>ML803271.1:239147-293037 GCA_009831015.1 Picea engelmannii
GCATTTTGTGATGGATAGCATGGCTATTGGTAGTTTTCTCAATTCATTTTTGAGTTTTTCTAGCTGCAAAACTTAGGTTTTGGTTTTTGTCTTAGAAAATAAGATGACCCATAAAAGTCTTCTTTTCAAAATTTTCATAATTTTCTTTCAACAGCTAATGTGTGTCCAAAAGATGAGTGTTAGCTGGTGAAAGTGGCAAATTCCAATAGCTAAGGAGCGTCTCTCATAGGTTTGTGCGCTGGTGAAAGTGTTGAATTTCAAAAATATCCAAAGAAGCATTGTCGCGGGTTGTGCGTTGGTGAAAGTGAAGACTTTCCACAGCTACGGAGCAGTTCTTACAGGATTGTACGCTGATGAAAGTGAAGATTTTCAATAGCTAAAGGGGGTTTTCCACAGGATCATGCGCTAGTGAAAGCGGTAAGTACCAACAACTAAGGGGCGTTTTCCACGGGCTGTTGGCTGGAGAAAGCGGGAATCACGTGCGTGTTATCCAAGTTTCTAAAAGCTAATGATGATACGATCATCCCACATCATGCAAATCCAAATCATGCGCTGATGAAAGTGGGTAATGATGGAAACTCAGTTTTGCACGTCAAAATAGGATTACGATGCGGATCTTGTTCAGTGACGCATGTTGCACACTCATGGCGCCGGAAATGGTAATTTCTAATCCAGCAACTCAGGTACAGAGGCTGTACTGTCGGGCTTACAACATCAAATCATATTATTGCTTCCATATCACACATTGTTCACAAAGGTTTGTTAAAGTCTCAAATGTTAGAAAACAAAGCCGACTCCTGAGTGCTTTCAACAACGCAAAAACTCGGCTCGAACAACAGTTGCAGGAGTTGATATACAAAATTGTTGGGGTTTTCAAGTTACATAATGGCGAGGAGACAGTGGTTCTTTACTCGGGAAAGAGCTGGACAACCTATCTTTTTTACAGACACATCCCGAAGTCCAGAAATTTTTTTCAAATGTAGGGTGTATTGAATTCGTTGAGAGGTTGCAAAATGGTTGCCACTAGTCGACAGCAGAAGCTTTTGCCAAAACTTTCGATGGGAATAAGGCTTGTGTTGGGTCCTTGGAAATCATAGTAGATGAATTTTCCATTGTTGCAGCAACCATCCTACCAAGATCGGGCCAGAGTTGGTTCAAAACCACTGCCACCAAAAACTTGAATTTCAGAGCTTATTTAAAGGAAGAATTCAAGCACAACGCATGGAATAAGGGCATGCCGATTTCCTATCTAGAAGAGGAGTGGCAGGAGTTGTTTAAGGGCATCCAACTCTACATTACCTCAGAGGGAAGGTATGACAAACTCATGATGTATCATTTTAATCTCCTGGACCATTTCACAGGCAAGACTCTTCTCAATTTGCCTTTTTTCTTACATAAGAGTTTAACTAAGGTCTGTAAGAATATCAGGGCTCAACCCCTAAGCATGAAGAATACTATGTGCCACTTCTGCCTCATTAAATTGATCATTCTGGAGGAATTAAAATAGCAGGGAAGGATCTGGCAACATTTTCTATTCTGGGAGGGTTTTGAAACACATACTCAGCTTGTAAATGAAAAGGGGAAAGGTTCAAAGAAACAGTTGACTCCTCAAAGCAGTTCGAGGAAGAGGAGGACCCTGCTAGGACCTTCAGAAGATAGAATCTCTGGAGTGAAGTCCCACAGGTCAAAGAAAAGGTTAATATTTGAAACCACTACAGAACAACCCACAGAGCAACCTACAGAGAAAAGAACCAATATATTAAACTTGCCCTATACAGACTCATAATTAGAGCAACAAGATTAATGCCCTATCACCAAGAGTCCTGAGCAGTCAACTGAGTTTGCAAAAAACTATGAGACCTTCACTCATACAGAGGAAGGAGAAACATCAAAAATTTCTAAGTCAAATAAATCTCAGAAAATCAAGCATCTGAAGGAGGTAATCGCTCAGCAAGAGGTTTTGGAGCGGGTAATCAAAGAAAGGTATAAGAAGTTGTCTGATAACTTTGCAAAAAACAATGTTGCGTTTGAGAGACTAGCTCGGGAAAGTGTTAAAGAGAAGAAAAGAAAGCAGAAACTCACCAAAGAGTACAATAGTCTATGGTGGCTTGCCAAACACCTTAAAAGGCAGATAAGAAGATTGAAACAAAAACAAAGGCAAAAATCCCATCTAGATATGAAGGTACTTTCTCAAGTCACTGTTAATATGCAAGGTGAGAAATCAGAGACACACTGAGTTTTGATGGAATCAAAATTTTGAAGGTGAAAACTCGTTTTGGGCATAGTCAGGGATTTCACCAGCGCAAAGTGATATTTTATGACCCATTAGCTAATGAAAGGCAGCCCTTTCACCAGCTAACCAGCGAAATATTAAACGAGTTAGTTGTTGAAAGCTGGAAAAGCATTTTTTGAAGCCAAGGACATAACAGGTCATTTCTCACAGGTTATGAAGGAGTTCCAGAGTATCAAGGGAATGAAAATTGCTTGCAAAGAATTCGACATCAGAGATTTGAGGGAATTTTGGAAACCACGTGTAAAACAAACTTCCTAAAATATCGACCATGAACGTTGGAGAAGTCCAACTGTCAAGACAGGTGTTTTGCCACATTGCATCACATCAAAGATTCCAGGAGCTGAAGGATGCAGATGGCAAATTTTTGAGATTCAAGACAATTCGAGTGCTAAGTTTAGTTGTTAAGTCTTTATCTTCAAGTTGTTTAGTTAGATTTGAATTGCTTTTATTAAATACAGATCCATTTTTTTAGGATCTGTAAAACCGATTGTAAGAGGCTATAAATGCTTGTTTTTGATATGAGATAAGGGTTCAAACTGGGAGATATTTTATGCCACTATATAGACTCTTTTTGCAAAAATAAAGTTTAGTTTCCTTTCGTTTTCAATATCAGAATTGTCCATCTTTCATTTTCTGTACTTTGTTTTCAGTTTATTTTAGTTCATAAAGACTGTTATCTCTTTATTGAACTCATAGACTTGAAATTAAAGGATTTCTCTCTGTCTTGTATTAAGCCCTACATTCACTTGTATTGGCAATCAAGAATAGTGTTCTCCATCCTCTCTTTCAATTATTTGATCTGATTATTGTTTCCTGAAAGCACTGTATCTTTAGATGTGTGATGAGTTGTTTCTTACATAAATCATTAAAGACCCCATTGTCCCAAACACATAAAAACCATTATTTGTAAGTTACCAGGCATCCTTATCCTACAACCCTAAGGAGTTTCTTGGAGTGATAACAAATTGGCGTCGTTGCCGAGGAAACGTAATTCAACCTCTGCTCTCCTGGGATACGACATAGATATGATATTTGATGATAGACAAAGATTATACATTTTCAGTTGGTTGTAATCATCTATCTGGCGACTCCACAAGTTCATCCTGGCTCCCAAGAGGATCAGTACTAGGGTGAATCCTCAAGAATCACCGATCACACCAGTGTCCAATCCAGAATCAATTCTCAGAAAGGGAAAGACCATTCAAGGTCAAACTTCAAGATCAGATATAAAAGGTAATCCTCTTCTCAGTTCTGGAAAATCTACTGCAGAAAAATTTGACTACTTTTCAGACAACATTGATGAAAAAACAACTATAAAAACTGTAGAAGAACAAAGTCTTTTTGATCAACAGAAAAATCCTAGTGATAAAAAATTGTTAGACTATAATTTGATTGAAAAAACATCTAAGACTTTAGAAAGAAGCCACAGTTCTTCTTCCCTTGAATCTTTCCACTCTCAGCAACAAGAAGATCACTTGAACATTTATACTAGCCTCCTTGATGTTGAACATCTCCTCCAAGAGCTATCTGCTAAGGGTGAAGAAAATTTAGCTGGGCAGCTTGCAAATTTTTACAGAGCCTCTTATCAGACCTCTTTCCCCTTAGAAGATTCACCTCTTTCGCATTCCTCCAGTGTTGAAGACTTGAAGAAGAAACTATCATTTTCCCCACCTCTGATAGCCATGGTTGCACCACCTCCTTTGACTAAAATGCAACAAATCCTAGCTTCCAGGTATGCACCACTCATATTGCCAAACCCAATAGCATCCATGCCAATGGGAGACTATCAGAAATATATGCCTAAATTCACAGGCGAAGGTGATGTGTCTGTTGAAGAACATATTGAGTCTTTTTACAGTTATGAAAAGAACCTTAATATTGAACAAGAAGATGTTTGGACACGAGTCTTTGTCCAAAGCCTAGATGGTCGTGCTAGGAAATGGTTCACAGAACTCCCTGCTGGTTCCATTGCCGAAATTGAGCAGTTGGATGAGATATTTCTGAAACATTGGGGTGATAGAAGAGATTTTGTCTACTACATCACAAAATTCGGAAACTTGAGGAAACAAAGTAGTGAGTCAGTCTCTGACTTCACTAAGAGGTTTAACCGGATGTATGAAAAAATACCAACTGAGATAAAACCATCAGATGCTTCTGCCAAGATCACATATTCTAATGCTTTTGATTTAGATTTATGTTTGTTGTTGAGAGAAAGGAGGTCACCAACATTATCTCTCATGAAAGATGTTTCCCTTGAGGTGGAATCTAATATTCTGACCTCCCAGAAGCAGAAAGGAGATTATGATAGGAGAAGACCAAATAATGAAGCATCCTCTTCATCAAATGCTGATCCAAAACTTGATAAAATGGCCAAAATGCTAGAGTCTCTAACCTCTGAGATATCTAAGCTCAAGATCGAAAATAAACAGCCTGTGAAGGGAAGAGGCACTTATGAACCTGTAGGCAGAAATCCAAATCAAAATCCAAATAACTTTAGAAGGAATAATCAGCCAACTCAGATACTGCAAAGAGAAAAGAATTCTAATGAAGATCAGAGGATAAAGGTCCCTCTTCAAAATGTTGTGATGGACGAAGACAATGGTGAAGATCAAGAAGAGGGAGAAGGTGACATTCATTGTGTTGGAGAAGAGTCAGGGAAATTTTATCTAACACAACATGACTATGAAGAATCATTGCTGATTGAACAGACAGAAGATGATCTTCTTGGTGATGGAATTTTCACAACAGAAGATAAAAATAGATATAACCTTCGATCCAAATCTAATGTTTCTCAACAAGATACACCAGCCTCTCCTGAAAAGACTGCTGCCCCTGTTAAGAAAAAGGATCAGACATCAGAAGATCAACAAGCAAATCCTTCAAAGGTGAAAGCATCAACTCCTCCCAAGAAGACTGTTTCCCCTATCAACCATCAAACTCTAGAAAGTCATCCTCCTGTCGAACAACAAAGAAATCAGGAAACCCCTTCAAATCAGGTAAAGGTTTTTGATAAAGTTGCTGATAAGGTTCCATATTCTTTTAATTTTGAGGCTGAAATACAAAAGATTAAGATTCCTATTCCTCTAGTTGAGCTGATGAAAAATGAAATGTTTAAAAGGGATATCCTCAAAACTCTAGATCCCCAATCTGTATCCCTTTCTGATGATATCCTCAACATTTATGATGATAATCCAACCATCACTCTGGGCCAAATGATAGAAGACGGAGATGATAGTTTTTTTCCCTTTTACATCTCTTTAAATATTCATGAGAAAACACTGCATAATTGTTTGTTGGACTCTGGTGCTTCGCACAATTTGATGCCAAAGGTTGTCATGGATGAGCTTGGGCTGGAGATCACCAAGTCTTATCATGACCTTTTCTCCTTTGATTCTCAAAAAGTCAAATGTCTTGGGATGATTAAGGATTTGGATGTAACCTTGACCCAAGCATCAATGAAGACAATGGTGATGGATATAGTGGTGGTTGACATACCTCCTAAATTTGGATGTCTACTATCAATATCGTGGATGAAGAGACTAGGTGGCACTCTTCAAATGGATCTCTCCTATGCTACTATCCCTATTTTCGGAGGGGTGAACAGAAGGCTTTACAGGGAATCTCAGTTGGCATATGTAATCAGTGATGAGAAAAATCCATCCAATCATCCTATCTATTCGGTTGACACAGGTATGGGATCTTGTATTTTGCAAATTGATGATTCACTGCCTGATACATTGCTGCTCAGAAAGTCTACAGATCATATCACAGTTCATCCCACATAAACAGCAGAAGAAGACCTTTGGACCATGTTCTTTGATGGTGCTTTCACTAAGGAGTTGGCTGGAGCAGGAGTGGTATTCATTTCTCTTTCTAAGAAAACTTCTCATTTGTCCTTTAAACTCAATTTTAAAGTGACTAATAACATTGTTGAGTATGAGGCATTACTTTTGGGACTGAATGCAGCCAAAGAGAGAAACATTAAAAAATTGCAATTGTTTGGAGATGCAGCTTTGATTATCCAACAGGTGAATAAGTCCTTTCAAGCGAAGCATATCAGGCTGAAGGCATACAGAGATGAAGTGTTGAAGGCAATTCAGGATTTTGCAGATTTTAAGATTTCATTTGTACCTAGAGAAATGAATGAATTGACTGATTCATTGGTTGTGTCTGCTTGTGCATTCATACCCCCTATGCCTCATAAATTAACTTACGAAATTCAAGTTAAATATAGGCCCTCTCTCCCTTATAATGTAAAATTTTGGAAGGTCTTTGAAGACGATGCTGAACTCACTAGATTCCTTGCAGTGATAGATGAGTTTGCAAATCTGCAGATTGATTAGGAGAACGAACATGATCATGAATTTGAGGAGCCAAATTTCAAGAGCAAATCGCAGCACATGAAATAGTTCAGTTGTCCACCAACATAATTCCTAAAGGTTTGGTCTCGTTGGAAAGGTTGTTCGATAAAAATGATGTGGTTGTCAAATTTCCAAGTGGGGAAAAAGACTCAGATGTTTTGCAGTATAATGTGGCTAGTGAGAAAGATCCTAAACATGTTAACTTAGCCTCACATTTGACTGAAAAAAAAGGGTTGATTATGGAGAATTTCTAAAGGAATTTGCAAACATATTTGCTTAGCAGTATGATGATTTGAAGACTTTTGACATAGAAGTGATTCAGCATAAGATTCCCTTGAATAAATACACCAAACCATTCAGGCAGAAGCTTAGATCCTTCAACCCTTTGTTGCTGCCTACAATGGAAAGGGAAATTAAGAAACTGTTGGATGCCTGTATTATCATTCCTCTCAGGTATTCAGAATGGATTTCGAATCTTGTACCGGTTAGAAAGAAGAATGGGGAGATCAGACTCTACGTAGACTTCAGAAATTTGAATAAGTGCTCTAGGAAGGACAACTACCCTCTGCCTAAAATGGAGCCTATTCTGTAGAAGGTGTCAGGATCAAAGGTGATGTCTTTTATTGATGGGTTTTCCGGATACAACCAGATTGTTGTCCATCTGGAAGACAAGAAAAAGATTGCTTTTACCACTCCATGGGGTACGTTTATGTACGAGAATATGCCCTTTGGATTGATGAATGCAGGAGTGACATTCCAAAGGGCAATGGACATTGTTTTCATTGGAGAGAAAGATAAATTTGTCCTGATTTATCTTGATGATATCACTATTTTCTCAAGCAACCACGAACTTCATTTGCAGCACTTAAGAAGGACATTTCTGAAATTTCGAAGGTATGGCATCTCTCTTAATCCAAAAAAATCGAATTTTGCACTTAAGGAGGGGAAATTACTTGGGCATATTGTTTCAGCTGATGGGGTTAAGATTCACCCAAAGAGGGTATAAGCAATTAAAAATCTGTCTCTTCCTAGATCAAAGAAGGACATTTAGTCTTTCCTTGGGACTATAAACTTTGTCAGAAGGTTTATAGTAAATTTTTCTAAACTCACGAAGCATATCACTGCTATGTTGAGAAAGGACTCTGAGGTAAAATGGAATGAAGCAGCCAAGCATTCATTCAATGCCATTAAGGAAGCCATCACAACAGCCCTTGTTTTGATCATCCCCGATTTCTCCAAGGTATTTTACATTTTTTCATTTGCTTCCAGTGATACAATCGTAGCAGTACTCTTGTAGAAAAATGTTGATGATTAGGAGCAGCTAGTTGCCTTCTTCAGTAAGGTATTGAGAGACGTAGAGGTAAAGTATGAATTGTTGGAGAAACAAGCATATGCACTTGTCAAGTCACTGAAAGCTTTCAGGGTCTACATTCTTCAGGCAAAGGTAATAGCTTTTGTTCCCTCCAATTTAGTTAAAGATGTTCTTGTCCAACCCGACATTGATGGAAAAAGGAGTAAGTGGATAGAAAGGTTGATTGAATTCGATGTTGAAATAAAACCAGCAAAATTAGTGAAAGGTCAAGGCCTTGCCAAACTTATGGCAGAGGAAAATTGCAGGCTACTTGAAATAAATCTGATGAGTATTAATGAAAAAAATATTCTATCTTCAGAGAACAAAGAAGGTGAGGAAAGGCAGGTCTCAGCTCATTTAGCTGATTTCAAATGGTACAGTCATATTATTCAGTTTATGCAAACTTTATCAGTCCCATCATATTTGACAAAGACTCAAAGAAGGGCTTTGAAGCTCAAAGCTATAAATTTTTGCATAAATGACAACTTGTTGTTCTGGAAAAATCCTATAGGTTTATTGTTGAGGTGTGTAAACCAAGAGGAGGCAGCTAAGGTCATGATTGAATTTCATAATAGTGAATGCGGGGGACATCACTATTGGAAAACCACAACACACAAACTCTTAAGATATGGTTACTACTGGCCATCCTTATTTTCAGATGTGTATGAGTTTGTGAAAACATGTGACAAATGTCAGAGATTTGAAGGTAAACAACAATTGAAGTCTCTTCCCCTCAAACCTATAGTGGTCACAGGGCCTTTTCAGCAGTGGGGCCTGGATTTCATAGGTGAAATTCATCCGCCTTCTAGTGGTCAGCATCGGTGGATCCTGGTTGCCATCAATTACTTTACAAAGTGGATTGAGGCTATTCCCACTCAGAACACCAATCATACTGTCATCATAAATTTTATGCAAGAAAACATATTTTCCAGATTTGGCTGTCCCAAGATATTGGTCACTAATAATGCTGTTGCATTCAAAGATAAACACTTGGTGAAATTGTGTGAAGAGATGGGAATTCAGCTGATACATTCCACAGCTTACTATCTGCAAGGGAATGGCTTAGCTGAGTCATCCAACAAGAGTCTAGTCAGAATCATAAAGAAGCTACTTGAACAAAATGCCAGAGGTTGGGATTCCAAACTAAAGTTTGCTTTGTGGGCTGACAGGGTAACATGTAAGAAATCAATTGGCACATCTCCTTTCAAGTTGGTATATGGTACTGAGGCCATATTTCCTGTTCAACTTGCATTGTCGGTTGCAAATTTCTTACAAGAAACTGATTCTGAACCAAGTGATTTGACCAGGAGAATTCATAATTTGGTAGAACTACAGCAAGATAGAGAGAAACTCTTAGAAAAAACAGAATTGCATCAAGAAATAATCAAATAAACTTTCGACAAGAAAGTCAAATTAGATATCTTCAAAACAGGGGATTTAGTCTTAAAGTGGGATGCAGCAAGGTAGGAGAAGGGGAAACACGAAAAATTTGAGGCTCTCTGGATAGGTCCTTTTGTCATAATAGCGGTGCAGCAGAACAATACCTTTGTTCTCCAAACTCTTTCAGGTGAGGCAGTAGCAGGTGGCGCTTTCAACGGGCGCTTCCTGAAGATATATTTCTCATAAGGATTCCTTTGAAGCCTTGTTCTACTTAGACATATTTATTTTTCAGTTTTGTTTTTCTTTATTTCTGTCATTCAAATAACTCCATGCCCAATGGTACTAACAAACTGTTTTTCAAATTTCTGTTTCAAATTGGAATAAGGCTATTGAGTCTAGCTAGGTTCTTGGTCACCTCACAGGGAGATGCCCATCCCAGTTGGACCCAAATGTTAGCTCCCAAAATGAACCCGTCCCTTTGGTCACATTTTGTGATGGATAGCATGGCTATTGGTAGTTTTCTCAATTCATTTTTGAGTTTTTCTAGCTGCAAAACTTAGGTTTTGTTTTTTGTCTTAGAAAATAAGATGACCCATAAAAGTCTTCTTTTCAAAATTTTCATAATTTGCTTTCAACAGCTAATGTGTGTCCAAAAGATGAGTGTTAGCTAGTGAAAGTGGCGACTTTCAACAGCTAAGGAGCGTCTCTCATAGGTCTGTGCACTGGTGAAAGTGTTGAATTTCAAAAATATCCAAAGAAGCATTGTCACGGGTTGTGCGCTGGTGAAAGTGAAGACTTTCCATAGTTACGGAGCAGTTCTTACGGGATTGTGCACTGATGAAAGTGAAGATTTTCAACAGCTAAAGGGGGTTTTCCAGATCATGCGCTGGTGAAAGCGGTAAGTATCAACAGCTAAGGGGCGTTTTCCACGGGCCGTTGGCTGGAGAAAGCGGGAATCACGTGTGTGTTATCCATGTTTCTAAAATCTAATGATGATACGATCATCCCACGTCATGAAAATCCAAATCATGTGCTAATGAAAGTGGGTAATGATGGAAACTCAGTTTTTCACGTCAAAATAGGATTACGATGGAGATCTTGTTTAGTGACGCATGTTGCACACTCATGGCGCCGAAAATGGTAATTTCGAATCCAGCAACTCAGGTACAGAGGTTGTACTGTCGGGATGACAACATCAAATCAGATTATTGCTTCCATATCACACATTGTTCACAAAGGTTTGTTAAAGTTTGAAATGTTAGAAAACAGAGCCGACTCCCGAGTGCTTTCAACAACTCAAAACCTCGGCTCGAACAACAGTTGCAAGAGTTGATATACAAAATTGTTGGGGTTTTCAAGCTACAGAATGGCGAGGAGACATAGTGGTTCTTTACTCAGGAAAGAGCTGGACAACCTATCTTTTTTACAGACACATCCCGAAGTCCAGAAACATTTTTCAAACGCAGGGTGTATTGAATTCGTTGATAGGTTGCAAAATGGTTGCCACCAATCGACAGAAAAATCTTTTGCCAAAACTTTCGATGGGAATAAGGCTCATGTTGGGTCCTTGGAAATCATAGTAGATGAAGCTGCCATTGCTGAAGCAACCAGCCTACCAAGATCGAGCCAGAGTTGGTTCAAAACCACTGCCACCAAAAACTTGAATTTCAGAGCTTATTTAAAGGAATAATTCAAGCACAACGCATGGAAGAAGGGCATGTCGGTTTCCTATCTAGAAGAGGAGTGGTAGGAGCTGTTTAAGGGCATCCAAATCTACATTACCTCAGAGGGTAGGTATGACAAACTCATGATGTATCATTTTAAGCTCCTGGACCATTTCACAGGCAAGACTCTCCTCAATTTGTCTTTTTTCTTACATAAGAGTTTAACTAAGGCCTGGAAGAAGATCAGGGCTCAACCCCTAAGCATGAAGAATACTCTGTGCCACTTCTGCCTCATTAAATTGATCATTCTGGAGGAATTAAAACAACAAAGAAGGAGTTGGCATCATTTTCTGGGAGGGTTTTGAAACATAGACTCAGCCTGTAAATGAACAGGGGAAAGGTTCAAAGAAATAGTTGACTCCTCAAAGCAGTTCAAGGAAGAGGAGGACCCTGCCAGGACCTCTAGAAGATAGAAAATCTGGAGTGAAGTCCCACAGGTCAAAGAAAAGGTTAATATTTGAAACCACTACAGAACAACCCACAGAGAAGCCTACAGAGAAAAGAACCAATATATTAAACTTGCCCTATACAGACTCAGAATCAGAGCAACAAGATCAATGCCCTGTCACCAAGAGTCCTGAGAAGTCAACTGAGTTTGCACAAAACTATGAGACCTTCACTCATACAGAGAAAGGAGAAACATGAAAAATTTCTAAGTCAAAGAAATCTCAGAAAATCAAGCATCTGAAGGAGGTAATCGCTCAGCAAGAGGTTTTGGAGCGGGTAATCAAAGAAAGGTATAAGAAGTTGTCTGATAACTTTGCAAAAACCAATGCTGCATTTGAGAGACTGGCTCGGGAAAGTGTTAAAGAGAAGAAAAGAAAGCAGAAACTCACCAAAGAGTACAATAGTCTATGGTGGCTTGCCAAACGCCTTAAAAGGAAGATAAGAAGATTGAAACAAAAACAAAGGCAAAAATCCCATCCAGATCTGAAGGTACTTTCTCAAGTCGCTGTTAATATGCAAGGTGAGAAATCAGAGACACACTGAGTTTTGATGGAATCAAAATTTTGAAGGTGAAAACTCGTTTTGGGCATAGTTAGGGCTTTCACCAGCGCAAAGCGATATTTTATGACCCATTAGCTGATGAAAGGCAGCTCTTTCACCAGCTAACCAACGAAATATTAAACGAGTTAGTTGTTGAAAGCTGGAAAAGCATTTTTTGAAGCCAAGGACAGAACAGGTCATTTCTCACAAGTTATGAAGGAGTTCCAGAGTATCAAGGGAATGAAAATTGCTTGCAAAGGATTCGACATCAGAGATTTGAGGGAATTTTGGAAACCACATGTAAAACAAACTTCCTCAAATATCGACCATGAACGTTGGAGAAGTCCAACTGTCAAGACAGGTGTTTTTCCACATTGCATCACATCAAAGATTCCAGGAGTTGAAGGATGCAGATGGAAAATTTTTGAGATTGAAGACAATTCGAGTGCTAAGTTTAGTTGTTAAGTATTTATCTTCAAGTTGTTTAGTTAGATTTGAATTGTTTTTATTAAATACAGATCCATGTTTTTAGGATCTGTAAAACCGATTGTAACAGGCTATAAATGCATGTTTTTGATATGAGATAAGGGTTCAAACTGGGAGATATTTTATGCCACTTTATAGACTCTTTTTGCAGAAATAAAGTTCAATTTCCTTTCGTTTTCAATATCAGAATTATCCATCTTTCATTTTCTGTACTTTGTTTTCAGTTTATTTTAGTTCATAAAGACTGTTATCTCTTTATTGAACTCATAGACTTGAAATTAAAGGATTTCTCTCTGTCTTGTATTAAGCCCTACATTCACTTGTATTGGCAATCAAGAATAGTGTTCTCCATCCTCTCTTTCAATTATTTGATCTAATTATTGTTTCCTGAAAGCACTGTGTCTTTAGATGTGTGATGAGTTGTTTCTTACATAAATCATTAAATACCCCATTGTCCCAAACACATAAAAACCATTATTTCTAAGTTACCAAGCATCCTTAGCCTACAACCTTGTTTTAAGATTAATCTGTAAGTGCGGACACAAACCGATCTCCCTAGATCCACCTGGATCTAGAACAAAACATGACATAATAATAATCTTTCCCTAGATTTAGACTATTGAATGAACGAGGAAGCAAGAATCATGAGCATACCTTATGATCGCTTCCTTGGGCTTTGTTGTTCCAGCTTTGCTCCAATGCTCTTATGTCATTCAGACCACAATAGTACAAACCAATCGAAGTGAAGACAACTCAATATATTCAACAGTTAATCTATACATATGATCAAGGAGTTATGTAATAAAGTGACATTATCTTTATGGGAAAGGGACATATTACTGTATTAAATTGATAGAAAGCAAGGATTACAACCTGAGCCTTGATGTTGCAAACCTCCTTTCGATGCCTCCTGACTCTAACACACACACTTGCTCATGCATGAAGAAGATCAACCACTTTTGATAACCTTGCTAGAGTTCTTAGCTGTTGTAGCATCAGTCCTTCATACAATCTTTCACTAATTCTCCAATAAATATCTTGCTAGTTTTCTTCTAACCTTTTCCATGAAAATCCCCTCAATTTATAAGAGAGAATAGATTAGTTACTTGGATAGGAATGATCCCAAAATATCAGGAAAGCCAGTGCTTAAATAACCATTCGAATATCATCTCATCCTTCTAGAAGATTCCCTTCTAGAAGGTTCAAGAATTTATCTTTTTCCCTTCTTTAGAAAGAGTTCACACCCTAACTGTTAGAAACATTGAGAACTTCTCGCACCCTGTCTTAAGGCAGCCTACGAGAATCATGCATTCTCACAGGCAAATGTATTGGTATCCTGCGAACCTTCCTCAAAACTGTGATTTCTAGAAAGAGATAAAGGTAACTTTTTCTCTGGAGAAAGTTCTAATGAAGTGCTTAAATAAACCATAATCAATACATCATCATGATGACCAAAATCATGGATAACAGAATTCCCCCCAAAGTCTGAGATTGGAACCAGTGACAGTCAATAGACTTTGTAAGCTGCATGTGTGTGTCGAGAACCAAGAGCACATCTAATCGAAAACCTGCAAAGGTCCAAGCTTCTATAGAATATCATATATACCAATTCTGAGGTAGGCATTCCCATACTCAGATCATAGACTGATGACATCATAAACAAAGGTCATGGCCACCAATCATACACTATGGATCCATGCCGTCACAATATAGCATAGCCACCTGAATACACTGTGGATCTATGCTATAAATTTTCAAATCAAGACGACATAGCCATGAATCATACACAGTGGATCTATGTGTTGCAAATTATACATACTCCATCATAACCTGGATCACAAAGACAATATCCAGGGTCTTCAATCTCGCCGCCCAAAGTACGAATCTAACCATGTGATTACATGTGTTGAAGTCAAACATGGAAGAAACCACTTGATTACCGGTCATTGATGTAACCGTTAACAAGTGCGAGGGAAATCACCATTGATGTCAATGACTCCCAAGGTACTATAGTACAATACATCGACTGTGAATGAATGAGTTGATGTCGAACACCCGATGGAATCTTTCGATCAGGGATCAATGATGTAGATCCACTGTCGAAAGCGAGGAAACCTGCCATTGAGGCATGCAAGCTCCAAGGTACTAAATAATTTCTAAGTCTTGATTCTGGATAATGAGTTGAAGTCGACGGAAGAAAACGCGTCACAGGAGGGCCTTTATGTATCCCCGATCAATGACACGAAATGAGTAACTGAGTTTCAAGGTGAAACAAAGTATGTGGCAATTGGACTTCGGACACAAGGAAGGCCGACACGAAGTGAATGGATAATTGTAGATGGCCGACTCAATATAGGTTTCAAAAGGACTTCTCTTGAACATATGAACGACACGACCAATGATTTGGCAACATTGACTCAAAGACGACACATGGAATGACCTTGTAATCAATCGAAAGAGAGACAAATGGATTTCCCAAACCGACTTCAAATGATGAATAGGGGGTGTCATGTTCAAGAGTGACACTTACTGCCAATCAATATGAAGATGAAACATATCCCTTTCCCAAATTTTGCCCCACCATTTCTGGCAAGTACCTCTTTATTTTTACGCAAGCTTGAAGAGGATCACATATGCTTGTTGATTTAAGCTCATCCTTCGGACGATTCCCTTGGAGTATTTTTAACGAACCCTAAGAAGGAGTGGTTCGGTCCCATCACGGGTCCGTCAATGTTTGTTTAACAAGTCTAGAGATAGTAAACTCGAATGTTTTTCAAGATTATAGAGTTTGGAAAAACACTTAAAAAAGAACTCTCTCAGTTCCTTTTTCCTAACATAGTCTGGATGAGACCGAAAAAGAGAGAAATTATCGCTCACCAGATGCATACTTCAAATACTTTATCGAGCTTGAAAATAGCAAGGTCGCTCGACAATCTTTTCATATTTAGAGAGTCTGAAAAGAGCTTAAAGAAAACTCCAGGGGGGTTCCTTTTTCGTATAACCTTGTGAGCTCGAAAAAGTGATAAAAATATGCTTGATCACGTTCTTATGTTTTCACGAGCGCAAGAACGGACAAAAAGATGCTCGAGGTTTTATGTAAAAACCATAAAAAACAATTAAAATCACCTCATAACGGAGAAAAATATGTCCATACCCTTATTTGTAATCATCAATATTCCACACCTGCAAGTCATTACACTCATTTGTATATTAGTAATTAGGTTTAAACAATATATAAACATAAAAACCCAAAAAATAACATAGTAAAAAGTAATTTAAATGAGTAAATACACATTTTTACCATATCATTCCACATTTTCACTATTGAGTTCCAACAACCCCCATTTTACCCTCTGACTTCGGCGTTGATTTTCAGGAGCCACAAGAGATCATTTGACGAGCTGTCTGTGGAATTACGGTAAGCTCTTTCTTCTTGATCTTTTCATGGTTTAAATTTCTGATTTCATTGGTTAGTTTTTTCATTTTCAATTGGTTTTTGAACCCTACATGCGCGTAGGAATTCTCGCAGGCTGCCCATACAGGGCCTGCGATAATGACACTTTCTCGCAGGCAATCTTTGAGCCACCTGTGAGGGGTTTGCACTGTGTATAATAAGGCACCTGCGAGCAGCGCAGAACTCAAAAAAAATTTAAATATTTATCCAATGAAAAATATTTATATCATGAATAAAATCATTAATCCCTTTGGTATGTTTCTTATGCATATAAATAGCCACAAACATGGTGCTTGAGTGGCGGGAACGAGAACATGAGGAGGATAATGCAAATGCCAAGAATCATCCTCCCACCATAGCTGCATTGAGAGATTGTGGTCTCTTAAAATACTTCTGTATCCTGGGCATGAGAGCCCAAGTCCGATTACTGGAGTATCTAGTCCGTATGTGGCATCTAGACCAGCAAGTTTTTAATGTAGGAGCTCACACATTAGCCATTGATATAGAGGACATATACTTCTTGACCAGATTATCCAGGCGTGGGTCTCATGTCAGTCTGACCGGCAACAGAGGTGGCGGGTTGAAAATGAGTGAATATTGCAATCAATACTATGTACCCGAGCCCGAAAGAAAGAAAGGGAAAGTGGCGATCTAGGGAGTAACAGACCTGACTCTCCGACTATTCTCTTCACGATTTCTCGGATGGCTGGGAGTGTCACTCCCCATATGGCATTACAGAGCTATTTGCAATATGCCATCGAGTGTACTGAGCCCCGAGTATTTAACTGGGCTAATGCAATGTTGCACAGTATCAAAAGACAACTAACCAAGTGCAGGCGGGGTGAACTGAAACAATTTGGATATGGATCTTTGTTAGTGTATTTCTTCCTCGAGAGAGTCCTCGTATTCATACGACAGGTTGAGTGGGACTTTCCGGGTCTTAGGGATCCGAGGATGTTGCGATGGTGCCGACTCATGGCCTGACACGTGGCAGGACCAATCGTCAAATATGACGATATTTTCTTTGACTGGTTGCAAAAACAGATGTTGATGGTCGATGAATATGCCTATGTCGGGTTGGATTTCTGAGGAGATCCGGATCTAGCACTGCCTGAGGATGCTCAGTGGGGAGACCTCGGTAAGAAGTACACAAATTTTCTCTTTTTAAATGTTTTTGAATTTTAATCATATTTAAATGTTTTTGTTTTATGTATTTATTCGAAGACTAACACCAAATGTTTGTTAATAACACAGATGTTGGACCATATATACCTCCTGGAACCTCTCCTATCCATCGATGAGGAGAGGTAGCAGCAGCAGTACCACAGTATGCCAAAGATTATCAGGTTATGGAGAAGAATTTAGAGGGTCTGACAGCAGACATCCCAGATATTTCTTTGGAAGAGATTCCACGACGTGATCAGCGTCACACTGTAGGAGTTTCACAAACTATGGGTTGACTGCTCCGTAGGGTTGCTAGGGAAGTTGTGTGTTACCGTGAATGTCATCCATGACGTCACATTGTAGAAGATATAATCTTTCATTTTTGATATTTTGGTCTTCGGACAAACTTTTTGTAAAAAAAAAACTCTTTTGATCGTTATATATACAGATGGCGTCTATCGATTTACTTTATATTGTGTGGATTTTAATGTGCTTGATTTATAAATGATTTAAATGTCTGTCCAATACATAATTAGCCAATGCGTCTGTTAATGTATTAAGACATCTAGGAATATGTTGATATTCAATGTGATCAAAATATCGTTCCAAGAGACGAATTCGCAAATACACTCGTAATAAAGTAGGGCTTCGAATAGAGTAGACATTACTTAGTTGTAGTACCACCAACTGCGATTCAAGTCGCACAACCAAATGACAAATTCCGAGCGAGATAGCATCAACCAATAATTCAATAATTGTGCTATACTCTGTAATGTTATTGGTTGCACGGCCAAGACATACACCTCGTAAAGATATAATTCGTTCATTGGGGCATAGATCACCCATGCAATGGAGGATAAGTTTTGAGTACTACAGCTAGCACCATCGACGAAGCCAATATAAGGTAACAAAGAATCTGACATCTGGCAATCAAACACAACGTCACACAAGGGCAGATACTAGATAACGTCAAAAGCAAACTAAAGTAACACACACAAAGTATGATACATAAAATACAAGTACTTGTGCACAAATAATTTATGCATAGTACTTCTTCAAGTACAACCCATTCGTGGGTTCACTCAAAGGTATACCATCGTAATCAACCAGCTCATACGCTCCTTTTTCAAAAAATCTGCGAACAATGTAAGGACCATGCCACATTGGTTCGAATTTCCCAGCTCCTAAGACATCTTTATCCTGTTCATACAGAAGAACAAGATCACCTTCAGAGAAAATGCGAGGCTTGACATGCTTGTCATACTGTGCCTTGACGCATTTCTTCTGGCTTCTATTACTAGAGTAGCATCCCACTAAGTCTCGTCTAATCGCATAAGATGCAATAGATGTTCTTCTTCAGCAGAGGTATTGGGTAAGAGTTCGATAGATAGCTTCAAAGAAGGTATCTCACATTCTACCGGAAGAATGGCTTCCACACCATAGACTAATCGAAAGGGCGTAAACCCCGTAGCGAATTTAACAGATGTCCGATATGCCGACAATGTCGAAAACAACATCATGTGCCAGCTAGTTTTATGAATTCCTATCATCCATTGAAGCATAGTTATAAGGACTTTGTTGATTGCTTCGACCTGGCCATTAGCTTGCAGATAATAGGGTGTTGAGTTATCATGATGAAGACCCAAATTTTCCGTAAGTTTAGACATCATAAAATTCCTAAAATGACTACCGTGATTAGTAACAGTAGCTTGGGGAACACCAAAATGAGCTATAACATGGTTAAAAAGAAACAACACTGCAGTCTTTCCAGTATTATCGAATGTTGGCATCGCCTCCGCCCATTTTGTAAAATAATCAACAGCTACAATAATGTAACCATGCCCCCTGGATGAGTGAGGGTGACATGTCATGAAATCAATGCCCCATTTATCAAAAGGACCAACTGAGACCACAGGATGAAGGGGAGCAGGATGCAACCGAATTTTCTGATTGTAGGTCTGGCAGGCATGGCACTTTTGAATAGCAGTAATGCAGTCATTAAACAATGAAGGCCAAAAATATCCTGCACATAAGATCTTCTGGGTAGTAGAATACCCAGACATATGACCACCACATGCTCCAGAATGGCAGTCATTCAGAGCTTTCTCGGCTTCGTCAAAAGTTAAACAACGTCAAAAAAAGAGTCAATTCCTCGACGGTAAAGAGTATCTCCAAGGATAATGTACTGATGAGCTTGATAATGGACATGACATCGTTCAGTACTAGACAAAGCAGGCCGAAAAGTATGGGTTTGGAGATATATAATGATATCTCCATACCAAATATCATCAGTGTTGATAAGGAAAAGTGATTCATCAGGTAATGAACCGACTGCTACATTTTTTGTGGCAAGGTGAGGAAAATCGCATATTAACTCAGAAAAAACTAAGGATTTCTTAGATGTGACGCGATCGAATTCCAAGTCAAACTCCTGGAGTATGACAATCCATTTGGATTACTTGCCCCCTAGCAATTGACATGTCAAAATATGTTGCATAGGGTTGCAATGTGAAATCACTGTAGTTTTCCTTGAGAGAATATAATGCTGAAAGCATTGAACAACTTGAACGGCAGCCAAGGCCAATTTTTCAACATGTTGATACTTGATTTCAGTTGATGTGAGACTTCGAATCAAGTAATAAACAACATGTTTGTCGTGTGCATCATCCTCTTGAACGAGAACCATGCCGATGGTATACTCTGAGGCAGCAAGATAAAGAAAGTAATCATGACTATAATCAGGAGGGAAGATAAGTGGAGCTTTCATGAGGGACAAATTCAAAGCCTCAAAAACATTGTTGGCAACGGTATCCCAGACAAAATCGGAACCTTTCTTTAGTAAACGTGTAAAACCACGAGTAATCTCGACGTAATTAGGGATGAAACGACGAAGAAAGTTTTCTTTCCCCTGCAAACTTTGTAACTGGCGCAGTGAAGAAGGAGGAGGGAGATTAAGAATCGCCTCAACCTTAAGAGGATCTACCCGGATCCCTTGACGTGAAACAATGAAACCTAGAAGACGGATAGATTCTACACAAAAGATGCATTTATGAGGATTTAAACGAATGCGATAGAACCAACAATGAATGAAAATTGCTCGGAGATGAGTGGGGTGATCGACTCGGTGTAAAGAATGAGCTGGTAAATCACCCAAATAAGGTTGAACGATATGCTTTATATCGTGAAACGCATAAGACATAGCATGTTGAAACATTGTGCCTGCGTTCTTAAGACCAAAGGGAAGTTTCCTATAGGCGAAAGTACCCCAAGGACAAATAAACCATCCATTTGATTATAGCCGGAGAAACCATCCATGAGAGAAAATATTTCACTGCCAGCAAAGTCATCGACGATCTGGTCGATGAAAGGGGTTGGAAAGTTGTCCTTTGGACAGGCTTTGTTAATATCCCGATAATCAACACAAACACGTATACTACCACCTTTCTTATCAATCGATACAGGGTTGGAAACCCATTCTGTCAGAGCCACGGGATAAATAAAACCAGCTTTGAGAAGTTTTTCAACTTCGAGTTTGATAGCTGCCGCTTTACGTGGATGGACAGGACGGAGGCACTGCCAAACTGGTTTAGCTCCGAGGTATGTCTTTATCTCATGTACAACAATAGTAGGGTCTATACCTGGCATCTCTTCGTAGCTCCATGCGAAGATGTCACGAAATTCTGTGAATAGAGCAGTATAGGTGACAATTTCATCTGGAGAACATGAAGCTCCAATGTGAACATTTTCAACTATCCCAGGTTTAACTAATATATCAATGGGAATCATGGGAGAAATATTACTGAGGTTCCCTTTGGCAAACACATCATGTGTAGATCCGGGAATGGTCGATATGACAACAACGTTCGACGGAGTCAAAATCCGTTCATAATTCTCCAGAGTGTGTTGTTCCAGAAACAGTATGGAACGATGATGCCCATCGTCCCAAGGAGTGTTTTCCATGACAGACATGATCATCTCGTCAGTGGGAAAGATGACACAGAAAGGATCGGGAGATGACTCATCTAGAGAGGGTATAGAAGGTGTTGCCGATTGGATCACATGATAAAAAGACTCAACCAAACTTAACGGCATGACATCACCGAAACGAGTATGACCTCTTGGGTCAGGGACTATCCAAGGGTCAGAAGACACAGGAAGCTCATGAGGTACATCAGAGATCATATTAATAGAAGAAACTGACGGGCGTGGAATATCGGGTGGGGGTGGTATGGGGAAAGTGCCCATTAATGAAGAGTCTTTTAAAAGGATGACCCCGACATTCTCGTAACCCGGTGGGGTTTTAGCTATAAACGGAACGTTACCAGTACGAGTATCAGAATTAAAGAAGGCAAGTTGATCAACCGTAACCACCTTTCCTTGATGAGGAAATCGCACGACACGAAAAAGTGTTGACACAAAAGCGCGCATAGAATCTATCCAGCTACGACCAAGTAGAATATTATAATCCAGGGGAGCATCGAAAACTTCCACTTCAACTTGGACTGTCTTACCTTCTAGAGTAACAGGCAATGATGGAAGAACACTGTAAGGATTAAAACCAGAGCCATTTAAGGCTTTCAAAGTATTTTGTGATTCATTTAAAGGAGGAGATCCAATGGCTTTCCAACAAGAAAAACCCTCATCGATAATAGTTCAACAAATATTCTTGTCGATGACAACAACTTGTATCTGAAATGCAAGCTGAGGGGGTAACATTGGAATATGATCTTCCAAGTCAAAGACTATTAGATTTGTATCTGTAGGATCAATTCCACCTATAGCTTTCAACAGAGCCCTTCGTTGTGCAGGACAAGACTGGAAGACTTCAAGGGCAGACATCGCTGAAGGTGCTTGGGCCAGATCTTTGACAATGCTATAGTTCTGGGATGCACGAGCATGTGGATTGAAGGTCGACTTGCGAACAACACCCTTAGAGGGTCGTAGGACTATATCAGAGCTCGATCGTTCGAGATGAAGAGGGTCGTTGGTAGGTGGAGTCGGTGGAGAGGGTTGTACCAAAGCAGGCGGTAAATCGTCAACCTTCTCCTTAGATGGAGAATAATCTTTGGCTCTAGTTGCGATGGCAACGTCATTTTTCTTAGAATCACCAGTGCACATCAACACATATGATGTTGTAGAAGTAGATGGTTGGTCATGGATGACCAACTGAGCTTGTTGTTGAGACGGGAAGGGTTGGGACAAGATTGTCGGCATATATGGTTTCGGTGTCCCTTGAAGGAACTTAGTAATTTTGTCACGTTGAGGACAATCCTTCGTGTAGTGATCGTCACCACGGATAAGGCAAGGATAGCGTGGCTTACACTTATCCAGATATTTAATAGGAGGGGTTTTAGTTTGCTCAGTTTGATTATTATTTTTACTCTCTGTAAGGTAGCTAGAGAGGTAGTGGGGGGGCCCAAAGGGCCCATAGTGATAATAGTGGAGGTCATTCAATGTAAGGTGGACTAGGTCCACTATATTATTAAATAAGGCCCACTATGGTAGTTAGATATAATAAATGTAAGAGGACTTCTTAAGAGGTTCTACTTCTAGAAGATTCCTCCTCTAGAATGTTCTTAGGTGATGGTAGAACTATATAAAGGGGTTCAAGTAATGTAATGAGACATGAAGAGAAGTATTGTATTTGGAGAGGTAGCTCAATAGGAGGATTCCCCCTCGAAGAGGCAAGTGAACAGGAGAGGATCCCTTCCATAATAGGATCCATTGTATGGTGTTTCCCTACCTGAAGGGTTTGGTAATAATAAAGTGTGGTTTCTTCTATATTGATTTGTGGATCTATTGTGTATTCATTAATTGTGGTGATTATATTTGTAGATCTATTCAGTTTCTTAACAATTGGTATCAGAGCACTTTCCTTGGGCAGACATTGTGGGCAAATATTTTTATTTTTGCAGATTGTTTTTTTTCGGAGCAGAAAAAAGAGGGCCGCGACATTCTCGAACTTTTTGGTATATTTATGTGTAAAATTTTCAGAAAAGAGTTGTAGATCTGAGTTCCTCTCAGAAAAACACCCAATTTGAAAAAAAGAAATCGTCCGAAACGGAGTCTGGCAGGTCAAGATATTGAGGTTTTAAAATCTGTAAATTTTCAGGGTTTTTTCTGCGGACGGCGGTGCGATTTGTTTTTATTTTTGTAGCAGTTGGAGGCCGAATTTTCCCAATAAAGTTACATATATAAGTTCCTCTCACAATTTCACCCAATTTCAAAAAAAAAAATCAGCCAAAACGGAATCCGGGAAGTGAAGTTATGAGCATTTTAACTTCAGCAGTTTTTTAGGGTTTTTCCAGAAAAAGCCGCGATTTTCTGTCGAAACTTCTTGGGTTTATTTTTTGAGTTTTTCCATGATGGCTGCAGGACCGAAGAGTTCATAGGGTGCTCATATGGCTATTTCATCTCAAACCTTGAAAGAAATTCTTGAATCATTCAAAGCCCAATTGGATGATAGATTGGATGCATTTGCACATGGCCTCACAAACAACCTCACACATAGCCTCACAGCCAGCCTCACATATGGCCTCAATGATAGTTTTCATAGTATTCAATATTCATTGAATGACATGCAGGAGATATTTCTTATGCAGGGCCTCATGAATGAATATAATCAAGAAAGATATGCTTGGTATGATTTGGAGGACGATTTTGATGATTGGTATATGGATAGTTGTCATTTCTGGGATGACAACCACTTCCATATTTTATTTGATGACTCTATTCCACCTTCTGTAGAGAACATCAAGGTCCCACATCAAGAGTTAGTTACCAGCGTTCAGTTTGCATATTCTACAGTGGTATTATTCCTTCCAGATTCTACTACGACCCTTTTCCACTATGTGGATGGATCTTCTTATTTGGATCCACATGATAGGTGTCAGTCTTTGGAGCATCATTTGGAGTTAGTTATTGGGTTCCAAAATATTCTACGGGGAGTTCACATGAGCACTTGGACATGGGACCCGGGCTTACAATGGTAGTTGGACTACTTCAGCATGGTGGATTTCCTTTCTACATGGGACTTTGGTTCTTCAGTCTTCTTTAGCATTATGGTCCACAATTATCCATGGGACCCTGGTATATGGTTATACATCAAGCATTCAGGACAACGCTTTCATAAGGGGGATGGAATGTAAGGTAACTAGAGAGGTAGTGGGGGGGCCCAAAGGGCCCATAGTGATAATAGTGGAGGTCATTCAATGTAAGGTGGACTAGGTCCACTATATTATTAAATAAGGCCCACTATGGTAGTTAGATATAATAAATGTAAGAGGACTTCTTAAGAGGTTCTACTTCTAGAAGATTCCTCCTCTAGAATGTTCTTAGGTGATGGTAGCACTATATAAAGGGGTTCAAGCAATGTAATGAGATATGAAGAGAAGTATTGTATTTGGAGCAGTAGCTCAATAGGAGGATTCCCCCTCGAAGAGGCAAGTGAACAGGAGAGGATCCCTTCCATAATAGGATCCATTGTATGGTGTTTCCCTACCTGAAGGGTTTGGTAATAATAAAGTGTGGTTTCTTATATCTTGATTTGTGGATCTATTGTGTATTCAGTAATTGTGGTGATTATATTTGTAGATCTATTCAGTTTCTTAACACTCTCCTTATTCTTGCCTCTCCCTTTCTTTGATTTGTTTTTACCGGTCGGTGTAGATTGAACAGCGTTCACCTCAGAAGTTTTACCGGTGGACGGGGCAGGAGACGGAGCATTTTGAACATTAGAAGATGTAGATTTAGGGTTCGTACTTGAAACAAAATGTGAATGGACATGAGAAGTACCAATCACACCATCAGCTGCATGCAAGTCAGCTAGAGTAGTTGAAGTGCTGGAAGTACCAGGACGAGGTAATTCAGGTAAAAAATCATAAAGTGTTCCTGTTTGCGAATAAATGAGATCAATATATTGAGCACGACTTATAGCCTGCTCCTCTGTAACAATGCCACCCACGAAATGTCTTTACAAAGGATTTCGTGAACCATTCGGCCAGTAACTGATCAGGGAGTTCAAGTTTAATGAGACGTCGTCTCCGTCTCCACTCATGTATATGATCCAAGATGTGAGTACCTTTCGTTTGTTTGAAGGAAGTCAAAATATCAGTCCCAGTATCATAATGGATCGATAACTAGTAATGTGTAAGAAAATCCATATCTAGGGTATTGAAGTCGGAAAAGAAACCTCGTGGCAATTCAATATACCACTTCGCAGCAGCACCAGTAAGGGTTCGTTGAAAAAGACGTAGATGAATGGAGTCATCCATCAACGAGTTGGATGAACACCATAAATGAAAATTCATAACATGATTATTTGGGTCCTCCCCCACCTTGCCATCAAATTTTGAAATATCCGACAGAATCTTGGCAGGAATAGCAGGCCATTGGGGAGAGTGACGAATAGAATCATTCAGAATCCTAGACAAATCTGGAAAATCCAAAGTAGCAAGAAAAGGAAATTGCCGATTCACTTGTGGGTACTGGTGAATTTGGGGTAGGAGCCCTGTCGGCAAACCAGTAGGACCATATGCAGTCTTTCCATAGAGGGAAGACCCCGACCGATTCAGTGGTGGCCAGATAGGATAGTAGCCCCAAGCATTGTAACCTTGAGTTTGAGTAGGGACCTGAGGCTGAGTAGTGTGACTCTAACCCCAAATAGGATTAGTTATACCCGGATATGGTTGTCCCACAGTAGGGATAGTTTTCTGCCCCCCATCATTTTGAGGAAATTTTTGTAGAATCTAATTCCAATACTAGGCCAATTCAAGGGGTATGTTTTGTCCAAAAGGTGAGGTTGGTCCCCCTATTGTAGATTGTGTTCCAACCAGAACTTGAGTACCAACTGGATTATTTCCAGTAAGAGGAAAAGGAATCGTACCACCTTGTCCACCAATGGGTATCTGCGGGTTTGGTGCAACAGTTGGGATAGTGCCACTAGGATTAGGATTTCCAGAAGGAAACGGAGGGAGTGTCGGGATAAAACCAGGAATAGGATGCCCAGGAAAAGGAGGACCACCTGGAGAACTGGCTGGGGTTTGTGGAGGTGTTGGATTGGATGCATTCAATAAAGAATTCAATGCATGGTAACCGGGTGGTAATGTCGGGATGAAATCAGGCATTCATTGGGTATTGATAGGAGCAAGATTAGCTACAGTAATTTTGGTTTGGACACTCGTAGTATTTGCGAGATGGGCCATCTCGAGAGAAAGAACAAAGTGATAAGTGGTAGTCTCTGGTGTAGTTTCTGTCTCAGAAGACACTGGAGGATTGATTTCGTAGACAGTGGGTGACTCAGTACCGAAAAGGACTCGTCGAAAATCACCTGACCAAAAATGATCTTGGCCTACTACACCAGGAGAAGGCCCAACGGTTGATTCAAAAGAGGTAACAACTTCTTCTTCAGAGGAATTTAATCGCACAACAGGTCGTTCACCATGGAAAAGTCTATAGTCTTCTCTAGTATTGGTAATTCAAAAATCTTCTAGAGAGTTAGTTCATTCTACCTGTGGAGGTGGTGTAGTGACAACTGGAACATCACTTGTTTCCCCGTGTGGTGGAGTAACCATAGGGACTTCAGTCTGATGGGGATAACCCTCCGGTGTACCGGTAGGCGAGGGTTGAGAATCGTCCAGATGCTCTGGAGATAAACCTTGCATTCTACGTGAATGTCGTGGGGGAGCAATTGTAAATGAGTGACAAGATCCATGAAGAAATTCCTATGGTCAACTTCGAGAAACAAACAACACACGCTAGTAAACAAAATCTAGGAAGCAATCACCAAGCAAACAAGACCTTCTAATTTCGAAGCCACTAGTTGGTGATGAAATCCAACGTCGCAACAACGAAATGAGAAGGGGCGGGGCTAGGATGGAAAAGTTACGTTGACGACCTGCTTAACGGAATTACACCCTGGTGCAATCTCCCACACATAATCGTGGGTATACCCTCCAAGGATCCTGAGTGAGTTTTATCAACGTCAATTCTAGGTACTGTGAAGACTTTCCCCTCCAGAGTCACCTTGGGTAAGAACCTAGAAAGATAGGCCACTAAGGTCACCACAAACAATAATAAAACCTGGGGGAACAGTCGTCAGTCCGATCCACATGCAAGGGCAGGGTATCTAGCCCGAAATCAACTTAAAGGCTTCCACTCATCATTGTGGGTATACCTCGAAGTGATCCTCGTAATACGTGCAATCTCTACACTGATGTCAACAAAGCAGGGTGAGTAACTCTGCCAACACCAATGCGACCTAGTGCTTGACCCTTATGTTATAAGGGCTTCCCAGGACAATATGTTGCAAATGGAATTTAACACTCCCTAACTCAAGATGCTATTGTGTGTTTTGAGATTTTGGAGAGTGTATCTCTCTTCCTACTCCAAAGCACTAGCCTAGCTAAATGTTGGTGTAAAAGAGCCCTAGAAAAGAGTTACTAGATAAATTTTAAGATTACGCAATATTTTTAAGAGATATTGTTTACTCAAAGGTAACGGAAGTGAAACTCATGTTGTATGACTCTGAACCAAATAATGCAAGGATGATAATGAAATATAACACTTTTTATTCCATGAATCCTATTTATGGGAGAGAGAAAATTTTCCAAATCAACCTTGTACTACAATGCAACAATTTCCTTTCAAATGTCAAATGAAAACAATCATTTATCAAAGGACAATCTCTATGTATCTTTTTCAAATACTTCAACAAACTCTAAAATTTGATTTTTCAATGTTTTCTAAAAGACAAAAAACAATGTTTTTGAAAGAAAAGATTATCGTTCACTTTCCAAAAAGAATTCTCACTATATCAATGAGAAAGCATAAAATCAAATCATAACGAATCAAGCAATAACAACCCAATCAACTCTTTCAATGAAAGCAAAAACAAAGAGAAAACCAATTAGTCTTCTCAATGCAAACAAAAATGTTCTTTCAAACCAACAAGCAAATGAGAAACACCAAGCACTTAACTCTCAACCAATCCCTGGTTTTCAACCAATCAGACACACTCAGCTCTTGAAGTCAGAGAGAATGAATTTGCCAATAAGAGTCAAGAAACGAAAGTCAAGCTACAAAGGACAAGAAAAACCTTGAAACCCTAAAACTGTTTACATAGGAAAACTAAAGCAAGAGCTATATCAATCAATGATCCAATAAGCCCATAAGAGGTAAATCAACTGATCTGAGCAGTTGGAAAAACCAAAACTCAATTTCAAAATTTTCAAAAATATTGCTCGCAGGTAAGCAGTATTACATAGTGCGAGAATATATGATTCTCACAGGCAACCTTTTAGCAAGGTGCGAGGTTCTCGCACTGGACCCTATGAGCATGGTGCAAACCTGACTGATTCTCGTAGGCTGCAGTTAAATGCAGTGCGAGAACACCTGAACATAACAAAAATTTTGAAAATGAAAGCAAAATTGACAAAAGCTTCTGGACCCATAAGGTCTATCAGGATATCCTGAAGACTCAGAGACTGACAAGACAGGAGAAAAATGAAAACAGAGCAAATGGCCACAGAAAAACACAAAAGACCATAAATAAAAAGGGAATGTTCCCCAATGGAGTCGCCAATTTTGTTTTAGGATTAATCTGTAAGTGCGGACACAAACTGATCTCCCTAGATCCACCTAGATCTAGAACAAAACAGGACATAATAATACGCTTTCCCTAGATTTAAACTATTGAATGAACGAGGAAGCAAGAATCATGAACATACCTTATGATCTCTTCCTTGGGTCTTTGTTGTTCCAGCTTCGCTCCAATGCTCTTGTGTCGTTCAAACCACAACAGTACAAACCAATCGAAGTGAAGACAACTCAATATATTCAACAGTTAATCTATACATATGATCAAGGAGTTATGTAATAAAGTGACATTAGCTTTATGGGAAAGGGACATATTACTGTATTAAATTGATAGAAAGCAAGGATTACAACCTGAGCCTTGATGTTGCAAACCTCCTTTCAATGGCTCCTGACTCTGACACACACACTTGCTCATGCATGAAGAATATCAACCACTTTTGATAACCTTGCTAGAGTTCTTAGTTGTTGTAGCATCAGTCCTTCATACAATATTTCACTAATTCTCCAATAAATCTCTTGCTAGTTTGCTTCTAACCTTTTCCATGAGAATCCCCTCAATTTATAAGAGAGAATAGATTATTTACTTAGATAGGAATGATCCCAAAATATCAGGAAAGCCAATGCTTAGATAACCATTTGAATGCCATATCATCCTTCTAGAAGATTCCCTTCTAGAAGGTTCAAGAATTTATCTTTTTCCCTTCTTTAGAAAGAGTTCGCACCCTAACTGTTAGACACAGTGCGAACTTCTCGCACCCTAGCTTAAGGAAGCCTGCGAGAATCATGCATTCTTGCAGGCAAATGTATTGGTAGCCTGCGAACCTTCCTCAAAACTGTGATTTCTGGAAAGAGATAAACGTAACTTTTTCTCTGGAGAAAGTTCTAATGAAGAGCTTAAATACACCATAATCAATACATCATCATGACGACCAAAATCATGGATAACAAACCCTAAGGAGTTTCTTGGAGTGATAACACCATAAACAATTGCATCAACCATGCACCAACCTGTAATCAACCTGTACCATAAACAAGTGCATCAACCATGCACCAACCTGTAATCAACATGTACCATAACCAAGTGCATCCAACCATGTACCAAGTATGTTCCAATCATGTTTCAACTACTCATAAACTATGAATCATCAATATTTACCAGCATCATCAACTATACACTTCATGTGTGTGTCAACTCATCAACTACTTGTCTCAACCATGTACTCAACATGTGCCACAACCAAAATCCCTCATCAATTTTATCATCCAAATATGCTTTGCAGCTCTGTAATAGACCGTGTGTATATGATGACATTCCTACAAACCTTCCTTAACTTTAAAAACAAGATACTAGCATTTTCATCAAACTTTTCTTTAGTCTCACATGCCTAGTTTTGGATTGGTCAACAACCCTAACTTGAAGTAATCACAACTTTGAACCTGTAATGTATAAATCTATGAAACTGATACAAAATGTTCTTCAGTGTGTTTTATACAATTCCTCCAAGTGGAACTACTTGGAACCTCTCAGAAAAGGAGTTATAGCAAAAATGACAAACCTTGCTGAATTCTGGCTTATTCTAGAGAGCGACATTGTAGAGCGTGCCCCGCACAAAATATTTGATGAAATTATCTAAAAATATTAAAAAGAATAATAAATATTGTACCCTAACCAACACATTTGGTCTCACTAAATTTGGATATTTTATGAAGAAGTTATGATGTTTTTACCCGAAACACCTGAGTTTTACTAGTTTCAGGACTGGCCACAAACCCTATTTTCCATAGAGTGTAACTCCCAAATACAACGACCCACAAGATGAATTTTTAACCACATATACTTGGATATGTTTTCTCAATTGCATATCAATTTCAGGATCTGAATCATTATAGAAACAAAGTTATAGCAAAAATGGTGAGATGACCTGAAAATAACATACCTTAGAAAGCACCATCAAAAGAATTTATCCTTCCTTGCATTTCAGCCTTCTTTTCTTCACTTTCATCAGAATTTCGGCTTGTATATCATTTTTAAACCTTAGAAACCTATATATATTCAATATTCTCAAGTGTGATTCAAATGAGAGATCCTTGCCTCTTATTTATACTCTCCAAGTAGCTTCTTTAAAAACATTTTCTAGGTCACTTGGCCCCACTTTCCTTATTTTAGGGTTGGGTCCACTTCTAATTTCTCCATTAAAATTATTATTGAAATAATTTATTTTTTATTCACTTTGAATTATAATACACTCATCACTTCACTTTATTATTTACCTTTTAAAGTCTCTTAAACCACTTTGATTACTTTGACCTTTTGGGGCTTCTAGATGACATATGAGGGTCATCCAACTTCGTAAGGCCATAACTCTCAAACCATGAGGAGTTATGTGACATTCTACATACCACTAAAAATGGCATGACATGTACTATCCATATAGAATATTATTATCTGAAAATATATCATAACTCATACCATTACCCATCAAACAAATTTGGGTCCATTACCCAAACCTTTGTGCTATGGGTCTTTCTTCAAGGGTTGACATCAATGACAACCAACCTTAATCAACAGTAACAGTTCTATTGTCCTTGAGAAAACAAATAAAGAAGATAAGACCAATATCGTCCCTGAAAAGAAGACCATGTTGTGGCATCAAAGACTGGGGCACATTGGAGAAAAGGGCCTTCGAACACTACACGGTAAAGGAATGGTTAGAGGTATGTCTAATTGCACTCTGGATTTTGATTTCTGTGAACATTGCATATATGGTGAACAGAATTGAGTAATATTCCCATCTGGTGCTACAAGAGCAAAGGGGATCTTAGATTTGATACATAGTGATGTGTTTGGACCTGTTCCTGTTCCGTCTCTAGGTAAATCTGTTTATTATGTTTCATTCATAGATGATTTTTCAAGAAACACATAAATTTATTTTCTTAGAAAGAAATCTGAGGTATTTGATAAATTTAAAGATTTTAAGGCTATGGTAGAAAATCAAATAGAGAATAAAATAAAGGTATTGAGAACAGATAATGGTGGAGAATTCTGCGGAAATGAATTCGAAGAATTTTGTAAGAAGTGTGGTATAGCAAGGCATAGGACTACTCCATACACTGCTCAGTAGAATGGAGTTGCAAGAAGGATGAACAAGACACTGATGGAAAAATCAAGGAGCATGCTCAGCGGTGCCAGGTTAATACAAAAATTATGCGCAGAGGTAGTGGGTACAACATGTTACCTGGTTAATCGATCACCTTCATCAATGTTGGATAATAAAACTCCACACGAGGTATGGTCTGGAAAGAAACCCTCTCTTCAACATTTTAGAGTGTTTGGTTGTGATGCTTATGTACATGTTCCAAAGGAAAATAGAAGTAAGATGGATAAAAAGGTTGAAAAGTGTATCTTTATTGGTTATAAAGATGGTGTGAAAGGTTATAATCTTTGGAACCCAAAAACCAACAAAATTGTTTACAATCGAGATGTTGTTTTCAAAGAGGTAAAAGATGTGTCCAAACAGGAATTCCTACCAACGCAAGACGAACCTGAGAAAATAAAGCTTGAGTTGGATGGTGAAAAATCTGAATCATCTGAAGAATAAGAAGAAGAAGAACCTCATACCCTGGTATTGAGGAGATCGATGAGAGATAGAAGGCAACCAAAAAGGTATAGTCCACTTGATTTTCGTTCCAATTTTTCTTTATCTATTATTGATGATGATCCCAGAACTGTCAGGGAAGCAGTGAATTCAGAGAACAATAAACTCTATAAGAAGGCCATGGTTGAAGAAATGGATGCCCTGGATAAGAATGAGGCATGGGATATAGTTGAGTTGCCATCTGGAAGAAAATCTGTTGGTAGCAAATGGTTGTTCAAGAAGAAGTTTAATGAACAAGGTAAAGTGGAGAAATACAAAGTTTAGTTAGTAGAAAAAGGTTATTCCCAGGTAGAGGGAATTGACTTTGGTGATATTTTTTCTTCTGTTGCTAAGTTAACTTCTATTAGATTTCTTTTATCTATTGTTGTTGCTTTTGATCTTGAAGTGGAATAGATGGATGTGAAGACAACATTCCTACATGGGGATCTGGAAGAAGAAATCTACATCAAGCAACCAGAAGTCTTTGCAGTGAAGGGAAAGAAAGATTTTGTCTATAAGCTAAAGAAGTCACTATATGGTCTGAAGCAATCACCTAGGATGTGGTACCAAACGTTTGACACATACATCCTTGGATTAAGATTTGTAAGAAGCAGGGATGATCACTGTGTATATTCCAAGCAGGTTGGTAATCACTTCATTTATGTAGTGTTGTATGTTGATGACATGTTGTTGGTAGGAAAAAAATGGATGTTATCAAGGAGGTGAAATCGCAGCTATCGTCCAAATTTGACATGAAGGATATTGGTGCTACTAACTTCATTCTGGGAATGTAGATTAAAAGAGATCATGCAAATAGGAAACTCTGGTTGAATCGGAGAAAATATGTTGAGATGATATTGTAGAGGCTTAATATGCATGGAAGTAAACCGGTCAAGGTTCTTATTCCTATAAGTGTAAATTTATATGCAGATCAGTGTCCCAAGACACAGGAAGAAGAAGAGGGCATGCCCATGTTTTGTATGCTAGTGCAGTTGGTAGTTTGATGTATGCAATGCTCTGTACTAGATCGGACATTGCACATGTAGTGGGCATTTTGAGCAATTATATGTCAAAACTAGGGAAGGAGCATTGGACAACAGTAAAGAGGGTCTTCAGGTATCTTCGTGGCACCACCAGTTATGGATTTTGCTACCAAGGAAGACCAGGATTGGAAAGAGTGGTGGACATACATGGCTTTGTTGATGTAGACTGGGCTAGAGATCTAGATCATGGAAGATCTACAATTGGGTATGTGTTTAACCTATTTGGAGGAGCAATCAGTTGGATGAGAAAAAGATAGGAAGTAGTGGCACTCTCAACTACAGAAGTTGAATACATGGAAGCCACTCATGCAAGCAAGGAAGCAGTATGTTTACAAAGATTGTGTTCAAGTATTGGGTTGGTAGAACAAGCGGTGAGATTAGATTGTGATAGTCAGAGTGAAATCTTCTTGGCAAAGAACACAGCTTATCATTCGAAGACAAAGCATATTGATGTTCAGTATCACTTTGTGAGAGACATGGTTGAGGAAAAGAAGGTGTTGTTGAAAAAGGTTGACACTTTGAAGAATGTTGCAAATTCATTGACAAAGTCTGTGAGCACAGAAACGCTCTCCTAGTGTAGAGTAAAAATGGTCATTGTTGCACTGGATTGTTGACTATATAATCCCCTGGACCCCTGGATGCAAAGAAAAACAACAAGTCGGAGAATGTTGGGTATGTGTTATATTCTTTGCATGTGTGTGTGTGGGCGCGTCAGATATAACAACTACGTCTGACTATCCCTCGTAGTAGTGCTCTGTTTGTGCCATGTGCACTAGGAGATTTCCTAGAGAGGTCACAGGGAGGGGCAGGTATGCCCCCCGTGGTTACGCGTAGTGTTCAGAGCAGCGCCCCGAAATATTTTTTTTAGACGGTTTTTGCTATTTATTTAGCGGATTTTGCTATTTTTAGTGGTTTACTAAAAATAATATCGGTTTTAGGGATTAGGGTTTTGGTATCTACTAAATACCTAAAAACATTGTATATATTGTATAGTGAATGGTGAAATTCAATATAATGAATATAAGAAAGGTTTTCCCGATTGAGGGTTTCTGGTATAAAATCTCTCTGTACTCTGTGTATGAGCCATTGATTAAATTATGTTTTTGTTAAGAATCTATATGCATTGCTTTACTTCACAGGTTTAAAACTTACATGTGGTATCAGAGCCCATTTTTGACTTCAGAGGGATGCCTTCGTTGTTGAGGTTTTGGCTCGGCCTTGATAGATCAAGTTTATCTTGGGTCTGTGATAAACCTGGGTTTAGTGGGAGCTTTTGCAGTGGAGATTCGAGTATAGAAAGAGGAATGGCGAGCTCATCTAGAATCAAGATAGAGAAGTTCAACAGTAAAAAATTTGAGCTATGGAATCTCAAGATGGAGGACCTTCTTGTAGACAAAGAACAATGGATCACTGTGGATCCTGGTACACCATCTACTAGCACACAAGCTACTGGTACACAACCTACTAGTACACAAACTACTAGTACACCAGCTACTGGTATGTCGAAGGAAGATTGGGAAAAGTTGGACATAAGAGAAAGGAGTACTATTTGACTCTTCCTAGAAGATTCAGTTTTGTTGAATGTCTTGGGAGAATCTACAGCTAAGGAACTATGGGATAAGTTGGGGGATTTGTATCAATCAAAGTCCCTGGTAAACAAGTTGTTTCTTCGAAAGAAGATAGGATGGAAGATGGAGATTCTGTGACAGAACATCTAAATGCATTTAATACTCTGGTAAGTCAACTTGGCTCTGTTAATATTATGATTGCAGAAGAAGAAAAGTGTATTACTTTGTTATGTTCTTTGCCAGAATCTTGGAATAATTTGGTTGTAGAAATTGGTAGTACCACTCAATCTACATTTAAGTATGAGGATGTAGTTTCATCCTTGTTATTTGAAGAGATGAGGCAAAAAATCATGGATGGTCACAACATAGATGCTTTATTTGTAAGAGGGCATACCCAAGACAGGAACCCTGGTAAGCCTTTGGGGTGGAGATCTAAATCTACAGGTAGATCCAAGTCTCCAGGAAAATCTTTGAGGAAATGTTGGAAGTGTGGTAAAACAGGGAATTATAAGAAAGATTGCAAGTCTAAGAATGTTGAAAAACCAAAGGGATATGATAGTACCTCTTCCATAGAGGTGAAAACCTCCACTTAAGAAGGAGGTGATGTTTACCTAGCATCTACAAGTACACATACAGACTGTGATGTATGGTTGATCAACTCAGGTGCATCATACCATATGACTCCTCACAGGGAGTGGTTCTTTGAATATGAAAAATACGATGGTGGTGATGTATTCCTAGGAGATGACTCGACAACAAAAATCTTGGGACATGGAAGGGTTAAGTTGTTTCTAAAATATGGAAGGATTAGAACTCTCCCTGGGGTTCTGCACATTCCAAAACTAGCCAAGAGCCTAATATCTGTAAGCAAGATGAATGATGCAGGAGTGGATACTATATTTGGAAAGAACACTTGCAAGATGGTACAAGAAGAAATGGTGTTGATGAGGGGAGTTCGGTGTGGAAATATGTACAAGTTGTTGGGAAGCACTTATACTAATGGGTGTAATGGTTCTATTGTCCTTGTGTAGACAAATAAAGAAGACAAGACCAATATCGTCCTTGAAAAGAAGACCATGTTGTGGCATCAAAGACTGGGGCATATTGGAGAAAAGGCCCTTTGAACACTACACGGTAAAGGCATGGTTAGAGGTATGTCTAATTTCACTCTGGATTTTGATTTCTATGAACATTGCATATATGGTAAACAGAATTGAGTATTATTCCCATCTGGTGCTACAAGAGAAAAGGGGATCTTAGGGTTGATACACAGTGATGAGTTTGGACCTATTCCTATTCCGTCCCTAGGTAAATCTTATTGTGTTTCATTCATAGATGATTTTTCAAGGAACACATAAATTTATTTTCTTAGAAAGAAATCTAAGGTATTTGATAAATTTAAAGATTTTAAGGCTATGGTAGAAAATCAGATAGAGAAGAAAATAAAGGTATTGAGAGCAGATAATGGTGGAGAATTCTGTGGAAATGAATTCGAAGAATTTTGTAAGAAGTGTGGTATAGCAAGGAAAAAGACTACTCCATACACTCCTCAGCAGAATGGAGTTGCAGGAAGGATGAACAGGACACTGATGGAAAAATCAAGGAGCATGTTCAGCGGTGTCGGGTTAATACAAGAATTATGGGCAGAGGCAGTGGGTACAACATGTTACCTAGTCAATCGATCACCTTCATCAGTGTTGGATGATAAAACTCCACATGAGGTATGGTCTGGAAAGAAACCCTCTCTTCAACATATTAGAGTGTTTGGTTGTGATGCTTATGTACATGTTACAAAGGAAAATAGAAGTAAGATGGGTAAAAAGGCCGAAAAGTGTATCTTTATTGGTTATAAAGATGGTGTGAAAGGTTATAATCTTTGGAACCTAGAAACCAAGAAAACTGTTTACAGTCGAGATGTTGTTTTCAAAGAGGTAAAAGATGTGTCCAAACAGGAATTCCTACCAACGCAAGATGAACCTAAGAAAATAGAGCTTGAGTTGGATGATGCAAAATCTAAATCATCTGAAGAAGAAGAAGAAGAAGAACCTCATACCCTGGTATTGAGGAGATCAATGAGAGATAGAAGGCATCCAGAAATATATAGTCCACCTGATTCTCGTTCCAATTTTGCTTTATCTATTACTGATGATGATCCCAGAACTGTCAGGGAAGCAGTGAATTTAGAGAACAGTAAACTCTGGAAGAAGGCTATGGTTGAAGAAATGGATGCCCTGGATAAGAATGAGGCATGGGATATAGTTGAGTTGCCAGCTGGAAGAAAATCGGTTGGTAGAAAATGGTAGTTCAAGAAGAATTTTAATGCACAAGGTAAAGTGGAGAAATACAAAGCTCGGTTAATAGCAAAAGGTTATTCCCAGGTAGAGGGAATTGACTTTGGTGATATTTTTTCTCCTATTGCTAAGTTAACTTCTATTATATTTCTTTTATCTATTGTTGTTGATTTTGATCTTGAAGTGGAATAGATGGATGTGAAGACAACATTCCTACATGGGGATCTGGAAGAACAAATCTACATGAAGCAGCCAGAAGACTTTGCAGTGAAGGGAAAGAAAGAGTTGGTTTGTAAGCTAAAGAAGTCACTATATGGTCTGAAGCAATCACCTAGGATGTGGTACCAAACATTTGACACATACATCCTTGGATTGGGATTTGTAAGAAGCAGGGATGATAACTGTGTATATTCCAGGCAGGTTAGTAATCACTTCATTTATGTAGTGTTGTATGTTGATGACATGTTGTTGGTAGGAAAAAACATGGATGTTATCAAGGAGGTGAAATTGCAGCTATCTTCCAAATTTGACATGAAGGATCTCGGTGCTGCTAACTTCATTCTGGGAATGGAGATTAAAAGAGATCATGCAAATAGGAAACTCTGGTTGAATCAGAGAAAATATGTTGAGACGATATTGCAAAGGTTTAATATGCATGGAATTAAACCAGTCAAGGTTCCTATTCCTATAGGTGTAAAGTTATATGTAGATCATTGTCCCAAGACACAGGAAGAAGAAGAGGACATGTCCATGTTCCATATGCCAGTGCAGTTGGAAATTTGATGTACGCAATGGTCTGTACTAGATCGGACTTAGCACATGCAGTGGGAGCTTTGAGCAGGTATATGTCAAAACCAGGGAAGGAGCATTGGACAATAGTAAAGAGGGTCTTCAGGTATCTTCGTGGCGCCACCAGTTATGGATTGTGCTACCAAGGAAGACCAAGATTGGATAGAGTGGTGGACATACATGGATTTGTTGATGCAGACTGGGCTAGAGATCTGGATCACAGAAGATCAACAAGTGGGTATGTGTTTAACCTATTTGGAGGAGCAATCAATTGGATGAGAAAAAGACAGGATTTAGTGGCACTCTCAACTACAGAAGTTGAATACAGGTAGCCACTCATGCAAGCAAGGAAGCAGTATGGTTACAAAGATTGTGTTCAGGTATTGGGTTGGTACAACAAGAAGTGAGATTAGATTGTGATAGTCAGAGTGCAATATTCCTGGTAAAGAACCTAGCTTATCATTCGAAGACAATGCATATTGATGTTCAGTATCACTTTGTGAGAGACATGGTTGAGGAAAAGAAGGTGTTGCTAGAAAAGTTTGACACTTTGAAGAACGTTGCAAATTCATTGACAAAGTCTGTGAGCACAGAAAATTTCTCCTGGTGTAGAGTAACAATGGGCGTTGCTTCCCTGGATTGTTGACTATATAATCCCCTGGACCCCTGGATGCAAAGAAAAACAACAAGTGGGAGAATGTTGGGTATGTGTTATATTCTTTGCATGTGTGTGTGTGGGTGCGTCATATATGACAACTGCGTCTGACGATCCATCATAGTAGTGCTCTGTTTGTGTCGTGTGCACCAGGATATTTCCTAAAGGGGTCCCAGGGGGGGGTAGGTATCTCCCCCCTAGTTATGCACAGTGTTCAGTGCAACGCCTCGAAATATTTTTTTTGGGCGTTTTTTGCTATTTTTTAAGCGGATTTTGCTATTTTTAGCAGTTTACTAAAAATAATCCCGGTTTTAGGGATTAGGGTTTTGGTATCTACGGAATACCTAAAAATATTGTATATATTGTATAGTGAATGGTGAAATTCAATATAATGAATATAAGAAAGGTTTTCCCGGTTGAGGGTTTCCGATATAAAATCTTTTTGTACTTTGTGTATGAGCCATTGATTAAATTTTGTTTTTCTTAAGAATCTATATGCATTTCTTTACTTCATAGGTTTAAAACTTACACCCTAGAGCTCACCCCCCAGGTCCCCTGTCAGCCGAAGGTGCCCCACCAATTGGGGGGACTCAAGCTCCAAGAGGCAGTCGACCCATCATAGCTGCCCCCGCCAGCGCTGCCCTGTGGATCAGCGCTCGCCAATCTTCTGGTACTCCTAAACACTGGTCCAATACCTCATCATCCTATATGTGGTCCCATACTCCCTCTAGAACCCCCTGTAGGACCCACTTGAACCATCAGTGCAGATCCTCTAATACGGCTGCAGCATCCCCCTTGTGGCTCTCTTGACGGTTCTACACCGACATCATATTTTTAGCACCTCTTCCCAGCCCTCACCTCTATGGGATCTCGGACGACCTCAACCTCCCGACCCTGAGGTCCAACATATTCAAAACAACCTATATATAGTGTCAACATCCATACACATTTATGATCAACGCTATCTACCAAAATAAAAAAGACAGATAACACACATACCTGGATCTAAAGTTGGTTCAAAGACATCTTGTCATGGTTTCTAAACAGTCGGAAACCATCTCAAGATACAACACTCTCCTTTCCCTCCATCGCAGCTTGGTGATGTCCATTGAAGGGTGGAGGAGTGATTCTTGTAGGTGTGATAATACTAGCATTAATGCACAAAATCCCATCAGAACTCTGCAGTTAAGTGCACTTGGGCTAGACTAGTGTTGGGATGAGTGAATTTTCGAGAAGTCTTAGTGTTGCACCCTCCCCTCCATTTCACACGGCTTCGTGGGGAGGAAACCACATTGATATTCATGACGGATCCATACATTACCTCGATTCTCCTAGTTGTGGTATAATCATCTTGTGTGGGAATCGGGAGGCTTTGACGCAGCACTAGAGGGGAAATATCGGTTGTCAAAACTTCCTGAGTGTGGAACTTAAACATGCCTAGTTGGTCTCTTGAATGTGATACACAACTCAAAAGTTTCTCTACGCAGTGCCATCATTGGTCGTGGAAATTACACTTTTTTGTTCTTTTTTTGTTTTATTCTTCTTCTTCTTATTTTCTTCCAAGAGAAATATGTTGTTCGGGAGGCCCAAGTTGTGAAATATGATGCTGGTCCGAGAAGTTGTAGATTCCTTCCACTCTGTATAGCACCATCGATGAGAATAGAACAAACGTTGGGTCGATTCATTCTGGATTGAGTGCTTTTAATGGCCCCCCTCCTCTCCTCACCTTCCCCCACAACTCAGTGATCTCAATGAAGAGGGGGGGCAGGGGGCATGATCCTTGTGGGTGAAATCATGCCAACATTAACACACCGATCCCATCAGAACTCCATCATTAAGTGTACTTGGGCCAGAGTAGTATAGGGATGGGTAACCTCTCGAGAAGTCCTTGTTGGATTTTCCTTTTTTACAAAGAATTAGTGTTACTAGTGTTCTTTTACTTCATTATCATTAACATATATATATCATGTACTGATCAATAGAAGCATAAACAAGAGACAAAAATAACATAAGAGATTTATCATGGGAAAACCCCAAATGGGGGAAAAACCCTACAACCTTTCTTAGATAGATTATGTTCACAAATAAATTCCAATCAAATAAACCCTATCGCAAGTGCTAGCTCAACCAGAAATACCACCCCAGCTATAGCAACAACACCATACAAAGGTAGCACAACTCCTTGAGGAATAGCGTACAAGAGAGAGATACCAACAGATCGAACAAGAATAAATTGAGTCATTGCAGCAGTTGCATATCCTTCTCCAAACTTGCGCCTTTCTTCTATGTAGCTGGGAGAGTGTGAGTGAGTGAAAAAATGAGCCAAGATGTATTCTATTTATAGTTTTTTTTTCCTTCTAGCTGGATCGACTTCTCTTCTGGGAAGGTGTCTTTTCGTTATACTTTATTTTTCTAGGTTGACTTCTCTTCTAGGGTATTTCAATATCTGTCTAATGGATCTCTTGCTTCTGGAATCTTCTCCATGTCTAAGAAAGGTAATATAGGAGGGAAAGATCCTCCCGTAGATACCAAAACATCAACACTTTGTCTTATCTAGGGAGGGATATTTTACGATGTCTTCATCTGGTAGTCCATTGACTACTCTACAATCTTCTAGCGGGAACACAACTGCTACAATGCCTTTTCTAGCTCAAATCATTAGCACAATCTCTATGATCAAACTATAGCACACACAGCTACATCCAAATGATCTGGTAATCTCCATGACAATCAACTAGTAGCACACATCTATTACAATGTCATCCAATAGATCACAATTGTTGCCAAGTAGTACACAAATATTGTCTAGTGACACACAATCAATTCTAGTGGACCACATCCACTATAGTAGCACACAAATATTGTCCAGAGACACACAGTCTCCGCCAGTGGTACTCAACCATCGAAGTAGCATGCATCTACTGTCTAGAGTCACACAACCTGCACTAGTGGAACACATCCACCGAAGTAGCACACGGCTATTGTTCAGATTCACACAGCCTGTGCCAGTGGAAAAAATCCACCAAAGTAGCACACAACTACTTTCTGGAGTGACACAACCTCTACCAATGGAGCACATCCATCGAAGTAGCACACATCTATTGTTTGGAGTCACACAGCCTTCACCATAGTATTGTGACTATGTGTGTGATGTTTCTTCTATCAGCAAGTCTGACAGTGCATTACCCCCTCAATCACCTCATGTGACTAATCTAGGGAACCCTTGGCCATAGGGGTTATCCGGCACAAGAAGAAACAACACACCTCCCAATCAATGAGGGTGGATATTTAGAAACAATCCAAGATTGTCCCTGAAGTACTCATACTTCACTCTTGACAAGGGCTTGGTGAGGATGTATGATATCTACTCATATGTGGATATGTACTGTAGCTCCACAACTCCTCTGTGTACCATGTCCTAGATTTAATGATATTTTATCTCTATATTCTTAGACCTTTCATGGAATACAGGGTTCTTAGTAAGCTTCATGCGACTTTGATTGTGACAATGTATCAAATTTGGCTCTAGTTCTAGATCAAATATCCTAGCTAGGAACTTCCAGAGCCACACTGCTTCACAGATTTCCATGCTTGATGTGATATACTCTACTTCTGATGTACTGAGTGCCACTAATGTCTTCTTCCTTCTCAACCATGAGATCATGCTTGATCCCAGACTAAAACAACATATGGATGTACTATTTTGATCCACTGCACTCCCTACCCAGTCAGAATTTGCATATCCCTGCAGCTTCAAATCTCCACTTGAGACATGTCTCAATCCATATCTAACCGTACCACAAAGCTACCTCAACATATGCTTTTATGCCATCCAATGTACCTGTCTAGGTTAAACCATGTGTTGACTCAAGGTATTCACTGCAAATCATATGTCTAGCCTAGTGTTAACCAGGTACATCAAGGATCCAATAAATTGTTTGTACATCATGGGATCCACCAAATGTGAATATTTTTCACTCAAGAGCTTCATATTTATTGTCATAGGTGTGGTTGTGGACTTGCAGTCCATCATCCCAAATTTCTTCAGGATCTCAACAGTATATTTTCCTTGGTTAAGGAAAATCTCATCCGATCTTTTCCACACTTCCAATCCCAAGAAGTAATGCATCAAACATAGATCCTTAATCTCAAACTCTGAAGTGAGATCCCTATTACATCCATCAATTAGATTCTCATCCCATGTTAGAAACAAGTCATCTACATATAGAACCAATATCAATGGGCATCCATCATCAACCTGATAGTAAAGTTTAGGATCTACCTCACTCTTGGTGAATCCCAAGATCATCAAATATCCATTTATCCTAGCATACCACACCCTGGGTTCTTACTTCAATCTGTACAAGGCCTTCTTCAGTCTGGACACATGGGACTCCTTCCCATGGATCACAAGTCCTTCTGGTTGTTCTATGTACACTTGTTCCTCTATTACACCATTCAAGAAAGAAGTCTTGACATCCATCTGGTATAATTTCCATCCCATTGCGAAAGTAATCACAATGATTGATCTAATTTAAGTGTATTTTTCTACAGGAGAAAAGGTTTTGTCATAGTCTTCTCCCTCTTTCTGAGAGAACCCTATAGCCACAAACCTTGCCTTGTACTTCTCTATGTTGTTTTCTGAAGCATGCTTGATCTTGTAGATCCATTTGGAAGTCACAACTGACTTCCCTTCTGGTCTCAAAACGACCTCCCATACATCATTCTTCATGATGGATTGATACTCCTCCATCATGGCATCCTTCCATTCTGGATTCTCAGCAGCTTCTTCAAAAGTAGAAGGTTGTGAATCAATGATGTTTCTCATTATTGACACATATCTGGAAAACTTATGTGGTCTCTTTCTCTCTCTAAAGGATCCTTTGGGGGATGCATGTCCTTCATATTCATGCAAGGTGTTTTGAAGCCAAGATGGTCTCTTCCTAGTATTCATAGCTTCTTCAGGTACATCTACAGGTATTTCTGACTCTACCATATCATTATGAACTTTTGGGAAGGTTTCTTCAGGTGTAGAGTCTATCATGATTTCATCTTTAGGAGCCTCTTTCTCTATTTGGTCCTCATCTATGTTAATGTTTATTCCATTATTATAGTTTTTTTCATTTCAATAGATAAGAGCATCATAAGAACAAGATCACTGAGAAATACACATTCAAAAGAGACACAACATTTATCCTGGGAAACCCTCTAGGGGAAGAAAACCCAACAAAAACTTCCTTATCATAAATTGCCAATACAATGTTCAAGAGATAACTCAAACCAATACAGATAGTCCTCTCCAAAAGATGCACCACTCTTCTCCCTCTCTCCAACTGGTAATTGTAGCTTGCCTCATAAGAGAATGAGCAAGTGAGTTGTGTGTTAAAGTGAGCCGCTAGCCTCCCTATCTATACAAGACTGGCAAATGTGAAATGGTTTCACTGGCAGGGCCAACCTCTCACTCTGGGTGGGTAAACCCACCTTTAATTTAATTCTGGGTCTCAATAATAACTATTGGGTCCGACTTCTTATTCTGCCTATTACAATTGTCCAATGACCAATCCGCAAAAGGGGATTTGGTCCTAATACAATTACTGACATGATTAATCCACAATGGGGATTAATCTTATGAATAAAATAACAATAATAATAAGAATACTCTTCGCAGCTACATTATTTCAACACTCCCCCTTAACAAGAAGGGTCTTCTTCAACAACATCAGGCGAGGGAGGTCTACGTCATCAGTGGCATCAGGAGGATAGTATCGTCAATATCATCTTGAAACATTGGCTAGCACATTTACAAGTCATCGGAAGTTTTCTTCATCAGCAGCATCATCATTATCGAAAAAATGCCATCATCATCTGCATCAAAATGTATCAGTAAAAATGATACCTCATCATAGCAATAGGTTGGCACATCACAGTACTACACTGGCTCAATGTCACAACTGTTAAGCTGGTATCTCGGTGTCAGTCTGTTGACGGGCGAAATTGACCGTCCATCAACTGGGAGAGTGGAACCGGTCCGGGGTTGTCTAAATAACCCAAGCCGTTTGGAATGGACCACCCTGATGAGTTTAACAGCTCCGTTGGCCGCTCTAAGGTCTTCTATGAAAACCAAAGAGAGAATTGATCTGAGCTAAGTAATCTAACTAAAGTAAACTAGAAACTAATTAAACAAAGAAAAAGAACTAATATTTTAAAAGCAAACTACTCTAACTATTCTATCTACAAACTATAAGTTACTCTTGTAATAACTCAAATCAACTATCTAATTATCATCTACGATATTACTTATTCACAAATATACATTATAAACAATCTACAGATTTACTTAAAACCTGCAAAAACTCATGTCTATCCTGCCCTAAGACAGCCAAGAATCTCTTTTTGATTTTTATATTTATGAAAAGTAAATAAAAACTACTGAAATTAAACAATCTAATATGTTTACTGAAATTAAACAATCTAATATGAATCTAATTAAGATTATATCTAAATTAAACTACTTAATCGAAACAACAAACAACAAACTAATTGACCTGGAAATGCTCCAAATCTGCCCTGTGTATGATGACTTCTTAAGCTGGTTGGAGGAGGAAATTCACACCATTTAGTCCTTAAGATTCTCGTAAACGATCAGCTATGTTGCTCCTTGAAGTGTTTTACAGGACAAACAAGACATAAAAGAAAATCATAACAATCTTCTGATGATAAATCTCTGCAATAAGCGAAACCTATTATGCAGAAAACTTATATAACAATTCAATCTATGAAGAAGACAAAGCTATCATTCACAAAATGAATCAACAACTGTTATGTCTTTTATATATTTGGAAGAAACAAGATATGGATAACAGTAATAAAATTATATCATTTTCATTTGATTTAGATAGCTAAAGTAGTCGTAAACCATAAGCAAAGTAATATACAAAACATGAAACAAAATGTTGATATATTGAAAAGCAAAACTTATGAAAAAACATCAATTCTGCTCCAGTCTGTATCAGAATTACATATCCTTGTTCTCCCACGAATGAGGATGATCATTATTACAAAAATCATAAGTATATATAGGTTTCTTCACAAGGTAAAACTTCCTTGTGAATAATATCAAACAGTTTTACACAATCTGGGAGATATCCCAAAATCATCTAAACTAAGGAAATAAAATGCAAGTAGAATCTGTAAGACATCCCCTAACTGCTCATCATATCTATTGCCAATTCGAATTTTCCTGCAACAGAACACAAAGATCAAATTAGAAGGATATTTTATTAGGAAAACAATAAAAAAATGACTTTACAGACTTAGCTACAGAATCATCTGATTCTGTAGCTAGTCAAAAATAGCAAACAGGATAAGATCTCAATCAAATCAAATCGAATCATCTTTTAATAATCCTAAAAAAAACGAAATTACTAATGAATCAAATCATATCAAAAGAAATGCAATCAAAACAGAGTAAAGAATGCTCTGTTTTTAGTTATCATAAAATCAGGGCAAATAGTAATCATACTGTTTCGTATCCAAATGCAATTACAAGCCAATCGTATGATGTGATCAAAAATAGATATGATAATAATCGATCCTTATCACAATCGATTGGTTACAACTGTGTGAAATTCATATCGTTTTATTCAATTGTCAAAATGAACAGGCTGTTGCAATTACAATCAAAACGGAACATATCCATTAAAATTTGTTGTAGAATGGAGTTGCTGAGTATCGCATGGTGAACAGACATGACAAAAATAATGATCATAACCATCGTTGACTCATTATATTCATAGCAATAAATCGATATCGTTCAATTAAATGCAAAGATAGGTAAATCGTTTAGAATGGAATCAGACTGAATGAGTAACAATCAACGCGTTTCGTTATTGATCACCACACAGTCAACAAACAAGGTCTTGATAGAGTCAACAAAATCCATAATATGAACCGGGCAAATAACCGAGATGAATAAGGCTGAGTTTAATTATAGACGCAAATCGTAAGACTTGGATACGATCAATTCATTCCTCAAATCGAATTCAAACGATATATTTGTTATAATCGAATACAGTCCAAATTGAGTCGGTTGGGTATAACAGCCACTATTCATATCTATTCGTAATTTGATTATGTAACAAAATGATATTCGAATTGGTCCAAACATAGAATACACAATCATAACAGCTAACCAATTTGCCCCTCATATCGCACAGGATATAACCAAATCGAAAAGAAATATTAACTGTGTTCCAGGATTAGGATATCAAAATAACCTGTGTTTAGAAAAGATATCAATAACAGAGTATTCAAATCAAATCCAATCATGATCAATCAAATTAAATCTAATCAAAACCAATCCAAGAATTAATTAAAAAAACTTATATACAACAAATGCATGACAGAGCAGGTCAACAATGTACACAGAGTTTATGAACATGCCATATAGATAGGTGAAAGTTATACCAGCGAGATTGTTGAGGTTATGCCAATTTGGAATTGACGATCGTCGTGGCTGACTCGACATTCTTGAATAGAATTGAACCAGTTGTTTGTTGCTTCTTTTCATAGGGTTCCACCTTCGCGTTACGACCAGTGAGCTTTGCCACTTGGTTTTCCAAATCATGGATTCTGGATTGCAACATCGGCACATCCAAGTAGTATCTCTCCAACCATAACGCACACTGATCGCAAGGTGGAACAGCAGGTTGAACAGAAGGGGTTTTCGATGATTCACCGAGGATTCCACGAGGTAGTTCAATGCCAGGGAACTTAGGATCATCCTGCAGACAAGGTGGTAAATTCTTGACAAAGTCATATGCAGGCTTGTCACACAAACCTTCCGAGTAAGGATACTCGTTGGCGAGAAAGCGTTCAATATCTGAATCAGAGTCTTCGCTGACCATGATAAGCTCATATTTGGCAGGGGGTTTAGGTCTATTTCTCTCCATGCGAGAGATTAAGTGAGCGTTTTTCTTGCCCTTAGCATTAGTTTTAGCTTTAGGTTTTTTCATTGCGGGTTTAGCAATTTCAACCTGTTTAGTCACAGCCGTAGGCAAATTTGTAGGTGGGTCGGGTAGAGGTTTGGGTAGCAAAACGTTGTAAGGAACAAGGGGAATAGGCTGGGTTTCGGCCACCATAGGTTTATCAACCTGCGGAGGGTTTGATTCTTCAAAGCCATTACGACTGAGAAAATCATCCCAACAATCACGTCGTAACTCCAACTCGTAAACCATAATCATTTTAATCAACCCCAAATGGAAGAGGCTGGTGTCAGCCTGGCTACGCTTGTACCTTTTAGCCATCTTGAACAAACTTCTATGCAGGTAATGGGGCATACTAAGTTCGAAACTCATAAAAACCATCAATAGACGAAGGTGAAACAAGAAAACGAACTCGTACCTTCCTTCACAAGTAATGAATTGCTTGATTATCATTAGGAGATCATACCAGCGTGGTTTTAACATTTTTGCAGGCAAGCCTTTGTCACATGAGTTCACCATTCGAGACTGGAATAACAATGTCCATGGGACATCATCCACCCTACAACTTTTGGACCACTTCTGTCCCATAACAGGCAGGCTAGTTGCCGAGCTAAGAAACTATTCATTAATTTCAAGTTGCACATCTCCAACTTTGGCTCGGGAGCCATCAAATGATAACGCAAATTGCCGAGCCAAACTAGGGTTATGACCATCAAATTTATTTATGAATGAGAGCCATCCAAATTTTTCCAGGTCGCTATAAGTGCCATCAAACATCAGCAATGCTTGGCACCCGTTGGGCTCGGCCCTTATGACTGGAGCCATGGATTCTCTGCATAGTAGGGTTCGAACCAAACAAAACAATGGACAGGGTCAAAAAATGGTCACAGCTAACAGCTGCAGCGCTCAAAGAGGCAAGGATTATTTGTATGCGTGCGAAGGTGGTGGGATTACCACCGCCATGCAGTGTATTAATGACTGAGTACAGTGTTGTTCCATCCATAATCATAATGTTTAATCCATATGAATCGGCCAACCAAATAGTTTGGGCGGTGGTCAATGTATCCACTCGCCATAGTATATATCACATCAATGCACCATACCATAAGTTAAAACCATTCAATCGAAACCCATAAAACAACATACCAAGCAATGATCCAAATCAAAACCCAAAGTTAAACATCGCTCCATTGTATTCATCAAAAACATTTAAACCAATGTTAATCCAATCGTGCCATCGTATAAGTTTAGACTTATTAAATCAAACCAAAAGTTCACCCGATCGAGATTTATAATTCAAACCTTTGCCATGCAAATCGAAACTCATATATTGATCATGCACTCACAGCATAATTATAATCAAAGTTTTATGAAACATTATGACCACAAATTTTGTAAAATTGATAAGTCAAAGGTTTAAAACAATAAGGATCACATCATATAAAACCAACATCAATCATGACCCTTGTAGAATCAAATGTAACCAATAAATTTGCATGCTCAATGGCTTATTAATCAAACAAATCTAAATGCGCAATCAAGGCGAATGGGCATAGTTTGAAAGTCGTTCGTAGTCATACAATAAGGTAAAGTGTCTTTCAGAAAATCAATAAAAGACTACGACAGTCCAAACAACAATGGAGGAGTTTTCACACTTTCAGTTGTGAAAACTGAATCAAAATCAAATTGCAATTGTCGCAAGAAATGAAACAAATGTCTAGTTGCAAAATGCGACGATGACTTGTCGATTTTAGAAGACAATTAGGTGTAGGCAGCTTATTAGGGTAATTAAAAAAAATTGAATTGGTTGCCAACAATGGCGACACACTGGGCGAAGCAGTTATCTCTGTCAAAAGAAATGAATTTAGATCAGGATAGAAAAGAAAAATTCGACTTAAAACAACAACCAGAAAATCGTACTAACATCATCATCTACTATCTTTTCCAGCGATGTTTTAAAAGGTGCAAACCAATAACAGTCTTAAAGATCAGCAAGTCATGATTTTTATGATAAAATATTCAATACTGTTGGCATGGCCACTGCTGCCAGTAGGCATCCATATCCTCGACAGGGTTTCCATTTAACCCACTCGGACGTCTTTATCCTGTCAAGAAGTTCTAGATTAGAATAAAGAACTTTTTATAAGAGGTTTCGTGTAATTTTACAGATTTTCATTTACCCGACATTGCTTCACTGCCAACAGGCCTGTTCAGTACCCTGACGAAGTTGTCTTGGCGCCATGCTTGCATTTACCCGCTGCCAGCGGACCTGTTCAGTATCCCGGCGGGTCTACAAACACTTCCCACAGCTCTTATTAATATTTTTATTTTGTTTTTCTTTTATAAATAGTTGAGCGGGGTGACGCTGAAAAATCTTGATATTTTCTCACATTTTTCAGACCTCATCAGAATTTTTTAAATACTGTCCTTTATTCAGCTCCATAAATGTTTTATTTCTAAAACAACTTATTTTGATAGGGAGATATCCTTTTGAGTCATTCCTTTACGGAAAAGGGACAACGTAAAAAGATAAAGATGATCATGATAAACTTCACTCAGAGATTGAAATTAGTAAACTTCTTTCAAACAGAATTTTTCAATATCATTTTCAGAAATATATATCACTGATGTTTGTACAACCTTCAAGGAGTTATTTCAGCGAAGAAATTTTCTTATAGTATTTTTCTGAATGGTTCAGTGCATAGGCATGCATATGTTTCAAAACACACCAAACTGATCAATCAAATCAAAATAAAAAACTAAAACAAAGGAAAAAAATAAAAACAAAATAAATATTTACATAATATACAAGGATAGAAATCAGGCAAAGTATTTTTTCAGGGCTTGGCCATTTACCGGGTAGGTGTCAGGCTGTCCTTCAAGATTCTGCAAACAAAAGGAACTAGGACCCAACTTTTCAGCAATCAAAAAAGGCCCAAGCCACAAATTTTGAAATTTAGTATGTTCACCCTTCCCTTCGTGTGGTTTGTCCCAGTTTAAGACGAGATCGCCCACTTCAAAATTTCTATCAGAAGCGGAATTAGAATCGAACCAGCTTTTAATCAATTATTGATGTTGATCTAGCTTACGCTTGGCTTGGGTTCTTACTTCTTCTAACTTCATCAAAGCGTTAATACAACTTTCTAAAGGGGGACATTCTTCTTCTTGAACTTTTTGTGATAATTGGAGTGAAGGAAGAAGAACATGAGGAGGCAAAATGGCTTCTCTGCCATAAACGAGAAAAAAGGAGGAATTACCTATAGCGGCTTTAGGTGTGACTCTATCAGCCCACAGTGCATTCAGCAGTGCGTTGTGCTAGTTCTTGTGATTTTCAGTCACGGTTCTCTTGATAATTTTGATCAAGTTCTTGTTTGTTGATTCTGCTAAGTCGTTACCTTGGGGGTAGTAACTCGCAGAATACTTAAGATTTATTCCTTTTTCTAAGGCGAACTCACTCATCTCAAGAGAGGAAAAGTATGAAGCGTTATCAAAGACTAGACAATCAGGGATACCAAAACGGGTAATGATATGCGAGTTTAGAAAGGCGATCACCTGACTTGTGTTAACAGTTCTTAGTGCAGCAGCTTCAGACCATCGAGTAAAGTAATCAGTGGATGTCACAATGTATTTTTGTTGTTGTGAGGATGGAGGGTTAATAGGACCAATGATATCAAGGCCCCATTGCTGGAAAGGAGAATCGACTGTAACGGGCTGCAAGGGAAAGGCTAGTTTTTGCAATCGCCCTGACGCTTTTTGACAAATGATACATTTACGGCAAAAGGCGTGGGCGTCTCTAAAAAGTGTTGGCCAGTAATAACCGGCTCTTAAGACTTTATGAGCAGTGGTATTGCCACCAAAGTGACCACCAGCTTCACCTGCATGCAACTCAAGAAAGACTCTTTCTGCTTCGTCTTTTTCAAGACAACGCATCAGTACGCCATTAAAATTATGACGAAACAGTATACCATTAACTAGATGAAAGGAGGCAGACCTTAGTCTCAAATCTCTTCTCTTTGCAGGGTCAAGGTGACGGGGTGTTGATCCATGTTCAAGATAAAATCTAATATCGTCATACCAAGGACTCACGAGGTTTTGTGTACAACAAATCAAACTCTGATCGCGATGTTCTAGGTATGACGTATCATTATCTTCTTGGTGTTTAGTTTCTAAATCAACTACCAACTTACACAACCCTTGGCCTCTCATGATTTGGGCTGGAGTGATTTCTAAGTCATACTCCTGCAAGGAGGTGACCCAGTTGGCTCTTTTCTCTCCTAACTCCTTTTGTACTAACAAGTTCTTGACGGCAGGGTAGGGGACAATGACCTTGGTCCTTGACTTCAAAAGATAAGACCGGAAATGCTTAACTGCCTTGAAGACAGCATAGGCTTGCCAATCGACCACTGGGTAGTTAAGTTCATCACCTTTGAAAGCAGAGATCATAAAGGCGATGGGTACTTCGTTGTTCTCGGAATTCTTCTGAGTTAGAACTGCGGCATAGGAACGATCAGAGGAAAAAGTATAGAGCGTAAATTCTTGAGAGAAATCAGGGCTCATGAGAGATGGAGCATCAATTATAGCCTTCTTTATATTGTTAAAAGCTTGGTTTTTAGTGGGTCCCCAGTGATATTGGGTGTCCTTTTTAATCAGGTTCTGGAGAGGCCTGACCATTTCGGAGAAACTGGGGACAAAACTTCTCACGAAATTAATCTGGCCCAGGAAGGACTGCATGGATTTTTGGGAGGTAGGTGGGGGAAGTTTAGCGATGACTTGGGTCCTTTCGGGGTCAATAATCATTCCATCGCTAGACACAATGAATCCTAGTAATTTACCCTGTTCTACTGCAAAGATGGACTTCTTGGGATTCAAGGAGATGCTGAATTTATGACATCGTAGCAGAACGGCTCGTAAGTGAGCTAGATGATCGTTTTTGTTTTTAGAATAAACGGTTACATCATCTAAGTAGACTACTACGGAGTGATTGATCAAGCCCCGGAAAGAAATATCCATTGCTCTCTGAAAGGTAGCGCCAGCATTAATCAATCCGAAAGGCATTTTGCGATAACCATAAGTGCCCCACAGAGTACGGAAGGTAGTTTTTAATTGGTCTGACGGAGACATCAAGACTTGGTTGTATCCAGAGAAACCATCTAGTAAAGATAGCCTCTCGGAACCAGATACTTGTTGCAAGATCTGTTCCATGGGAGGGACATGATAATTATCTTTATCAGACGCCTTGTTGAGTTTTCGAAAATTGACACAAAGTCGAATTTCCCCATTTTTCTAACGCACTGGGATGAGGTTGGATACCCATTGAGTGTGTCTAATAGGAAAAATTATTTTATCACTTAGGAGTTTATTCAATTCTTTTTGTACGTTTGGTTCTAGCTTAGGATGCATTTTCCTCAGCTTCTGTTGGAAAGGCAAGGTTTGAGGCTTCATTGGGATGACATGTTGTATAATATTAGGATCGAATGTCTTAAGATCATCGTAAGTCCAAGCAAAGACATCCTTGAACTCTTTAAATAATTTAACAAAAGCATCTTTTTCTTGTCTAGAACATCCCAAGCCTAAGTTGATACACTGAGGATTTTCACTAGTACCTAAATTGACTTTTTCATAAGACAATGAGGAACTGTTGGTTTTGCAATTGATCGTCTTTTTAAATTTATCTTCAAAATCATAAAAATTTTCTAGTCTAACAACAGATTTGGGTAAGGAATTTACCATGTCCGATAGAGCTTCAGGAGATTTCGGATTAGGTATTACCGTAAAGTCATGCAAATTGTCATCATGCGTTTGTTCATCTATCACAGTGTCTCAGAAGGTTTCTTCCATGTGCAGAAAGTTAATGATCTGCTGATCATCATCAAATACTCTCCAATTCGAGATATTGTCTGGAACAGATGGTCAAAATAATAGCTCCATGGAGAATGCGTTTGGGGACAATCCTTCTGCGGGAAGAAGTTTAGAAGCAACATTAGCTCGTAGATCTGCTTCAGTATTATTTGATCGAGGAATGGAATTTATATTAAAAGAAGAAAATTTGTTCATTAAACTCCATACCTCAGACTGATAACATTTGAGATGCGGGGTAAGACAATGTATAGAATTTCTCACCTGTCTAACC
>ML803271.1:293137-311770 GCA_009831015.1 Picea engelmannii
TTTCTTTCAGAAAGATTCTCTATCAAGGCTTTGAATTCCTTGAATTTACTGAATACTTCATCTTTAGATTTTAAGAAATATATCTAGGTCTTATGAGAATAGTCATCAATAAATGATACATAGTATACATACCCGCTAATGGAGGATGGTGGCATTGGGCCACACATGTCTGAATGAATGAGTTCCAATACTCCTTCTGCTTTGCTATCCCTTTTTGGAAAATGGTTCTTAATATTCTTCCTTTGCGCACATCCATTGCATATGCCTTCCTGATCAACCTTGAGTTCTGGTAAACCTGTGACAGCTTTGCATATGTATGGTAGCGCCTTGTAGTTGATGTGGGCCAATCTTCTATGCCAAAGTTCGCATGATTTTTCGATGGCATGGGTCATGGCAGTTTCTAGGTGACCCTTCATCTTATATAAGCCATTTTCTTCACTTCCAATGACGATTGCTTCATTTAAGGTTTCTCCCTTAGCCCACATAAGAACTTCTCCATCTATGAAGGAAACGCTATAGCCTTTCTTGTCTAAAGCTGATATGGAGAGTAAGTTATTCTTTAAGCCCGGTACATAGAGTACGTCCTTCATTGTTATTGAGTTTTCTGAATCTAACTTGTATTTTGATTCTCCTATTCCCTTGATGGGATATTGATAATCATCTCCAAGAGTCACTTTCTGAGAAAACTTCTTTTCTGAAATACAAGAGAGAGTATTTTCCTTACCCGTCATGTGTTTTGATGCACCGCTATCAATGATCCATGTGTCCTCTCCAAGTGATACAGATCCTAAGAGAGATGAGATCAAGACATGGTCCTTAATCATCTTCATAGGTGGTTCTTCATCTTCGACTATGTGGGCATGTTTCCTTTTGTGCTTCCTCTTGTATTCTTCTCTTATGACTGGACAATTGTTCGCCTTGTGTCCCATATTATCACAATGATAGCATTGTATGGATGATAGATCTCCTCTCTTGCGTTGTCCTTTCTTCTAAAAATTTCTTGGACGAGATTCTTGGTTGTTGAATTTGTTTGATGGTTGAGGTTCTCTATGAGATTCCCTTTTGAAGTAGGGTTTCTTTATTCCTCCTTTTGTATGAGTAGCTAGGGATTTATCATCATCCCTTGCTAGTAGTGTTTCACGGTTGGCTACCCTTGTCTCTTCTTGGATGCAATCTTCCCATAGGCTCTCAAACTGTAGTTTCTCCTTTCTGGCACATACCGACTGGATGAAAGCATCCCAAGGTCTTTTGAGACCATTTAGGGTTGTTATTACGAATTTGTCTTCGTCGATGGTATCTCCAATATCTTTTAACTGTTCTTTAATTTATGAGATTCGGGAGAAATATTCTTGAATCATTTCTCCTTTATGCATATTGGTATTCTTCAATTGAGATCTTAGATTCATCTTTCGGTTGATGTTATTTCCTTCATATAGTTTTCTTAGAGAGTCAAACATCTCCTTCGTAGTTTTCTTTGATGATACATACGGGATCAGGTGGTCTTTGATTGAATCTGCAATGATTCTTTGAGCCCTGATTGAGTCCTTCTGATGCTTTGCTTTCTCTACGACATCTTCGGGTTCCTCCACTTCTTCTTTGATAAATTTTGCTAGGTCATTCTCTACAAGGATCAGACCGATCCTATACTTTCAGGCACGGAAATTGTCTATGCCTTCTAGTTTCTCAACAAGCTTTATGCTTGCAGACATGTTGTACTTGAGGATACGAAAATGACCAAAAATTGAAAATGCTTAAAATCAAATTTTGACCTTACCAGGAGGTGTGCTTGGATGAGGCGAGTAGCCTGGTACACTTGGATCTGAGAAAATCCAATTTTTGCCCCTTCAAAGACGATCTGCAGATTTTTACACTGATGCTTCTGGTACTTCTGGTACTCTGGTACTTCTGGTACTTCTGGTACTGGTTTTTTGGTACTTCTGGTACTCTGGTACTTCTGGTACTTCTGGTACTGGTTTTCTGGTACTTCTGGTACTTTTGTGAAACTAGGGTTTCACTTTGCGAAAGATCCATCCACTGAAAAGGTGTGCTCTAGGTGCCAAATTGATCCTTGGGGGAGGGCACAACTTTCTAGGTGGTTAGGGAGCTGAAAAGATTCACTTTTGCAAAACCATAATTTGCAGGTACTGCAACAGTGATGTTTTTCTCTTGCAAATTGTGTTTCCTTCAGGTTGGCTCTGATACCATGTTAATGTTTATGCCATTATTATAGTTATTTTCATTTCAATAGATAAGAGCATCATAAGAACAAGATCACTGAGAAATACACATTCATAAGAGACACAGTGTTTATCCTGGGAAACCCTCTAGGGGAAGAAAACCCAGCAAAAACTTCCTTATCATAAATTGCCAATACAATGTTCAAGAGATAACTCAAACCAATACAGATAGTCCTCTCCAAAAGATGTGCCACTCTTCTCCCTCTCTCCAACTGGTAATTGCAGCTTGCCTCATAAGAGAATGAGCAAGTGAGTTGTGCGTTAAAGTGAGGCACTAGCCTCCCTATATATACAAGACTGGCACGTGTGAAAGGGTTTCACTAGCAGGGATGACCTCTCACTCTGGGTGGGTAAACCCAGCTTTAATTTAATTCTGGGTCTCAATAATAACTGTTGGGGCCAACTTCTTATTCTACCTATTACAATTTTTCGATGACCAATCCGCAAAAGGGGATTTGTTCCTAATACAATTACCGACATGACTAATCCACAATGGGGATTAATCCTATGAATCAAATAACAATAATAATAAGAATACTCTTCACAGTTACATTATTTCAACAATCTATGTGATATTCCCTTAATCTTTTGAAGGCCTCATATTTGTCAAATGTTACATCCTAGATGATCTTGATATGTCTCTGCTCTGGAATGTAAATTCTATAGGCCTTCGAAATCTCATTGTATCCAATGAATGTGCCCTTCTTTCCTGAAGGTTCCAATTTTCTTATCTTTTCCTTGGGAACATGTGTAAACACTGGACAACCAAAAATCCTCAAATGATTGACTTCTAGCTTCTTTCTGGTGAACAACTCTTTAGGTGTCTTGTTCCCGAATATCTTATGAGGGCTTATGTTCTACACGTATACATTTTTACTGGATGCTTCTACCCATAAGTGCATGGGTAGGCCCTAGTCATGTACCATCTCTTTTGTTGCTTATATGATGGATATGTTCCTTCTTTCTGCAACCCCATTCTGTTGGGGGTTGTAGGGAGTTGTAAGCTTCCTCTTAATCCTTGCTTCTTGGAAAAAATATTTAAACTCCTTTGAGGTGTACTCACCTCCATTATCAGATCTCAAAAATTTAATCTTCCTCTCAGAGAGATTCTCAACTAAATCCTTGAACTCTTGAAACTTTTTAAGGACTTCATCTTTTGCTTTCAAGAAGTATATCCATGTCTTCCTGGAATAGTTGTTTATGAACAACACATAGTATACAAAGTTTCCAAGTGATGGCACCATCATCTGTCTGCATACATCAGAGTGTATGGTGTCCAAATTACCTTTGGATATACTATCACTTCTTTTAAAGCTTCCCTTGACATTCTTTCCAAGTGCAAAACCTTTGCATACTTCGTCATGGTCTATCTGGATTTCTGGTACACCTGTAACCATTTTTCTCAAAACTAGTAATGATCTATAGTTCAAGTGGGAAAGCCTTTGGTGCCAAAGTTCATTGGAACTAACTCTATTGTGTACAAGGGATTGTTTTTGGTGTCCCTTCAAATTATACATTCCTCCCTCTCGGACACCAATCACAGTGGATTTATTTATGCTTGAATTCTTGGGCCATAGAAGGACTTGGCCATCCACAAAAGCTACCCTAAAAATTTTATCTTCTAAAGTTGAAATAGATAGAATATTCTTCTTTAAACCTTGTACAAATAGTATATATTTAATTGAAAGAGGGTTACCTGAGTCAAGTTGTAAGGAGGCTTCTCCAATGCCTTTGATTGCATGCTTGGAATCGTCTCTAAGCACCAATTGAATTGAGGAGTCCTTTTCTGTTAATTTTGATATAGAGTTTCTAAATCCGGGCATGTGCTTGGAAGCATCGCTATATATGAGCCAAGTATCACTTCCTTGAGTGATGGTTCTAGTGAGTGATGAAATGAATACAAATTATTCATCTTTGGGTTTGTGTTCTTCAACATCAACGGCATGTTCATGGTGCTTCTTATTCTTTTCCTTCTCATTTTTGTGAGGACATTGTGTGACATAATGTCCCATCTTCTTGCAATTGAAGCATTGAAAATTTTACATATCCCTCTTAAGATGTGGCTTCTTAGACTTCCTTGGATTTCCTTCTTCTCTTTCCTTTCTCTTCTTCACTTGTGTTGCAAGTGCTTGGTTTTCCTCATCGTCTACCTTTTGTTTCTTGGACATAAATCTAGATTCCTATTGAGATCAATATTCCTATAACTTTTCAAACTTGGGTAACTTTCTTCTTGCACAAATTCCTTGGACTAATGGATCCCAAGAGGGAGGGAAACCATTTAGCGTAGTGCTTACTAGTTCAACAGATTCTACTGGATCTCCAATGGATGCTAACTAGTCTTTGATCTTTGAGATCCTTGTAAATAAGTTGGATATCATCTCTGACTTGTTTATAGTCACATTTTTTAGTTGATTTAGTAGGGTAAGCTTATGACTGGTGTTCTTGCTTTCATAGAGATTGTTTATGGAATCAAACATCTCCTTTGCAGTCTTTAGTTCTGATACATTGGGTATCAGGTGATACTTGATTGAGTCTGTCAAGATCCTCTTGACCTTGACCTCATTCTTCTTGAACTTTGTCTTTTCTTCTTCATCTTCGGGTTCTGGAAGCATCTTCTTGACGTGATCCAAAAATTCATTTTTAAATAACCAATCTGGTTCTTACCATGTACATCCATCATAAATGGGATAAATAATTGTAATCCATATTGGACAAGAAAATATATTGAATAAAAATGTATATGAATATGAGATGGAATTACAATGATAAATAAGGGCCTTATATACCCACATAGGTTGCCCATTCATGAAGAGATGCATCATTTCATTAGGATTTCATAACTCTTCATTATTAATTATTAATTATTAGTTATTTGTATTTGTTATTTATTATTATTATTATTATATATTTATTTATGTTACATTGCCTTCCCCTTAAACATGCTTTGTCCTCAAAGAATAAATACTGAAGGCTTCCCCTTAACTTTTATTCTCACTCACACTGTCTTCTCAATCTCTTTTTTTCTTATAGTTGTAATACTCGACAAAACAAGATGTTATAACCTTTGAATTCCAAACTAATGTGTTTCATATTTTGGGGAGTGACCCATCCCAAATCTACCTTCATTGGAACTTGTAATGTCCCTCGATCGGTGACCCCGACCGGGTAACGCTACCAAAGAAACCTACTACTCTTATACCATTTCTGAGACATTCTTGACCTTAAACAACAGGCCCGACCATGCCACCGAGTAACTTTGCAGAAATAATCACATATAAAACTTAACCAGAAGATAGAGATAACATCTGATATTCACACATATAAATATATATTTATCTAATGCAATTAAACAAACACCAATACTCTACTCATACACTTGTTCATGCAAAAGCAACATTAACACCTACATACAACATATATATACATGCATTACTCATTAATTATAATGCAAATACAAATACAAAACATACAACGAACAAAGAATTGGTACTTATCTTTTAATAGGTGACCACCAACTGCGTGCAGACCTTCCACGAACCTCTCATCCTTAGACCATGTTGCTCATCACACTCAGTAGTGGGTCACCCCCGAGCTAGGACTAAACTCCACCAGGCAAGGGAATTCTAGGCTTGGCAAGGACAACAAGGAAGTTGCATAGAACAATAGGAAGGACATTTTATCCCAAGACCCACTTACATCCACAACCCATAGACCCTCATAACCCACACGCCTGATCCACCCCAGGAGGGTACACCTTCACTAATACAAGTCCATCGGCTACTACACCTCCCTTACCTTGGCCTTCAGCAACAGGCTGGACCAGAAGTCTCAGAGTACTATAGCTACTATGGGACTCCCTCCAAGAGAACTCACTTCCCAACAAACTCTCTCACCTAGGATATTTTATCACAAGCTTGAAAACCTGCTTCTTCAATTCATCTCTTAAGTCAAATGGACACAGGTGATGTCAATAACAGAATTCAGGTAACACACAAGTGAAGTTAACCACAGAAAACGAGTATGGACACATAATATGACAGAAAACCAATCTTAGCCAAAAATGCGTTGGCATCAACTGCCAACCACTATGACACAACACGACTCAGGAAAAATACAATTTCGTCGGGCTTCACGGGAAATATGCAGGACAACTCCTGTGTCTGTGGGTTACACTGGCATGTGCATCAATGGGGAGTATGGCTCTCTTTGTGGGTGGCTAACCTCGCGAGAGTGTCGATGCAATGGTGAAGTATCGTGACAGTCATGATAATTGTGAGACTAGTGAGTGAGCGCCCCCCCAATGAGCTAACTTTCCCACTTAAAACTGCATGCACCCAGGTTGACACATGTCTCCCTAAAGTTGTATGAGCTCCACTTAACACCCATCCCCCTTTCCCCCAGGAACTTAGGACAACATGGTTATATCAAACCTTATCTTCTAAGAAATAATAATATAATATTATTCCTTTAGAGGTAATCCCTCTAGATTAGCCTCTATTCCTAGACACTTAGCCCCTTCCCCACCTAGTGGAGTTTAGTCCCCCATAACTCTTTCTTCATGGAGGGTCTACACGTAGCAGTGTAATTTTTTTAATGATATGTGTCTATTTACATATACAAAATCAGGGTCATTGGCCTTAGCATCTGGCTCACCAGCCTAATAAACACATAAGTCTCTCAACTTACAGCCACTTGGCTCACCAGCCTCTAATCATAATAAAAATTCAACAGGGGCTCAGCCTTGGGGTGTTACAATCCCCTCCCCTTATTTTTGCATTGTCCGCAGTGAAACTCTTTACACAGCAACAACAAGATTTCCAAAATCTTCAAAAAGATGTGGGTACTCTTCCCGCATAGCATCTTCATGCTCCCATGTTGCATCCTCGGGACCGTACTAGGTCCACTGAACCTTTACAAGATTTCTAACTCAATTCTGGAGTTGCTTTCTCTTTCAGTCCAGTGTGTGCATAGGATGCACTTGAAAAGCGCCTTCTTGTTCCACCTAGATCACATTCCAATCAATCACATGATTATCATCAGGTATATACTTATTGAGCAATGATGCATGAAATACATTATGAATAGTCATGGATGTAGGCAATGGAATCATATAAGATAATTGTCCAATCCTTTCTAGGATTTCAAATGGTCCACAAAATCTGGTTGCCAACTTGGAACAGTTTCCCAGCTTCAGAGAACTTCTGTTGGCTTTCACCTTCAGGAAAACATAGTCACCCACTTTAAACTCTCTATGTTTTCTGCCTTTGTCTGCATAATTTTTCTTTTTGTATTGGGAAGCCTTCAAATTTTGTTTAATATTCATCATTTTCTCTTGCATTTCCTTGAGAAACTTTGTCCCAACCACTACCCTATCAATTGGATTGTCCCAACTTATTGAGGTGTTGTACTTTTTTCCATAAAGTGCTTCAAATGAGCTCATCTTCAATGATGCTTAATACCCATTGTTGTAGGAAAATTCTACCAAGTGTAGATAATCTCTCCATTTATATGGTTTGTCCATCACATACATCCTTAGCATGTCTTCTATCACTTGGTTTAATCTTTTCGTTTTTCCATCTAACTGGGGGTGATAGGTTGTGCTGAAATTTGGGTTCGTTTTGAACCCATCGAATAGTTCTCTCCTGAACTTTGACGTAAACTTTGGGTCTCTTTCAGACACAATTGTCTTGGGAATACCATGCATTCGTGCTACCTCTCTCATATAGATATCAACAATGTTACTTTCCTTGTGAGTGGTCTTCAATGGAATAAAATGGACAGCTTTAGTGAGCTTGTCCACTATTACCATGATTGCATCATGTTGCTTGCTTGTTCTGGGCAATCCTGTGATGAAATCCATTGTCACCACTTCCCACTTACACTCAGGGATGGTTAACAATTGTAGAAAACTAGTTGGGTGTCTATTCTCAGCCTTTACCTTTTGACATTCCAAGCATTTGGCAATAATTCAACAACTTCCTTCTTCATGCCTGGCCAATAATTTTGGCTTTTGACTATTGAACTTGTTTTCTGATATCCTGGGTGTCCTGCATAAGGTACATTGTGCATTTTTTTTAAAATTGCACTCTTTAATTTAGAAGAGTTGGGTACATAAACTCTGTTTCTGTACAAGATAATTCCATCAATTCCCAATTCGAAATCTTCAACCTTCTGCTGTATTTTACCTTGCTGTAATTTTGTTACCAATTTTATGTACTACGAATCAACTTTTGCAGCCTCAGAGATTCTTCCTTGAATATTTGTTTGATACATGTTGATGGTTGTAGCATGCAGTTCATTTACTCTCTTGTTGAGTGCATCAGCCACTTTGTTCTCATTTCCTTTGATGTGCTTGATATCAAATTCATATTCACAGAAGAATTCCAACCATCTATTCTGCCTGGAATTCAATGTAGGTTGATCAAACAAATACCTCAGACCATGATGGTCTTTCTTGAGTTAAAGCCTCTTTCCCCTGAGGTAATGTCTCAATTTCTTTAGATCATGTACAATGGCTTCCAACTCCAAATCATGAGTGGCGTAGAGCCTTTCATGCTCTTTCAACTTTCTGGACTCAAAACATATCACAAACCCATTCTGGTTGAGGAATCCTCCTATTCCTTCTTTACATGTGTCTGTGAAAACCATGAAATATTCGTTCAGATATGAAATATTTAGAATTGCTTCAATTGTTGGAAGTGTCTTTCACATTCTTCTTTCCATTGAAATTTCTTCCCCTTCCTTTGCAAGGAAGTGATGGGGTGAGGTATTCTCGAAAACCCTGCAATTCTATAGTAGCCAACTAGACCCATGAAGGATCTGACTTTTGTTACATTTTTAGGTGTTGTCCACCCTTTAATTGCCTCAATATTTTCAGGGTCCATGGCTATCCCTTTTTCTGATATGATATGCCCCAAATAGTGAATTTTGTTTTGATAAAAAGAGAACTTGCTCAATTTGGCATACATCTGATGCTCTCTTAGCACTTGCAACACCATCCTCAGATTATTCTCATGCTCTTCTTCTGACTTGGAAAATACAAGGATGTCATCCAGAAATACAATGAAAAACTTGTCCAAATATTCCCTGAAAATGCCATTCATTAAGCACATAAAAAGAACGGGTGCATTTGATAACCCAAATGGCACCATTGTGAACTCATAATGATTGTACCTTGTTCTAAAGGCGGTCTTGTTGATATCTTCCTCTTTAATCCTTACCTGATAGTATCCTAACCTGAGATCTATCTTCGAAAATATCTTTGCATCCTTCAGTTCATCAAAGAGATCAACAATACTTGGTAGAGGATACTTGTTCTTTATAGTCACTTTGTTCAACTGTCTTAAATCAATGCACAACCTCATTGTTGCATCTTTATTCTTTACAAACAAGACTGGGGCACCCCAAGAGGATACAGTTGGGCGGATATACCCCTTCTTCAGAAGCTCTTCAAGTTGCATTTGTAGTTTCTTCAACTCTGGTGTACTCATTTTGTAGGGAGTCTTTGACATTGGGGCTGCTCCAGGCGTCAAATTTATAGAGAAATCAATATCTCTCTTTGGAGGTAGTCCTAGTACCTCTTTGAACACATCTTCAAAATATTCTAGGACTGCATGGTTGATACGGATTTATGTAGGGACACAATGAAATATAGAAATACACATAAATGCAGAGATGTAATGGAAATAAGACTTCATTTCATTAATAACAAATGACTGAAATATGCTTACAGATAGAATGGAAATAAACTAGCTAGGGCGTTGGTAGCTTATCTCTGAGAAGAGATGTGGAGGATATTGGCCTATGAAATGTGTTACAATGAGGCTCAAAGGCCTATTATTATTGAGAAACAATGGAAAACCCTAAACATCCAAATACCTAACCCTAGGAGATGAAACGCCAAGACTATGGGCCCCGTTTGGGTACGTTGGTACATCAACTTCTCGGGGACGTAACTTTGGCATACGATCTCTGTTTGACGCGATCCATACCTCATTAGAAAGATATATCCAAGGACTACAAATTTTTGGTGAGAAACATGATGTATGATCCATGTTTCTCTCCATTTTCCCAAAAAACGTTGTTTAAGGCCTCAAAACAGCTCCGAAAGTTCAGAACCCGAAAAACTGTTAAAAATAGTAAATTGTGCAGAAACTTAAAAAATATAAGAAGAAATGGTGGGGGTCCAAGTGGAATAGGTGGGTGGCCACCAATATCCACCTTGATAATTCCTCCCCCCTTAGGAAGCAATGGTCCCCATTGTGTTGAGTTCCTCCATGAGATGAGGAAACTTCTGCTGAACTTGGTCCCTGGTGAGCCACTTGCCTTGGTGAAGGAGTTGGCCTGCTTTGACAACTCGATATAGTGGTATCCTTTATTTTTGGGTGTGATTGATCTGTGTATCCATGATCTGATCAATTCTGTCTTGTTCCATGTAGTCTAGATTTAACTCTATTGATGTGAGTTGTTCTGCCATGTCGGATGTGTCTAGTAGAGGTGGAAAGTAGGGTCGAAGGCAGTCCACATTGAACACTGGGTGCAGACCAAGGAATGGTGGAATGTTGAGCTCAAAGGAATTTTCCCCTACAACCTTGGTGAGGGTGTATGACCCATATCGGAGCGGACGAAGCTTGTGGTGGGGTCCAGCGAGGCACTTCTTTTGCAAATGCAACCACACTTTGTCGCCCACTTGGAAATTGTGTGGCACCCGATGTTGATCATGTCACTTCTTGTACTTAGCATTGGCTCTGTCCAATATGTCATGAACCTATTGGAAGATGTGTTGAATGTGCTCAATGAAGTTTTTTTCCTTGTCAGCCTCAAACTGGACATGAGTTGAATCTTCCTCAGTAGCCACAAATGGCATGGCTATGTCAATGGGACATAGTGGTTGGAATACCAAGCCCACTTGAAAGGGGCTATGGCTGGTTGAGCTATGGAGAGCCTGTTTGTAGTTGTGTTTTACATAGGGGAGGATCTCATCCCATGTGTGTGGATGCTTTGAATTGTACATGCGTAGAATGTGTACGATCATCCGGTTGACGACCTCTGTCTAGCCATCGGTTTGCGAATGGAAAGTTGTGGACTTGGTGAGCTTGGTGTCCAGCATCAACCATAGGCTGGACCAAAATGTACTGAGGAACCTACTATCCTGATCTGAGATGATAGACTATGGGATCCCAAAGTGTACCCACACTCATTCAAAGAAGATTTTAGCAGTGGCTTCTATTGTGATATTCTTCTTGCAGGCCATCATAATGAACATCTTCGAGAATCGGCCGACGACCACAAAAACACAGTCATTGCCATGCTTAGTAGAAGGAAGGCTCGACATGTAATCCATAGAGATGGATTACCAAGGTCGAATGGGGTTAGGAAGCAATGTATAGAGTCCTTGCTTCTTGATGGTATGTTTGGCAATGGCGAAAGAAGTGCAGGACTTGATGTACTTCCCGACATCTTGTCGAAGGTTCGGCCAATAGAAATAATTTTTCAGTACTGCCATGGTTTTCTCGACCCTGAAATGACCAGCGAACCGACTGTAGTGCGCCTCCCAAATAATCTTGGCACGCTCGCTTGAAGGAACACAAAGGTGTCCCAAGTGACAAAGCAGGGAATCCTGGAGGTGAAAATTGGGAACTTTCTTACCCTCCAAGAGTGTATTGTATGTGTGGCCGAATTTTGGATCACTTGTGTAGAGAAGCGGCCAATCAGAAGTCTCGTTCCCACAAGAGTTGAGCACATTGGTTAGTTCCATGATGGATGGTCGACTAAGGCAGTCTGCAACATTATTGGTGCTTCCTTTTTTGTACTTAATGTTCAAATGAAACTGTTGCAGGTATGTGGACCACTTCTGATGGCGATCGTTCTGCAACTTCCCTTGTGTATGTATGAACTGAAGGGGTCGGTGGACTATGTCAGAAAGTGTTTGACTGTGATATGCCACTGGATACACATGCTGAGTAAGGACTACCCCAATAGCATAGTCAGAGGCATCTGTCTCAATCTCAAATGGTTGTTGCAAGTCTGGTAATGTGAGCACTGGTGCAGAGGAGAGGCGATGCTTTAACTCCCCGAAGGCCTTCTATTGAGATTTCGACCAAAATAATTTTTCTTTATCTCCTCCCTTGGTGACTTGACTCAAGGTCCAAGTGATATGAGAGATTCCCAACACAAACCTGTAGTAGAAATTATCAAGACCTAAAAAGCTGTGGAGCTCTGTTAGGGTGGTTGGGGCTGGCCAATCCCAAATGACTTGGATCTTTGATGGATCCACATGCACCCCCCGCTCATCAATAATGTATCCCAGATACTTAACCTGGGTCATGCCAAAAGTACATTTCTCCAAATCGGCACACAACTTGTGTTGCCATAGTGTTTGGAGGACCTGTCGGATCTAATGGAGGTGCTCTTCCCAAGTTTGGCTGAAGATCAGAATGTCATCCAAGTACACCACTACAAATGAGCTAGTGAATGGTCACAGGATGTCATCCATTAGCCTCATGAAGTTTGCAGGGGCATTCGTCAACCTGAAAGGCATGACCAACCATTCAAAAAGGCCCTCCTTGGATTTGAAGGCAGTCTTCCACACATCAGAGGGTTCGATTGGTACCTGGTGATACCCAGACTTCAAGTCAATCTTGCTGAAATATTTCTCCCCCTTGAGTTGGTCCAGAAGGTCATCAATCCATGGGATTGGGTACCTATTTCAATGAAAAGTCTCCAAAGTCAATGAAAAGTCTCCAAGTCCCATCCTTCTTCTGCACCAACACGATCGGGCTACCACAGAGTGATTAACTCAGCCAAATTTGACTTTTCTGCAACAGCTCCTGAATCTGCCTCTTGATTTCGTCATTCTCTAGAACAGAGCACTGATAGATGGGTCCATTAGGTAGCGACGCACCTGGGGTTAGATCGATGGGGTGCTCGACCTGGCAGTGTAGAGGCACCCCTGTGGGGGAGGTGAAGATATCCTCGTACTCCTCCAAAACCTTATCCATCTATTGTTTTCATGCAGCGGGACCCTGTCTGGAGGTCATGGCCATAGTCTTCCTCTTTCCCTGAGGGAGGATCATCAAGAAAACAAATTTCCTAGTTTTGGAAATGAGCTTACTACATTTTTTTGCAGTAACCAAAGAGATGGTGGTAGGTGGAACTATCTCTGGTATCCTATACAACTTATTTCCCAAAGTGATAATAACATCACGAGGCTTGGACTCATACACAACATGTCTCTTTCACAAGTATGTTTGGCCTAATAATACATCAGAAACATCAAGAGGAGCAATGTCACATAATACCTCATCTGTGAAGGGCCTAATGCTATAGGGAAGGCGACATTGTTGGATGACGCAGAGGTCCCATCCTTGGTGCAACCACCCGATGGTGTATGGTTATGGGTGTCCTGTGGTCAGCAAGCCCAATTGTGTCACGACCTCTACTGAGATGAGGTTCTTCTGGCTCCCGCTATTGAAAATGAACTACAATGGGGAACCCTTTAACCACATCTTGTAATGGAAGAGATGCTCCGCCTCCTCTAGATCTTCTGGTTCCTCCTTCTGGATCTTCGTGGTGGAAATAGTGGCATTGGGCTCTGCATCGATAATCTACTTCCCCCTATCATTCCCCTTGTCGGGTTCTGATTCAAAGTCAGAGCATGCATCCAATTCATAAGCCTTCAACTCGGCTACCAGTAACTGCTTGGCCCAACACTCACTTGTGTTGTGAGTGGAGCTCTTATGGAACTCACACCACTTGGTTGTGTCCTTTTTTGGCTTCATGGTGTTGTTCTTTTCTTGTGGCTTTGGTGGGTTATCCTGGGCTGCCCCGCCTTGGCTTGGTCCTTTATTCTGCTATTTGGGGGTACCTCTCCCTTGCTTCTGATTCACAGACCCAAAGTATCGCTTCTTCTATTTGAACTTATGCTCAATCTTGGTAGTGTATCGGTATGCCACACCAAGAGAGGAGATGTCGAGGAACTCCATTTCCTCCTGAATGTAGCTATGCAGACAACTGTGGTACTTTAACACTGAATGTTTCTCTGAATCTTTGATACCCAAATTTGTGCGTAGGGTATGAAACAAATTCATCATCTCATGCACATCTTGGTCCCTTTGCTGCTGCAACGTAGTCCATTGTATGTATTTGTCTTCATAGATCCCCACAGGATAATATTGTTCCTTGATGGTGTCTCGAAAAGAATTCCAAGTGGGTGCAGCCGAGAACAAAGAGGGTTCTCCCTCGCCCTGTTGCTCCGAGTAGGTTTCCCACCAGTCCTTGACATAGGGGGCGACTTTGAGGAGTGCGGAAATAATCCTTTCTCATTCGAAAAAGTCATGAACCAAGAAATATCCTTCTAACAGATTCAACCATCTATCTATGGCATCTGCATCAATTTGGCCCTCAAATATGGGAATGTCAAAGTTTACTTGTACCTTAAAAGGAGTGGTGCCTCCAGAGTGGCTGTTGGATGTCGATGCACTGCCAGTGGGAATCCGTTGAAGAATCTGGGCAAAGTTGTCCATCATCGCGTTCCTTTGTTTCTAGAGGGCCTCCTCGAGAAAAAATTTTATAGGATCTCCTGCTCCCTCATATTTATTTTCTTCCCCCATGGGCGGTCTTCGGGGTTTGCGAGGCTGATCTTGCAAAGGTTCAACCAGATCGAGCCCCAACTCCTTATACCCCAACCTTGTTGGGGACATGCAAAGAAGGATCGAGAATGAGCAAACTGCTCTGATACCACTGATCTAGATTTATGTAGGAACACAATGAAATATATAAATACAAATAAACGTAGAGATGCAGCGGAAATAAGACTTCATTTCATTAATAACAAATGACTGAAATATGCTTATAGATAGAATGGAAATAAATTAGATAGGGCATTGGTAACTTATCTCTGAGAAGAGATGTGGCAGCTACTGGCCTCTGAATTGTGCTACAATGAGGCTCGAAGGCCTATTATTATTGAGAAACAATGGAAAACCCTAAACATCCAAATACCTAACCTTAGAAGATGAAATGCCAAGACTATGGGCCTCGTTTGGGTAAGTTGGTACATCAACTTCTCGGGGACGTAACTTTGGAATACGATCTTTGTTTGACTCATTCCATACCTCGTTAGAAATATCTATCCAAGGAATACAACTTTTGGGTGAGCAACATTTATCTACGATCCATGTTGCTCCCTGGTTTCCCAAAAAACGTTGTTTGAGGCCTGAAAACGGCTCCGGAAGTTCAAGGCCCGAAAAACTGCTAAAAATAGTAAAATGTGCATAAACGAAAAAACTGAAAGAAGCAATGGTGGGGGTCCAAGTGGAATAGGTGGGTGGCCACCAATATCCACCTGGATCAATGGTCCTCCAGAATTGGCACCTTATCCTTAGATGCTTCCTCCATATGAGCTGCAAATATTTGACAGCGTTTCTTGTAGCATTTCTTCAGCTGCATTGTTGAAATTTATCTAATAGCAACTACCCTGGGAATTCCTTGGATTGCTCTTCGATTTCCTTCCTCATCCAAGCAAGTGAATGCCTTGGTATGGTTGTCTAAAATGGCATGGTGTTGGTCCAACTAGTCCATACCATTTAGGCAATCATATGATCCTAAAGGCAAGATATTCAGATATTCATGGGTACTTGGTCCATTCATGCCCACTAGACATGATTTAACCGACTCAACAACTTTCCTCTTAGCTCCTATAGCTAGCTATACCAACCAATATTTATCATTCTTGCTTCTTGGAAAGCATAATCTTTCTGCAACTTTAAGATCTATGTAACTATGACTAGCTCACGATTCTATTAAAATAGTAAAGGCATGGTTATTGATCATACCTTCAACTTCAATCATGTGTGATTGAAACTCAACTTTCTTATTGTCCAGGGCTGCAGATATTATTGGTACTTTCCTGCCCATGCCCTCCACTATTTCATCTTGTTGAACGTTGTGAAAATATCTTCTCTTGTCTTTTTTGTGAGGACAATCTCTATACCTATGTTCTCCTTTACAACCCCAACATTCTATAGGTGTCTGCTTTGGCCTTTTCCCACCTACTTCATCCATCCCGGGCTCTCTCAAAACCGATTGTCCTTGAGGACTGTTCCTGAAAAATGGTGGTTTGTTTCCCTTCTGCCTTTTCTCCCTCTTAAACTTCTTCTTGTATTCCCAAGCTTTTTGGAAAGTATTTTTTTCTTTTTGTTGATCATATAAGCATATTTATCTCCTTATAGTGTCTTCCATAGTTTTAGGATCATCATACTGGATCTTTTCACTGATGGAAGATGGCAGCCCACTCAGATATATTTGAATCTTAACTGTCTCATCCTTGATGAAGGGAACATACTTCAACAACTCCAAGAATCTTCTTGCATACTCATCTATGGACAGCCTTCACAGCTTGAGTTCAAAGAACTCTTTCGTTTTCTTGTCATAATACCTCTTATTTAGGTACTTCCTTTCAAAATGTCTCTTGAATTCCCTCCATGTGACATTATTCTCTTTGATGTGTTGTACTTGCACAAGTTAATCCCACCATACGGATGTCTTCCCTTTGAGTTGATAGATGGAAATTCTTCCTTCTACATGAGAAGAATAATTATGCAATTGAAAATACTTTCTCATGCCCAACAACCATGTCTTTGCATATTCATCCTTCTTGTACTCCCCATCAAATGTAGGAGGTTTGATTTTGTTCATTTCCCCTCATAGCTCATATTCCCCAAACCTCTTATGCTTCCTAACAGGGAGTGGACTTGAGTTGTTGTGTGCTCTCTTATTGGAATGCCTCGGGGAGTGATGGTGATGTTGGCTAATACTTCTTGTTCTTTTGTGACTTCTTGACTTTCTTCAGACACTCTTCTTATCCAATTTATTTTCTATTCTTTCTAGGATCTACATCAAATTCACATTGAATTATCCCTGTTAATCCTTGGCTTTCATGATCTTTTTGTTATCTTCTCAGTGAGTTTGTACATATTTTTGCAACTTTTCAATGATTTTCTTCATGTTCTCTTATTTATCTATCTCTTCTCCATGCACATTGGAGTTCAATCCTTCAACTCCAAAATGGAAATTCATTCCTCTCACTTCATCCCCCGACCTATAAGCATCATATGCCTCCTCCATGCTCTGAACTATGCAACAACTCGGTTCGGCCCGTCAATTTTTAACTCTGCAAAAATGTGTAGTCAACCAAATTTCTGTCAAGATATCAGTCTTTAATAATTTTCCGGAATAAACCAATCTGATTAAATAAAAAAAATATATCAGTTTCCATTTTTTGCATGTCTTGGTCTATCAAGAAACCATCAGGCTTCAATCTCTAAGCCTAGTTCTGTTCTACAACAAATTTTGGGCGCTAGCCCCTTTTCTTCATCCCTTGGTTGGCATGTGACCATGAATGTGACCCATCTCTTATGCTTTGGGAAATTATTCGTAACCCTAAAACTTCGATCTCCAGGCTTCGGCAGATTTCAAAGCACATCACAAAAAATCTCTCAGAGTGTCAGATTGGCAAACTTACGAAGTAGGGTGGATCAACAGTCCATGTCTCTTAGCATTCAATGGCTGATACTCGTTATAGAACTCTAGGCTTCAAGTTTTTGGGACTTCGGAGATTCAAGGCTCTAGGACTTCAGATGATTCCACCTTTGTTCAACCAAAAACTCTCGAACCGTGAGTCTCTGTATACTTTTGCGTCACCCAGGTGACATCATTGTGTCACTTTACTTCGGTGTAACGGAACTTTAGGGGTTTCTTCCTCCCATTCCATCATGATCCATTTCTTCTAAAGTGTCAAGGCTATGGACTTCATAATCTGGCGCCACAAGTCAACTGGGGCCCATGGTTTTCATGCTTGAACTAAAAGATACCGAAACGTCACATCAAACTTTATACTTTTCAAATTGCGAGGACATGGGTCGACGGTTTTGGAGTAACTCATTGATCATTCCGCAATTGTCCCCACACTGAAACGTACCCCTTCTAGGAAACTGTGGTTTGGATTGCGGGACTGCCTTGTAGAATTATCTAACACGCATCTTCGATCTCTGTAATGCCACCCTACCATCGATATTGATAGATCGTGATCAAAGTTAATGCGGGCCTGATCCAACTAACTTCTTCAACAAGTTTAACTGCCTTGTGTCACATTCTAACTGCATTTATATATTATAAGGTTCTTAACTCAATAAAATGTGGCACACATCCCATGTGTCCACCTCATCCTTAGTGACGTCAATAGGCCACATCACTTCGGGACTTCGGTCTTCAGAAGATTTCACCCTTGCATACCTTGTTTCTCCCGAACGCCGAACTCATGAACTTTCTTACCTTCCACTCTTGGCTTAACCCTATGGTTTTGATCCATCCTTGGTCAAATCCAATGGTAAACACT
>ML803271.1:327413-340547 GCA_009831015.1 Picea engelmannii
AAAATAAGGAAAATAGGTTAAGTGACCTAGAAATGGGTTAAGTGACCTAAAAATGGGTTAAGTGACCTAGAGGATGAAAGTATAAATAAGATAGCAATGGTATCTTGTAGATCATCCTTTTGTGGATCAATGGAGAGCTTCTTGTGAGAATATATTTTGGAGTATTGATGGAGAGCTTCTTTGAGAGCTTCTTGAGCATTTTTGGTGTGGAACACTTGAGAATATTGAATATCTATAGGTGAATAAGGTAACCAAGGATATATAAGCCTAAATTATGAGGAAAGTGAAGAAAAGAAGGCCAAAATGCAAGGAAGGATAAATTCTTTTGATGGTGCTTTCTAAGGTATGTTATTTACAGGTCATCTCACCATTTTCGCTATATTGTTTTTTATATAATGATTCAAATCTTGAAATTGTTATACAAGTGAGAAAACATATCCAAGTATCTATGGTTAAAAATTCAGCTTGTTGGTCTTTTTATGTTGGGAGTTACACTCCGTGGAAAATAGGGTTTGTGACCAGTCTTGAAACTAGTCAAAAACAGGTGTTTTGGGTAAAAACGTCATAACTTATTCATAACAGATCCAAATTCAGTGAGACCAGTTGTGTTGGTTATATTGTAGTTTGTAGTATTCTCTGGAATATTTTCATATCTATTTAACAAATATTCTGTGCAGGGCACACTCTACAAGGTCTCTCTCTAGAATAATCCAGAATTCAACAAGGTATGTCATTTTTGCTATAACTCCTTTTTTGAGAGGTTACAAGTAGTTCCACCTGGAGGAATTGAATAAAATACACTGAAGAAAATTGTTTATAAGTTTCAGATATTTATTCATTACAAGTACAAAGTTATGATTATTTCAAGTTAGGGTTGTTGACTAATCCAAAACTAGTCATGGTTGAGACAAGCAGTTGATGAGTTGGCACATACATGAGGTGTATAGTTGATGATTTTGGTAAATATTGATGAGTCATTTTTTATGAGTAGTTGACACGTGATTGGTATATACTTGGTACATAGTTGGATGCACTTGTTTATGGTACAGGTTGATTACAGGTTGTTTGGCACAGGTTGGTGCATGGTTGATGCTCTTGTTTATGGTACAGATTGATATCTGTTGAGGATTGTTGCCTCATCTCAATTGTTGTTGAGAATGTAAGATAAGTCTTGCATAAAAGTTGGTTCTCTTGTACAGTTGTACTCTATTCAGTTGTTGTTGAAAAACCCCTGGATTGAAGTCCATAATAAAAAGAAAAATTATGCATACATCTTGTGTTTCTTGTGTTCCTTGTGGAGATGATTTGTTGATGATATATTGCTGATATATGTTGCTGATATGTATTCACATCTAACTGATTATTAATGAAAGCAATGAGTAATGAGTAAATGTCGAATGCTAACTAATGATTTTTTTGTAAGAGGGAATTTTTGGAAAAAGATCCCCACACTCATTCACCGCCCCCCCCTCCTCTAAGTGTGGTAGGTGTGTCCAACACCTCCTTGAGGAGTAGCGCACAAGAGAGAGATACCAAAAGACTAAACAATAAGAAACTGAGTCTCTGCAACAACTATGTCTCCTTCTCCAAAATTGTGCTTTGCTTCTGTGTATCTAGGAGAGTGTGAGTGAATGAACAAATGAGCCAAGATGTCTTCTCTTTATATTCTTTTTTTCCTTCTAGTTGGGTCGAATTCTCTTATGGGAAGGTGTCCTTTCATTATACTTTATTTTTCGAGGTTGACTTCTCTTCTAGGGTATTTCAACGTCTATCCAATGGATCTCTTTATTCCGGAATCTTCTTCGCATCTAAGAAAGGTCATTTAGGAGGGAAATATCCTCTTGTAGCTACCAAAACATCAATAGTCCTAGTGTTACACCCTCCCCCCTTTTTTCATAGCCTCATAGGGAAATAACCATGTTGAGATTCATGATGGATCAAGCACTTTTAATGGCCCCCCTCCTCCCCTCTCCCTCCTCTACGGATTGATGATCTTAATTGAAGAGGGGGAGGGGGAGTGATCCTTGCAGGTGCGTTCATACCAACTTTAATGCATCATATCCCATGAGAACTATGCAGTTAAGCACACTTGGAATATAGTAGTATTGGGATGGGTGACATCCCACCAAGTCCTAGTGTTGCACCCTCCCCCCCTTTCTACATGGCTCCGTGGGGAGGGAACCACAAGCTACCCCAATTGCCCTGGTTGTTGCAGAACCTGGTTGTGTGGGCATTCAGAGCGGACAAATCAATGGTCAACATTGTCCGAGAGTGGAACTCCAACATACCGATTTGGTGTCTTGAATGTTAGATTGCTCGAAATCCTCTCTACGCAGCGTCGTCGATGGTCCCATAAATCACGCCTTTTTTTCTTCTTTCTTTCTCCTATTCTTCTATTTTTTTTCGTTTATGGGAAAAAGGCGTTGTTCTGGGGGCCCATGTTTCCAAATCTGGCACTGGCCTGAAAAGTCACAGATTCCTTTCACTCATTATAACATCATCAAGGAGAAGAGATAAAACTCTAGGTCAATCCATTTCAGATTGAGTTCTTTTAGTGGCCCCCTTCCTCTCCTCTACCTCCCCCATGACTTAGTGATATCCATTGAAGAGGGGGAGGGGGCATAATCCTTGTGGGTGAAATCATACCAATGTTAATGCATAAAATCCCATCAGAAATCCATAGTTAAGTGAAATTGTGCTAGAGTAGTACTAGGATGGGTGACCTCCTGAGAAGTCCTAGTGTTGCACCTTCCCCCCCTTTTTACATGGTTCTATCGGGACGGAACTACGAAGAAATTCATGAAGGATCCACACATCCCTAATTGCCCTGGTTGTTGCAGAACCTTATTGCATGGGCATCCAGAGGCTTCCATGCTACATAGGAGGGGAAAAGTCAATGGTCAACATTGCATGTGGGAAGAACTCCAACATACCGAGTTGGTGTCTTGAATGTGATACACCACTCGAAAGTTGCTCTACATAGCATCATCGATGGTCATAGAAATTACGCCTTTTTATTCTTCTTCTTCATTTCTCTTTTTTTTTTCCATTTCTAGGCCAAATACATTGTTTCGGGGGCCCAGGTTTCCAAATCTGACACTATCCCAAGAAGTTGTGGATTCCTTTCTCTCTGTATAGCACCATCGAGGAGAAGAGAGAAAACGTTGAGTCAATCTGTTTCAAATTGAGTGCTTTTATTTCCCCCCCTCCTCTCCTCACCCTTCCCTGTCTTGGTGATATTGATTGAAGAAGGGGAGGGGGCGTGATCCTTACGATTTCAATCATACCAGTGTTAATGCACTGAATCCCATCAGAAATCTGCATTTACGCATGCTTGGGATAGAGTAGTACTAATGTGGGTGACCTCCCAGGAAGTCTAGAATTCCTAGTGTTTCAACCTCCCCCCATTTTTTCACAACCCCATGGAGAGGGAACAGTGATGAGATTTATGATGGATCCTCACTTCACCTTGATTGCCCCAATTATTGCAGAACCTACATGCATGGGAATCTGTAGGCTTCCATGCGATGTTGGAGGGGACAAGTCATTGGTCAACACTATCTAAGGGTCGAACTTCGGCATATGGAGTTGGTGTCTTGAATGTGATACATCACTTGAAAGTCGCTCTACGCGGCTTCACCCACCGGTGGCCATGAAACTTACGCATTTTTATTCTTATTCTCCCTTTATCTTATTTATTTTTTTCTGTTTCTGGGAAAGGATCAATTACTTCTTTGCACAACACACTTTTGGAAGGTCCATAGGGATCGTAACATATATCTGTAATAGAGACCTGTCCAGAGATCCATCGAGCAGAGGGGTCATTGAAATGAGACAAGGGTTCTCATGGGTTAGATATCCATTGGGAAGAGAGGTCATAATAGAGATCTATAATAGAGACTCATTCAACAGAGGGGCTGTAACCGAGATTTGTCGAGTAGAGGGGTTTTTGAAATGAATCGTGGTCGAGTAGAGGGGTCGTAAAAAATATCTATCAAGTAGAGGGGGTCGTCAAACTGAAGCATGGTCGAGCAAAAGGGCCATAAATTTATATAACTCTCCACAGAGACCCGTCAAGCAGAGGGGATGTAACAAAGATCTATAATAGAGACCCGCTCAGAGATTCGTCAAGAAGAGGGGTTGTTGAACTGAGACGAGGGTTCTCGTGGGTTATGTCTCATGGAAAATGATTTCCTCTTTAGAAAACATACGTAGTAGAGAATTGTGTTCTAGCTCCAAATCCATAGCAAGCTCCATATCAGTCAATCAGAGGAACAAACCAGATCACAGGTTCCATCGAGCAGACCATATTCGCAGGTTCTGTCGAACAGAGGTATAGACCATCTCTCATGGGTTTTGTCGAGTAGAGGAATAGACTAGAGTAGAAAACATAGAAAAGGGGCCATACCCAATGCCTCTGGGTGACTCATCACTCCATCTAATTATAAATTCCCCCATACAAATTATTCGACCCACACTGCTAATGTGCGCAGATTCATTTATAATCGGTCTAAAGGAAGATACACATGATTCTGAAGAGGGGTACAACAACAGGATCATTCACAATCTAATTATGATACTAGAGTGCATGGAATCGTCAAACCTGACATTACGGACAGAGGTGAGGGACATCACAAGAAAGGTCGCAAAAATTTAAGAGGAGAACCTATTATTGAAGAAGAAGTTAAATGACATCAAGGAGTAAGAGGCCCTACACCACCCCCCTAGAGACTCCCTCCATGCAGAGATTATCGACCTTAATAACAAGCAGGAGGAGATTGGGTCTCAGCAAGATACCTTCAAACATGAAATAGAAACACATATCAATTCATGGGAACAGTTCGTTAGAGGTAGGGAGAAAGTCGCTTCCCCACCTCTAGCAACAGTAGAGTAGGTAGTACAAGATAAACTCATGGAGGAACGGACTAGACGAGCACAAGAACTTAATCTCAAAGTAAGAGGGTTCCCTCTATATCTTCCATCTGCATACCCCATGGTGATTGGAACCTCGTTACTTAAGGATACTTTGGATCTTTAGGATGTTACCCTTGATAGAGCATGGAGTGCATCTGATTCCAATCTCTTTCTTTGATTTAGATCTGCATTTGATCGACTTCGAGCTCTCAAATCCAAGAGAAGGATGTTTTCACTTCTCAATAAGATACTCCTCAACAAATATCTCACTATATCACAGGTTGCAGAGCTCAAACACTCTAGGGAGAAAGTTACAGTTGCACACCAAGAAAGGAAATGGGTAGTCATTAGGAACCTAAGAGAAGTCATCAAAGACTCTTTTCCACCTAGATGGGTACCTCAATCAGGGGCTTCCAAATGATATACTCGGTGGGAGAGACAACATGGAACATGCATATCCATCAGCTTTTGGAATGACAATGGAATTTTTTGGTCATCATTGGGTCTACTATATGGTTCTCTTGGGTCATCAGACATCCTATTCATTACTAAGACACATGAGAGACATGTTCGTCCTCTCCCAGACATTACAATATACCATCAATTTTTAACATGCTTACAAGAGATGAGGAGTTCGGGGGGTGTCAAAGTCTCAGGGGAGTTGCTTAACTCATTAGAGAATCCCTCCGGAGTAGGGTCTCTTTGGTGGCCATGGATGATTTTGCTAGGTTTATGTGGGTTTGGGTTCATGGTGTTTTCCCTCTCCCAAGGGAAATATATATTGTAATATGTTACATTCCTCCAAAATATTCATCATATGTCATTCAAAATGGGCCTAATGAGGACCCCTTCATTGATTTATATGTTGATACCACCCATTACATGACGATTAGAGAGGTGATTCTCCCAAGTGACTTCAACTCTTGCACGAGAGCCCTCCATATTCCTCTCCCCGACTGGTTAGGTGACATGTTATGCATACAAGAGATCGATCCAGAATCAATGGGGATTCATCGAGTTTCTAATGATGCATTTGGGCCTCTCACAACTTATGGTCGACACCTTTTACACTTAGGGGAATCTCAGGAGTCATTTATTCTGAATATGCTGTTAAAATATTCGATGTGCTCATTTAACCATAGACAATATCACAATATTGTCACCCAACCATAAGCACGCAGCCACCCCAAAGCACCGTAACCTTTGACATATAGAATGATTCTAGAATTAGTACCAGACCCAATAGATAACTAAGAGAGGGTGCACCTCTCTCTCAAGGATAGTGCACCAAGAAAAAAGTCCAAAAACCATAAACCAAGACCAATACCTAGTTTCATTCGTTGCAGTTGCACTCCTCCTCTAAACTTGCACACCACTAGACTTGTGTGAGCTTGTGAGTGAGTGTGTGTCCAAATGAGCTCAAGCACCCTCTATTTATAGTGCTCTTTGTCACCTGTCTAAGCTGACTTCTCCTTTTAGAGGCTAATACTTTAATATTAATTATTTTACTGAGTTGACTTGTCTTCTAGGGTTTTTACACATCTGTTTAGGGTTTCTCTATCTTTTGGAATATTCTAATCTAGTCAGAGGTTACATATGGATATTGATACCTCCCATGGCTACCATAATATCAACACTCCCTCCTAGATAGGTAGGTATTAACTGTAATGGTATCAAACACATCCATCCATTTCACATGGTATGGAAAAGTCTTACATAGTCTAGTAGATCATCTTATAGTAGCATCATCATATCCACACAGGTTCTCGCATGATCATGCATATCAAGTCATGAGAAACATCACCACTATCCATATAGCTAGAAATCACCTCTAACACTATTGGTAGTCTCCATGGAAATCCAGTAGTAGTACGCAGTTACTACAATTCCATCCAATAGATCACAACATTGTGGATCCATAGTAGTACACAGTTAATATCCAATGGTATACAACCACTCCTAGTAGCGTAAAACTACTATTTAGTGACATACAGTGGAACACATCTACCATAGTAGTACATAGCTATTTTCCAGACACACATAGTCTCCACTGCAATCAACTAATAGTTACACAAGCTATCACCATGAAGTACAACAGTTTCCTAGCATCAAATCATATCATCGTCTGCATCATCTCTCAAGGCCATACTCCATCTTAGTAATCGGGCATGATGTTGAATAAGTCATGTACTGGACTTATCGCACTCAATAGAGTGTCTCACATAAGTCACTCACTCAACAGAGTGATACAAGGACCATTCTTCTAATCCAGACATACGTCCTAAAAGAATAGTTGTCCCAACAAATGTTGAATCTCTCCATTGTATCATCTCTAAGCCGTACTAGCATGATGTGAATGCATAATATCTAAGTTGTACTATCACGATGTGGAGTATTGTCTACATCATCTCTAATCCATACTACCATTATGTGAATGCATCATATCTAAGTTGTACTGGCATGATGTATATGAATGCCTCTGCATCATCTCTAAACTGTATGATCATATCTAAGTTGTACTAGAATGATCATATCTAGCATGATGTGAATCAAGAATAAGCATTGTCTCTAAGTTGTACTAGCATGATTACAATGCATCATATCTAATTTGTTCTAGCACAATGTGTCTCAAGACATTTGTATCATATCTAAGTTGTACTATCATGATGTTGAAGCGTCATATCTAAGTTGTACTAGCATGATACAGACCGGCAATCTGTCAACCTAGACCATTCTCCACATGGAGAATGTTTGTCCACCAACACACCAACTATCCATGATACCATGTATCATCACTCCCTCCCAATCGAGGAAGTCATGTCCTCCCTTTCAACCAAGGGAGAAAACTCCATGAGTCCTAGCTTGTCCCTCAAGTATGAAAACTTTATACTGGATAGAGTCTTCGTCAAAATATCAGTTTTCTGCTCATCTATGGAGATGTATTGGAGAATCACTTCTCCCTTATGGAATTTATCACAGATAAAATAGTTCTTGATCTCAATGTGCTTCGACCTGACTGGAACACAAGTTTCTCTGAAAGATTCACACAACTCTAATTAACACAATATATCACATTCAAATCCAACACCCAGTCAAATAGTCCAGAAACCAGCTTATAGATCCATATTGCTTCCGTACAAACATCACAAGTTGCAATATACTTTTCTTCTGTAATATTGAGTGCAATAGACTTTTGTTTCCTGTTAGCCCATGATATCATATCAAAGCCCAAACTGAAACATATATCGGAATTACTATTTCTTTCATCTACACTCCTTGCCCAATCTGAATCGATTAATCCATGCAATTGTACATCATTGTTTGAGGTATATTTCAAACCATAGTTTAGTGTCCCACGAATATATCTCAAAATATGTTTTGCAGCTATATAATTCTCATGTCTAGGTTCCACCTAAAACTAGCTCAACGTGTTCACAGCAAGGCAAATGTTCGATCGGTTATTGACCAAATACTTCAATGAGCCAATCAACTGACGGTACAAGGATGAGTCTACTGGATCAGAATTAGAGTCTCTCAGCTTCCTCATATCTGTCACCATGGGAGTTTCCATGGATTTGAAATCCATCATCCCAAACTTTTGAAGGATATTTACAACATAATTCTCTTTCCCTAGGAAGATTTCACCATGCTTCTACCATAATTCTAGTCCCAAATAATAATGCATGAGACCAAGATCCTTTATATCAAATTCAAAGGCTATCTCCCTCTTACACAGAATAATGAGAGGCTTTGCACCTTAAAACCTTGAGGTTGATCTGTGTATACTTCTTCCTTAATTACTTCATTGAGAAAAGTAGTATTTACATCCATATGATGTAAACTCCAACCCATGGATGCTGCAAGAGATATGATGGCTCTAATAGAGGTACATTTTTCCACTAGAGAAAACATCTCATCGCAGTATTCTCCCTCTCGCTTGGAGAACCTTCTAGCCACAAATCTTTCCTTATATTTATTGATACTTTAAGACTTTCTTCCAGGTCTAGGCACAATTTCCCATACATCATGATGGATTCATATTCTTCCATCATAGATTCCTTCCATTCTTTCTTGTATGTTAGGTTTTTCCGTTTCAATTTTGAATTCTTGGAATTTGCTAATTACTTCATCTTTCGTCTTTAACAGATACATCCAGGTATTTATTGAGAAGTCATATATGAATGTCACATAGTGAAGAGATCCTCCTAGAGAATTCACTGGCATGGGACCACATACATCTAAGTGTATCAAATTCAAGATATCCTTGGATCTATTCTCACTACTTGGGAATGGCTTCTTAATATTCTTCCCAAGCGCACATCTTATGTAAACGTCTTTGTGTATTGATTGTAATTATGGTATGCCTACTATTAGCACTGAAATTTACACTTTGAATGCTAAAGTTAAAGCTCAATGTCTGTTGTTACCTACGTATTCACCCCTACCATCTTCTATCTCTCGCCCTACCCATCCATTAATGTTGAGCTTTATTGTCGCTTGCTTAGACTATTCCCCATTTTTTATTTTTCATGACCCATGTCTGTCTTTGCATATTTGAACCATTGTTTTTGTTTTCTTGAAAGAGGTCACATGTTCTGGTTTGAATTTGGAATACTCGTCATCATATTTTCCACTAACAAAGCATAGAGCAGGTCCACCATTTTTGTGTGTGCGCAAGAGATATCCATGTTCGAAAAATCCATTGAAAGATCAGTAAGTTTCCGTAAAAAATGGCAGCCAATCAAAGTAGACCATGTCAAACTCGAAATACACACAAACAACAAGTTGACATGATTAATGGTGAAGATACGACGTTAATGAGAGATTGACGGTTCCTGTGGCATTTGGGGTTCCATAATGTGGAGAACATACTTTTTGTCACGAAGTGCCTAACTCCTGCGCTAATCCATATCAGTGGCAACCCCATCCTCCATATCAATGGTCCTCACATGATTTCGAACCCCCCCCCGACCTTTATACCTTTAACGGTAGGGAGGGGAGCATCCAGAAAATTGGTTTCCCCACTGTAGACCCTACCTAGCGTGGCATCTCCTCAGGATTTTGGACCCCCCCTCTCCAAAACTACTTACTGCCTACCCCCCCTGAGAATATTGTCAGATTGTCTCCCATATGCCCCTCTCACCGTGCCCCATCTGTCCTCCACTCACTACTACCGCTCATGTCACTACATGTCACTTGTAACCTGCCTCTCACCACATGCCACCTATCAACCTTCCACCCAGATTGCAGATCACGACCATATCAATGGCCACGATTCATTTTAGCGTCGCAACATGATCAGGCGTTAAAATCCTTGAGCGGGCCAAAATCTAAACCATGGTATCACAGGGGAGCTATGTGAAAACTTAGAGGGGATTTCGGGCCCAAAAATGGTGTGGACCCAAACCACCCTCGACAACTCCCGAAATTGCATGCTTACATGACATCAGGTCACCATGTCACCTCCACATAATACAAATCCGCTCATTTCATCCCCTATTGGTCAATTGCCTCCATGTCCTCCTGCTCGCAACCAGTCACATCTTCCCCAATGACCAATTGGACGAAAAAAGTGAAGTTGTCCAAGAACAAATGGTAGTTGATAGGTCAAAATGGAATGCACTTAGCCACCGAAATCTATGTTACAGAAAGAGAGCATTGAGATCATCCCAGGTCGAGGATTATTTCTTCTAGAACACTTCAGAAGACTACCTCTTCCTTGAGAATATAAGGAAAAGATCTGCACGGACAACCAATTATCCTCCAAAGGCCTCAAATTGCTCGCAGGCATGCCATTACCCAACATGAAACCCTGTTTTGTCACTCCTAATTTTTCTACCAATTACAGTTCATCCAGTGCATGCATCAGTTCAGTCTCAGAGATAGTAGTAGTTTTAGTTGTTCAGTTCCATAATTCTTTAGGTTGAATTAATAAGTGGCCTTTTGTGTGTGATAAGAACCACTCTTTTTTATTAAGTCTAGTGTGAAGTGCACATTGTTGTACTCCATGCAATGTTTTAGTTAAGTTAATGATTTGTTCTACAATTAGTTATCCAGAGTTAGGTCTCAGTCCCAGATAGATGAGAACCTTTGCAACTCTATTAAATATGCAATCTTTGTATGTTTTAGGGGTTGGGAGTTTTCAGAAGGAAAGTAAGAAGCAACAGAATAATTGGACCTGCTTAGTTAACTGAAAAGTTTTCTACCTAGTGAATATATGTTGATGATAGTCATGTTTCTTACTCAAATCTTGTGTTGATTCTTATCTTGAATGAAAATTTTGTGATGTGTGTAATGTACATTTCCTTATTCTTTCAGCTATTGTTTTAGTTTATATTTTGTTGGTTATGCAACCTGTTATACAGCTATTTTTTAGTGAAAGATACACTATTTTCCAACCTATTGAATGATTTGCATCTAGATATTTGTCTAGGTATTGAGATATTATCTTAAGTCTTAGTTTCCACGCAGCAAGTGGTTCATTACATTACTTGTTGTTGTTTTATGTGTGTGTCTTTCCATACCCTCAATTTTCATTTAATACCCATACCATTAGCAAAGGAGAACCTACTTTTACACTATTTGTCCTGCCCTGCCAGAGCACCATCTTTGAAAACCTATCCTTAATCTTACCAAAAAAAACAACGTATTAAATAAATAATCATTCCAATTTGATAGGTGGCCTAGATTTTCCCTTTAGCAGTCAGGCGAACCTTAGGAACAACATATTATGGCGTCATTTCCGGGGAATGGAGTAAGGAAATATCTTTCCCTGGGAGAACGACAACGATCTGATCTTATCTTTGATGGTGAACAAAGACTAGACACATTCAGACTTCATATCATTCACCTGGCGACTCCATGGTTAAAGAATCCAGTGGTGACACCATAGTTTTAAGAAGTTATATTTTCATATGGAATCCATATTGGCTCGGAGGTTTTCTCCTTTTAATTTCATTGTTGTTCTGGGTTTTCCAAATATTATTCCTACTATAGATGAATGGAGAGATTACTTTCCTAGATTTAGAGAAAATAAAGATCACAACCCTGTTGAGAATTTGCTTAAGTTTCATGAAATCATGCATCAATGGGGAATACATCGTGAGTATGTATTAATGAATATGTGTATGTACTCATTAGAGGGATATTCTCATGAGTGGTATCGATCCTTGCCCCCCGCTAGCATTTCCTCCCTGGAACATTTATGTTGAGGAAAAGATATGAAATGATCTTACTCAGGCATTTTCAGATTCTGCTTGGCTAAAGAAAAATAGACAGGAATGTCACCCTATGTTTATAGCTATCAAAATTAATATCTTAACTCAAGTATTTATTACAAGTTCTTAGGCTAGTCTTTTAATAAATAAAATCTTCCTGAAAAATTCATTATTTACATGATTTTCTGAATATAACAGTTGTTGAAATAAATGTAGAGACAGAAGCAAAGACACCAAGATGATAATCAAGACATATGAGACATAAAGAAATCCTTTATTTCATTCCAATTCACCAAAGAGTCATTCTCTTTACAAAATTTTGTGAAGAAGTTTTGGACCAAAATCAAACTTAGACATCCCAGATGGAACATACAAAAAGACCTCTGACAGAAAATCAAAAACTGAACTCTAAAATTTGGATCAGCTTGCCACATATTGTTGCCCACTTGACTCTACACAATAGCCTTTGTCAGCCATGAAAACTAATTCACAAACAGACAAATCTACACAGACTATCAAAGAGAGATCAACACCTCTGAAAAACAAGTGTCTGGATGATGTAATTCAGCCCTGAATTTTGTTGTCTACAATAAGACCCTACTATTATAAAAAATAATTAGGCTTATGATAAATTAAGGACTGAATAAAAACCGAACTATCTCAACTTGAACTCAAAGAGAAAACCTTAGTATGCTTCTCCTTCTATCCTCCTTCGTTCCTCCCTTTAATTTTTCCTTTAAGCAAATTAGAATTAGTTGAAGTAGTTTAACTACTTCCTTAGATAATTTAACTAATAACTCAACCAATTTTTAGTTAAGGGGGTGTTCACAGGAGAAAATGACCGCTTGTCAACTGGAAGAGTGAATCCGGTCCGAGGTTGTCTAATTAACCCAAGACGTTTGGATTGACTCACTCTAACGGGTTTAATGGCTCCGTTGGTCAGTCTAAAGTCCTAAAAGAAACAAATAAATAAATAAAAATAACTCACTAATTACTAATCAAT
>ML803271.1:347834-360567 GCA_009831015.1 Picea engelmannii
AGTCATCACTTGAGGATATATTACTAATATCCTAAATGAATAATACAAATATAGGTGACAATTTAGACTTAGTGATTGGTAAAGGTAAGCCATAGGCTAACAGGTTTGATCATATGGTTTGGGAGGTTGAAAATCGAAAATCAAAACCAAGTAATGAGGAAACATAAACAAAAAACCATACCAATGCTCAAATCAAAGGTCCTTTGTTGACATAACTTACAATCCCCAAGCATGTTTGGTATTCAAGGAATCGAAACAAAGTGAATAGTCTTCGTAACAAGGAACAAGGCTTCATTAATAAACTGTAGAAACAATTTGCCTTTAATAAATTTTCAAACAGAATGGTAACACAGTCACGAGTTTTCATGCTTCGTTTTCATGCTTCAATCATGAACGAAACATGAAAAAACAATAGGGAAAAGCGATAAATTACAATTGTCATTTCAAAAATTGCTCATGAAGAATAATAAAAATATATTACCCCAGTTAGGAAGCTATATAGATCATTTAATTGATATGAAAAGTTAACAAATATGTTGAGCTTCCAACAATGGCGACATGTTGGGAGAAGCAGTTATCTATGTAATACGAATGAGTTCAGGTTAGAGAAATCTGAAAGACTTAAAATCAAAGAATAATTGAAAGGTTATTTCAACATCTTTAATAATCAAGACGCAATCCAGTTTAAGATATCTTTTGTTAAAAAGAACGAAATCAGGTGACAGAATTCATAAAAGAAAGCCACGACGTTGAAGTTAATGTCTCCAATATTGTTGACAAGGACAATGTTTCCAGCAGGCGTCCATAGCCTCGACAGGGATGTCAATTAACCTACTCTGATGTCTGTATCATGTCCAAGAAATTTCAAATCAGAACAAAGGATGCTTATGTCCAAAAACAAGATTCATACCTGAGAATTTTTCTTTTACCTGACATTGCTTCACTGCCAGCGAGTCTGTTCAGTACCCTGATGAAGTTGTCTTGGTGTCATGCATGCATTTACTCACTGCCAACAGACATGTTCAGTGTCCCGGTGGGTTAACAAACACTTCCACATCTCTCTGAGAAATTATTGACAATCTGATATAGTTTTTAAAGATATTCAACAGAGCGAGGTGACACTGAAAATTCCAGTTTTAACATAACCTAATATTTCCCAGGCCTTTAAATTTTTCTTGCTAACCTTCATCAAGATCTGAGAAATAGTTCATTAATAAAACTAATTTTCGAGGACAGGGAGACATCATTGAGTTGCTTTCTTAAAAGCAGGGATAATGTAAATAGCTTTAAAGATAATTGTGAATACTTTCAAATGCAAATTGAAACTGAGAAATCGACTTCCAAACAAAATATCATCTTTAAATAGCCTATAATTTCGGAGAAAGACAACAATAGATTCTCTTACAGCCTTTGACAGTTATTTTGAGATGAAGCATTATGTTCTCTTTTTCTGAGCTAGACTATAATACATGGACATTTGACTCAAAAAGGCCAATAAACAGAAATGAAAATAAAAACAAACCAGAAAAGAAAAACGGAAAGCAAAGAAATCAAAACAAAAAAATGCGTACAAAAGGTGTATCTGAAAACATCATGCGAAAAAACTCTGAAAGAAAATAGAAAAATCTTGTTTGATGTGAAAGTAGTCCTACTCATGGTACCTTGGGTCAGGGTTGAATTTATGATTCGGATTTATTTATCTCTTTACTTTCCATTTAAAATTTTCATAATAATATTGCATCTTTGAAAAGAAATATTCAACGAAAAGCAGAGAGAAAAGGATCATGCGGACTTCCCTGACAATAATCATGTTATGGTTCTCTTGGCGCACCCACTTACACTCATGACTACATTATTACAAAGATAAATAGTGAGGAATAAAACTAAACAAAAACCTACTCCTAAACCTACCTTAACTACTAAAAAAAAAATAGAATACTACGTGAACTCATGCTTCCAATGTAGCCAGTGGAGTAACTCCAATCCTGCAATGGAAACAAAATCAAACATTACTAACAAGAATGGTAATATATCAAAAAATGACATAAATATATCACAGTTACCTTCATAATCATCATTTAGAAACAAAGTAAGCATGATCTTGCCATTCCCTCAAAAATTCTTGATGTATGAATCCTCCAGCCATTGTGCAATCTTGTCGTGATAAGGGTCATAATGGCATGGACGAGTGTAAGTAAGTTTGAAAAACTTGTCAAGATTATGAGGAAATGACATAACCATCAGCCAAGGCTGAAGTGCCCCATCCTCCTTACAATTCTCTAAGTGTTCATTAATTTCTTCACATGGAGGATCTAAAAGAAATATGTCACGCCTACTTCCAAGATACTTAGGTAAAAACAAAGCAAGCACAACTTTATCTTTATTATGAAGATTTTTTATATACGAATATTCAATCCGTCCTAAGATCATGTCACAAAAATGAGGGTGCAAACCATGACTTTGATGAAATGAATATATCAATGGGGAACTCATCATAAGAGGATTCATGACATCAATTAGATCATTGGTTTGAATGTTTCCTTTGATGAGATTGATCATTTCAAAATTTGAAGCATAAACATTAAAATTCGAGCTAATCAAAGAACGAATATGCATCGTAGAATGTTTGATCTCCATAAGATATAGTGCATTGTCTTTTTCAACAATAAACTGTGTAAAATCATCTCGCAACATGTCCTTTTCCCATGTGAGTGATGAAAGTGAAAGAGCGTCAAATCCAACTTTATCAATGTTAGGTTTGGAATTAATTTCACCAAATTTTAGCATATCGAAAGGATATGATTGTGGCGGAAATGAGTAGGAAGTTTTGGGTAAAGTATCAAGTCCACCAAAATCTAAGAAGAGATTAGGATATAAACAGTAAAAGGAATCAGAAATAAGCACATGAAAATAATCTCTTGAACTATGATATTTAACAATGGTATTCTCAAGACATTTCTCTTCACTTTATTTAAAACTCTCACTCTGTTTTGGTGATAAACTCTTCAACATAATATGATCATCTATATTTGCCTCCCGTATGATAGATTTTCAAAACTTCTGTGACAAACATCTAGTATTTCCTATGGATAAAGTACATTTTGAGGATGAAGGTTTAAGGTTTCTCCTTCCAATTACATATCTTCTTCTCTAATTAGTTTCGTAGGAATGTTAGTATGTTTAAGATGATTTTCATCGCTTAAGTGTTCTTTAATGACTGAGTTTAAATATTGATTAAAGCATGAGTTACAAGAATGATGATATTCACCTTGACCAAGAATCAAATCTTCTTCCACGATAGTCGAACACTGAAAATATAATGATTCAGAGGAAAAACCAGTTTGGTTGTCGATAAGGACCTAGTCAATAGAGTCTACCTCCCTTGCTTGTTCAAAATTTTCAGATGAATTTCTCTCATCCTGCGAACAAAATTATTCTCGCAATTGAGTGATAGGATTTGCAACTGGTTCTTCATTCACGATTGAATATGATTGGATGAAAGGGATGCAAGCATCATAGAGGAGATTTAATACAAATGACATGTCATCGAGATTAAATTTACAGAGGATATGATAGATTCTTATCAAAAATTCTTCCGAAGATGAATCTCCATTGATTAGCGAAGTCTGAAATTCTTCACACAATTGATTGTAATCATAAATTTCGAAATCATCTAAAAATGCATCTACAAATTGAAACCAATCAAAAATGTGACATGCTGGAAAGGACTCAAACCAATGTTTAATCCTACCTCTAAAAGTAAAAGCAAACAATCTTCATAAAACTCTTAAATTAGAAATGTCATGTTTGATGCATTTGCACCAAAACTTGTTAAGGTGGTCTTTAGCATATGCATTGCCTCCACCATCAAAGGTGAGTTTGGACAAGCGAGAGACTGTCTCGTTTGGAACATCGGGTAATGAGAAATGGAAAGCATGTTCCAACACAGTGATTTGAGGAGCCATGGGGAAATTTAATACATTTAAAATAAAGGCTCCTTCACAGCCAACTTTTCAATCGGCCCTCCTTCCAGCGCCATTTTTTGACGGGCGAAAATGACCTCTCATCAACTGGAAGAGTGAATCTGGTCCGGGGTTGTCTAATTAACCCAAGACGTTTGGATTGACTCACTCTGACGGGTTTAATGGCTCTGTTAGCCAGTCTAAAGTCCTAAAAGAAACAAACAAATAAATAAAAATAACTCACTAATTACTAATCACTATTATATATATATGCACACATAAATATACAACTTATTTTAAATAATATTTACACACATAACTGTTTGTCTAATTCATATACATGTTGTATAATTTATGAGTTTTAATCTGAACTCACTAAAATCAAATGTATAAATGACTCTCTTTGATGAAAATAGATAAAGAAAGAAAAATGAACTATTTCTTTTTGGTTTGTTTTTATCTCTATTGCATCTATAAAATGAAAATCAATCTATTATTGAAACAGAAAATGTAAACAATGAAAACCAAACCATATGTAAGAGTTTCAATATTAAACAAACAAATAAAAGGAACAGACTAACCTGTCTATCACTTGAAGAGTATGCATCCGACATTTGTGTAATCATGAATAATCCATTCGGCCTGTCCTGAGACAAATATGCAGTGTACTTTCACGTTGTTTGGAATAAATGCCAGACAGTGTATTCAAACATAGAAAAATAGAAAGATTTAGATACATATTCAAACATTAATTTGCAAATTTCGAATTAACATAACTAGCTACAGAATCTTGTGATTCTGTAGCTAGTTATTTTAGTAAATGAAATCCAATTTATTGAAAGAACAAAGCAATATAGTTTTAACAAATAATCCTATTTTAAGATAAAAGGATCATACCTCCAATTATAAGATCAAATTGTATTAGACAATCTTGGAATTTACTATGGTTGTTGCAGCCTCAACATTCTTAAATATTACATTGTCTGTAGTCTTCACACGTTTCTCTTTTCTTTGAAAGACAGACTCGAGCCTATGGTTTTTATTAGTTAAGGCATCAATCTGATTAGTGAGAGCCTTAACCTGTGACTGTAGGATGGGTACATCAGTGTAGTATTTATCAATCCAGAAACGGAAAACTTCACACTTCGACTGAGCGACAGTCTCTTGGGAACAAACATGATTGTGAACCGAAGAATCTTCCACACGAACAGTAGATTCATTACCCAATTTAATACCAGGAAACTCTGCATTACGTTTCAGACAGGGAGGTAAATTGCCCACAAAGTTGTAGGGTCGATCAAGGTGTAGCTCGAACGAATGAGGATCTTCTTCAGTGAGGAACCTATATATTTTGGAGTCTTAACTCTCTTGGACCTCAATCATGCTGATCCAGCTCGCATGAGAGTTTGACTTGTTACGAAGCCTCCTCAAAATCAGCCTCCCGACTCTCTTGTTCTTAAAATTTATATCAGCATTGCTTTTAGATATCTTGCCTGTAGATTTCTTTAAATTTTTAATAGAGTCATTAAGATGTGTAGCTTTCCCATGGGTCTGCTCAATAACCTTTGGATCGAGTAAGGGTTTTCTGTAGGAGGCTGAGACACAGGCTTGGGTAGGTGAGAGGAGCGTTGTAGGGTAGATTAGGGTTTCTTTAATCAAAAACTTGTCGATCTCTTCAACATTGGGATTAGAGAAACCATTTCTGATTAAAAACGAGTGCCAATTATCGTTCTACAATTCTAATTGATGCACAAGCAAGATTTTTATTAAGCCGTGACGGAAGAGGCTCGAGTCTGATCGTTGCTTTCTATACCTTTTTCCCATTTTATAAAGGCTCCTCAATAAATAATACGGCATGTTTAAGGGAAACCCCATAAAAATCATAAGCAGACGCAGATGGTACAAAAACACAAGACCGAAACATCATTCACAGGTGATAAACTTTTTTAACACAGCAAGAAAATCATGCCACCGAACTTTCAGGAAGGAAATGGGTATACCTTTGTCACATCCTTTTATCTTCCGAGATGTAAAGAGAAGAGTCCAAGGAACTTCTTCCACCTTTTCATTTTTGAACCACCATTGACCACTCACAGGGAGTCCTGTAGCTTGGCTCAAGAAATCCTCTGTAACCTCAAGTTGGACATCACCCACCTTAGCTCTACACCCATCAAAGGAGAAAGAAAAATCCTGAGCAGTTTGTAAATTGAAACCCTGAAATTTTCTAAGGAAAACGAGCCAACCATTACTCTCAAGATCCTCTCTGGCATCGTCATATAAGAGAAAAGTTTGAATGCCATTAGGTTCAACTCTAACAACATGAGCCATATTGAATGAAATGGTAATCAATCAAACACAACGCATAGGGAGGGTTTGTGAGAATAGAGCAGAGCCATACCCCGAGCCCGAGAAACATCAACAGTGAACGGTGTATGAGCAGAAAACTCATAACGATAAGATGGGTGTTAATTGAAATGCATGTGAAGAGAGTTTGCAAAGCCCAAGACCAGTCTTGGAAATGATGGCTGACTGCAAATTGTATTTCCACCTTTCATGAAGTACAAGAAAAGACCAAAGCATTAAAAAGGAAATAAGTGTGAGACATAGTGGGTTCGATCATATGGTTTGTGAGGTTGAAAATCGAAAATTAAAACCTAGTAATGAGGAAACATAAACAAAAAACCATACCAATCCTCAAATCAAAGGTCCTTTATTGACATAACTTACAATCCCCAAGCATGTTTGGTATTCAAGGAATCAAAACAAAGTGAATAGTCTTCATAACAAGGAACAAGGCTTCATTAATAAACTGTAGAAACAATTTTCCTTTAATAAATTTTCAAACAGAATGGTAACACAATTGTGAGTTTTCATGCTTCGTTTTCATGCTTTCAGTCATGAACGAAGCATGAAAAAACAATAGGGAAAAGCGACAAATTACAATTTTCATTTCGAAAATTTCTCATGAAGAATAATAAAAATTGATTACCCCAGTTAGGAAGCTATATAGATCATTTAATTGATATGAAAAGTTAACAAATATGTTGGGCTGCCAACAGGGGGAAAAGTACTAAATCATAATAAGGGTTTTAAATAAATAATAACTAGTAGGTGGGACCCCTTGTGACTCCCTTTAGATTTTAACAATCATAACAAAGCTAGTTAATTTAACAACATCCCTCCTTGTGAATCCCATCATCACATTCATATTTGACAATTTATCTCAATGATTTTTGCAATTATTTCCAAAATATATTACCAATATATCCAAAAAACATGTTGTCTGAAAATATGAAGCCGACTATTTTAAACAATAAATAAATAAATAAAATTTAAAATCCATATTTTCCAATCTATGAGAATATTTTTCTCGTGTTGTTTTTATCACCTTTTAATCTTTCTAAATTTTCCTTAGGCTGTGTGGAGCCTTTAGTTCTAATCTCGTTGATCATATGAGAGCAATCGTCCCTCCAATGCATGTGAGAGGACACAGATTTATCATAATCATTTGAAAGTGAGGAAGGGACAGTCGTGGATTTCCCTTTGATAGGGGCATGGTGGGCCTCGGTTTTCAACCTTTTGCTTGAAGATCTCATTCCTGTACACATAATTGATTAGAAAATACTTCCTTTAACAACCATACATGAAAAATATTTTAAAATATGAAATAAATGTTGTCTCAACAACATATCAGACTCATGCAATCCAATCCATACACATTTTTTAACCGTTGTCAATGAGCAAGAGGTGAACAAAGGTTCTAGGATATGCAAGGGGCTTGTATTGAGCGAAAAATGTTAAAATGAGGGGGGAAAGAATCATGGTTACTACTCACAGACAACAACAATCAACTGTAACATAAACCAAAGAGCATGTCACTGTAATCCATCTAAGAAACTACGATTTCAAACTGTTACCATACAGAGTTCCTCTTAATTGTACTTAAATTTTAGGAACTGGAACTGAAAAATGAATATGGGAAGGCAAGGGGATTGTAATTAGTGAAAAGTGAGATAATGGTAGGGAGGAGAACGTATATTGTTAATAAAATTAATTAAGTGATCCATAACCATTTTATATCAAATGAAAAAGATCCAAAACCAACCAAATAATCATTGTACTCAATTAAAAAACCATTGTGTAAAACTCAATCAATTTTGTGTATTACTTGCTCACTGTTCGAAATTAAATCATTAACACATTGTCATCAAAACAAGACAATATGACTTCCACAACAACCTGTAAGAGTTTTGTTTCTTCCCAATTGTCCCAGTTAATATTTAAAACAATTTCTAAATGAACAGACAGTCACTTGTTCCAATCTGTTCCATCAAAACATCAACCACTCTTCATGAATCATTTCTTCAAATCAAACAGAGACACAAAAAATCACACCTGATTCCATTCCTCAAGTCCATTTAACAATTAAGTTATAATGAGACCATATTGACACAGAATCTGTGCCCATCTCTGAAATAATGCATGATATCCATCAACCATACAGAGTGGACAGTCAAAACACAATCATCAATATATCCCGACTTTCCATTTAAACGCACAACAATCACCCTTTCAAATTATACGATGATGTAGGATACACAAACCATTCAACAAAACACAAGAGCATTTCTATGATTGTACATGTCTAATTAATATGAATATAAACATCAACGACGTTGACCTATCAATCTAATACAGGTAGATAACGACAGTATGCTCAATCCCATTTCTCCAATCAACCAATTAACCAAAACCACTGCCAACATAATCAACAGAGACGAGACAAAAATCGACCTTTTTCGACGATACACCACCAACTCATAACAATCAACAATGTACCCAATAGGATATAATTGGCTCCACTTATCAATAGTCGGGTTTTGAGTAATCAAGGGTTCTCTCTATGGACCAACACAGGGGAACTGCAGTTGACACCCAACAGTGGATAAGAACCTCTGATACCATACAGTGAACACACAAGGCATACCACCAATAACCTCGCAGACAGGGTGAGATAGGAGAGATTGTGAACAAAGGAGCAAGGATTCATTTTGGTCCTGTAATAACATCGAGAACACGTAAGGTATAACCCTCGTGGTTTTCCCAATCAACCAATTAACCATGCTGATATAAAACAGATCCAATAAATAGAAATATAACCTACTATGCAACCATCAGTAGCATGAACGAAACCATGCCCAGATGAAACCATACACAGTGACACAAGGTGGTTCAAACCCAACAACCCCATAACAACAAAATGACTGGGCATGGTGAGACGACAACCGGAAAATAGGGACTGAATGAAACCCTCCACCCAAAACCAACAAGGACAACAGAGAGCCTTCATGGCTACTAATACTCAGAAAAATACATTAACCTGTGACTTCAACCATCATTGTAATGAAAACCACACAGAACATCCATCTCGGAGAAATATCACAAGTTTACACAGTTGTCAATCTCAAGAAAAGCATAGACCCATATATCAATGAGCCAATATCTATTTCATAACCAGAGCAGGTTCATGGATGGCAAAAAAGACATACCTGTAACCAAAAGCCTTAAAAACGCAAGCTTGGTTGAGCGGTTCTCCCCTTGCCTAAAAATCAGAGCTTAACCACAGCAGAACACAATTGAATGATAACCAATCTAGGGTGACATCCAGTGGGAGGGTTATGGAGTGACATGCATTAAATTCACATCGCTTCCATCCCTTACTCATTCAATCACTTAGTATGCGTCAGCCAACCATTTCATTAATTCATTCAATTAAACAATGCATCAAAACCAACATCCAAAATGCGCCACCATATTAACCATTGCCAAACATACCTTAACGCATATCAAACATGCCTTCACATGGCTCAATATATCGCATAGCCATTCACATCATTAATTTGTATTAATAACATTCCCCTTAACTCCAAATGTATAGTGCATCATCGTATAGCATAGTAGCATAGTTCCTCTCTTGTGGATTTTGTTCATATTTCTTTATTTATTTTCAATTACTCTTATTCCTTTTCAATTGCTCTTATTTGTTGTTACTAACATGTATATTTTGCAGGTGGCATGAGTAATAATTTAAGGAGTAAATGGAAAGGTAACAACGAATATCATAAGCCATTTTAAAATGACATTAGATCCTATAGAAACAAACATGCATTATCCATCGTCTAGTTGTCGCGAATAGAGCCAACATTTATCATCAATCATGCTCAAACCTGTAAGTAGTGTCAAACATTAGTAAAAACATCAAATAAGAACCAAATATGATCCTCCAATCTACAAGGGAGTCCCACCTACTAGTATTATATATATCATTAGATTATAATTAATAGGCTTTAGCAATACTTTCCGGGCGAAATCCTCATTGCGATTTTAATCGTCAGAAAACTGGTGACTCGACAGGGAAATTTGTTTTCAACAGATTTAGAACTCATAACTCAAGGTTTAGCAGACCAACAATAGATTAAGAAGATATAACCAGAATGATTATGAAACAAGGGAAACATCATAACAGTTGTGTAAGATTAATTGTTGTTGACTAACAATATTTTGTAGGAGTGTCATTGTGGCAGAACTGATCCAACACCTTATTCTTGATCGAAAATCAATTAAAAAGATGAAAAACCAATAAAAATCACAACAAAATAAAATTGAAATATTTAAAACAATAGAAATAAAATGATGGAGATGTAAAAGCAATAGGAAATGTTTAAAATGGAAAGCAGAAATCACACTACTGTAAAACTGAAAGCAAATCTAGACTACTGATCTACAGAAAACCCAAACGACGTTAGAACTTTGCAAGTAGGTTCCATGTAATGCTTCAAGTGAGAACCGTTAGTGTTGTAGGAAAACAATCGCTCCTGTAAATCTCTTAGAATGTAAGAGTTAGTACCTAATACAAAAGCAATCTTGAAAGGACCCAACCATAATTTTTGAAATTTTGAATGTCTTCCCCTATCAGCGTGAGCTTAATCCCATAGAGAGACTTTTTCATTGACCTTAAATTTGACATTCATGACACTCTTGTTGAAATACTTCTTAACAGATTGTTGTCTCCTTTTAATATTATCCAAAGCAAACATCCTTTGCTCTTCCAAAGCTAGTAGTGCATTTATCTTTTGTGAAATATCAAAAGAATTTAATTCTTCAATCTGTAGCATCAACCTTAAGGAATAAAGTTCCAACTCAGTAGTAAAGAGGGATTATTGACCATAGACAAGCTGAAAAGGGGTGCAACCAGTGCTTACCTTGGCAGTAGTTCGATCTTCCCAAAGGGCGTAAGTTAGGAGAGTGTGCCATTGACGAGGCTTATATTCGATGAGTCTTTTGATGATTCTTACTAGATTTTTGTTGGTAGACTCAACCTGCCCATTTCCTTGGGGATAATAAGTTGATGAGGTGAAATTTTTAACCCCAAAATTGGCTAAACATTGGGTCATCTTAGCAGAAATGAAAGCAGGACCATTGTTTGTAATAATTTCCACTGGAAGACCAATTCTGGAAAAAATGTTTTTCTCAAGGAAAGAAATTACATGATCATCTTTTGAATGCTTAAGTGGGAAAGCCTCAAGCCATTTTGTAAAATAGTCTGTGGTTGTCAAAATAAAAACCTGTCTAGTTGAAGATGGAGGATTAATAGGACCAATAAAATCCAATCCCCACTTTGAAAAGGGAAAGTCTAGTAGGACAGGTTGTAATGGCATGGATGAAAGGCATTCTTTCCCAACAAATTTTTGGCACTTGTCACAAGATCTCGAAAAAACATAAGAGTCATGAAAGATTGAAGGCCAATAGTATCATTTTCTAATAATCTTGAAAGCAGTGGTTTTAGTAGAAAAATGACCTACATGAATGACAGAATTTGAAGATCCATGAGTTTCTTGCAACAGGTTTTGTGTGTCTTCATTGTTTACACAGCGAAGAAACACCCCATCAGCAGACCTTCGAAACAAGAAGTATCCTATAATGACGTATCTTATGGATTCAAGACGGAGCCTTTCCCTCTGACGAGTGTCTAAGTTGTCTAGACATTTTTGGTTCTATAAGTAGTAAATTAATTTTTTATACCATGGATGTTCAGACACAGGGAGGATTTTGTTATCAATGTAAAAGAGAGATGATAGGGAACTATCTTCTTCATCAATTTCTTCACTATTCTCAACATGTTGAGCTAATTGAAGGGCTAATTCATGTCCCTTGATAGTGGTAGAATTCACGATATTCAATTCATGCTCCTCAATCTTGGCAAGTCAATGTGCAAGCTTCCCTAAAAGATCATTCTTTGAGAGAAAAAACTTGATAGCAGGTAAAGGGACTTTTACCAACGTATGCTTACCTAAGATGAAGTGGTGAAACTTTTCAATATCTTTAACAAGAGAGAAATCATGTTTCTCAATAAAAGAATATTTAAATTCATCATCAGACAAACTTTGACTCATGTAGGCCATTGTTTTTTCATTTCCTTGGTCATCATTTTTCATGAGGATAGCATAAACTGCTTCCTCGGTGGCATTAGTATATATCGTGAATTCCTTCTCAAAATCCAGCTTCGCCAAAACTGGTGCGGAACTGATTGTTTTGTTAATCCCTTCAAAATCATTTTCAACATCATCTGTGTTCGTGCTCTTTTCGTCGATGTGTGAGAAAAAAGTGAGCACTTACATGCCTAGTTGGGCTCTTCTAGTCATGACAGCTGTAATGCAAAAGGTTAGAAAGAAAACAATAAAGGTATTAACAAGAATTAAACAAGAACTAAA
>ML803272.1:78253-105297 GCA_009831015.1 Picea engelmannii
CAGATAGAAATGTATGTTTTCCTATAATATCAAGAAACATAGTTCTATGGACATAGCCCTAAGCAGAGGGTGAACCACATATATTTTGTGTCTTTGTGGTTGGTGTTGTCTTCTTTTACCTTCTATTATTTTTATATTTCTTTCTTTTGTTAGATCTGGAATATAACTATGCAAAGTAGGTTTATGCTTGGTAATAATAACTAGGTTGTAGTGTGTTGTTTCCTTGAATCCACTTGTATTTCCTCTAGTTGTAGACACCTGTGTCTTGCAACCCCCTATTTCTACTTCGAGTGAGACTACATCTGCTCCGTAGGTGTTTTCGAAATGGCCAGTAGTTAGGGCTTGTTGGTGCACAGTTAGAGCTAAACCCTGGGTCCGCCCCTGTGCCAACAACGAGTATCCCTGATTTTCCAGCTTTTGGAATACTTTTGTTTGCAAGGTGGCATGATAAAAATAATTCTCTTCAGTTGCTAACTCAGTATGGTAACATAAAAAGATCACCAAATGAAATAGTACAAGAGTTTTCAACCAGATTTATGAAAGTTTATAATTCAATTCCTATTGAAGTAAAACATCCTCCTAGAGTTTCCCAACTTCGATATGTTGATTCTTTTGACAATGACTTTGCCTTCTTGTTAAGTGTTATGAGGAAAATATCTCTATGGCTAGGGGTAAAACATAATAGATGGAAATGACTGTAGAAATCAACTCTAGTATCAAATATGCTAGCAAGACAATATAAGAGGCCTACCTCATCTAGTCATTAGATGAAGTCCACTGTTGAGCACTTAACCCAAAGCAATATACCTGCAACTAGTCCTAAAAAACCAAGCAACACAAGCATATGGTGATAGTATATGATGTTATCACATTCAATAGCATAATCCATCAACATTCATAACAAATATTCCCATGGAATAATAATTCAAATATTTGCAAGATATTAATTGGACGAGAAAAGAGTATTTTTATTAATATATAATCAATAGAAGTGAATGAGTTACATAATTTTATGTCAACGCGGTTTGGAACCAAGAAACTAAGTTTCTTCTAGATGGGCCTCCTCCACTTCAATTCTTTACCAAAGGCAAGCTCATGTAAGAGAGACAATAAAGTTCTCAGTCAGTAGGGGAAGAGTTTGGGGGTTGAACAATGTGTTCAAACTTAAAGGACAAAGGGATGGAGACTCAATGTGAAGTGAATAATTTCTGCAGAGTAACTTTTCTCTCAAAGTTGATTTCTTTCTCCTCTTTTCCATAGCTCAGATTTGACCCATTTATATCCTTCAAATGGAACTGAAGGGTCGATTCAAAACGTTTCCATTATATGGAAGGCCAAGGATCATTGAACTTGTGACTTGACATGGAAACCCAACACCATTTTTCAATTTTGGGTACATTTCCTTATGTACATAGGTTGTAGTGGTGCAACCTGTGTATACACATGACGTATGGTTGGAAAGGTGTGTATATGTGGAAAAATTATATTTTTAGCTCCGGGATTTGCAGAAAGGGAATTCAAGTCTGCATAGGGAAATTGAAAAAGGCCTTTTGTGCAAGATTGCATGGGGTGAGGCAAATCTTGTTATAACAGATTCCCCCTAATGTGTGAGGTCAGAGGAGTATCTGTGATGGCTAGAATACATTATAAAAAACCTAGAAGTGGAGTAATGGGGACCCAGATGGAATAACTAGTTTCTCATTACACTTTGTACTAAATTTTCATACATGGATGCCAATTTGAATTACACTGCAAATCCATGTGAAAAATATACCAAACAATTGTCCATGTCCATGAATAGGAAAATAGAAATGTGGTTACATGTCGAAGGCTATCATGGTCACGAACAAGGCCCAGTAATACCAGTGTCAAAATCAATCTGAATATATCTATATACAATGGAGTACAATTTGATCTCCCATGATCATTGAAGTCACATAGGTAATGGTCCAATGAAAAGTTAGTGACAACTTAGGAAATCTATGGCTACAAATTGATGTCTTCAAGTCTTATATATAATCCACCAAAGGTGCAATTCCACATCATGTGAATAAAGGAGTTGAGGTCGAACACGATGAGACTTCGTTTGATTATTGGTCATTGAGGTATACCATTAACAAATGCGAGATAGCCTACTAATGATGAAAATAGGTATCAATGCACTGAGTACATTCTTACAAGTGTGAATAAAGGAGTCAGGGTTGAAAACTTGAATAATACATAGATCATGAGATGTTGATGTATTCCCAACTTTCGATGGCGAGAGAAATTGCCATAACTAATGACAATAAGCCTCTAGGTACTCATAGGACTGTAGGTCTCATTTCCATAATAGATGAGCTAAATTCGATGGAAGGAGACATGCTGAAAGGAGAGAATTCAGGTATCTCTCATCATTCAGCACGAGGTACAAATAAAGAGCTTTATGATTTGGAGGAAATTAGACAAAGAACATGTTCATGAACCAACAACCCCATGCATATTTCATGTGTACCAAGTGCAAGCGGTACACGAAAAAGACCCTCTAAATAACATCCAATGAGAAAAAATATTGAAAAAGGAAAATAAACCACCAATAAGACTAATGGAATCCAATACACTGCATGAATCCCAATGTGTGAATGAATGTATTTCCAATGAACACAAGGGAAACCACCCAATCTGATATCCCATGATCATTGAAGTCACACAGGTACTGGTCCAATCAAAAGGTAGTAATAACTTAGGAAATATGTGGCTACAAACTGATGTCTTCAAGTATTCTAAACAATCCACCAAAGGTGCAAGTCTACATCATGTGAATAAAGGAGTTTAGGTCAAACACTATGAGACTTCTTTTGATTACCGGTCATTGAGGTATACCATTAACAAACATGATATAGCCTACTGATGATGAAAGTAGGTATCAATGCACCAAGTACATTCTTGCAAGTGTGAATAAAGGAGTCAGGGTTGAAGACTTGAAGAATACATCGATTCAGATATGTTGATGTATTCATAACTGTCGATGGCAAGAGAACTTGCCACTAATGACTACAAGCCTCTAGGTACTCATAGGACTGTAGGTCTCATTTCCATAATATATGATTTGAAGTCAATGGAAGGAGACCCACTGAAAGGAGAGCATTCAGGCATCTCTTATCATTTAGTGTGAGGTATAAAGTGGGATCTTGATGATTTGTAGGAAATCATATGAAGAACATGTTCACAAACCAACGACCCTGTGCATCTTTCATGTGTACCAAGTACAAGCGGTACACAAAAAATACCCTATGAATAGAATCCAATGAGGAAACCTGTTGACAAAGGCAAGGAAACCACCAATAATACTAATGGCATCCAAGAAACTACATGAATCCCAATGTGTGAATGGATGTCTTATCTTTGAACATAAGGTAAACCACCCAATCAACGACCAATGATGAAATGCTGACTGTTGGGTTCAAGTTTACCTACCAATGAGGATAGTAGGGCGAGGGTGCAAAATAGAGCTACAACTTCATGTGATTTTGAGACAAAATAAGGGTATGAACAAGATGAAAAGTCAAGAGTTCTGAGGAATGGCCTACACAGGTTGATAGATATCCTTTGAATAAGAGCATGATACATATGGAAGACTCTAGCAGCATATAATTGATGATGAAACTATGAGATGCAATAGGCATCAATCAAAATCTCCATAGGGACTGGAAGAGTAACCAGTTGGGGGAGTAAACTATTTGTAATGAGATCATCTTCCTAAGGCCATGCTAAACCCAAAATTATGATGACAAGTGGACTCAAAAATTTTGTGCTCTGTACAAAGGAAACACGATTGCTTCCAATATAAGATAATACTCCCTTTCTGCCCATTTTTTTTTTTTTTTCATAATCAAATGAATTCTATGATACAAAGGAGGAAGCAAGTGTCGCAAGTAAGCAAAACTAGTTCTAGTAGTGGAACATACCTATGCTCAATGCAAGGAGGTGCATGCAGGAGATTGACACTCGATGGAATGTTCCCTCCTGGGTATAAGGTGTCAAGTTGAAAAGGATATAAATGAGGCCCTTCTTAGTTCTGGATTCAAAACTACTGAGTAAAATGGTTTAAAATTCAAAGTGAGAACCGACAATAGGTTCAATCTTGCAATCAAGGGCATGAGATGCAATCACAACTTAATGCCAAAATTTGTCCTTTTTCGTAATCTTAGTCTACTTGGTTTGAAAAAGGGATAAACTTGTACCAAATAGACAACCTTTCAAATCCAATTTATGAGTGTGAAAGAGACAAGTTCACTCAACAATCTTTTCGCTTTTTGAAAATGAGTCGGAAAAGAGATTAAATTAAACTCGACTAGGAGTCCTCTAGGTATAGGTCAACATGTTTATAAGTAAGAAAATAGGTTCAACATAAAGTCATGTATTAGATATAAGGGACTCTCAGTCCTATGGAAAAAATATTTTCATGGGAACCAAATGAAGCAGAGGATATAACTAGGGTACCCATCTTTGGTGAGTCTCTACCATTTGATAGTGACACATCTTGTAGTAGATGGAGGTTTCTGTGTCGCTAAAAAATGGGTTCGTGCCTAAGGCATATGAGATACATGTATAGGACAATGCAAGTGTGTGTGATGGAATGGATACCTACCCTATATGTTGGGTAGCGAAAATACATGTCTGTAATTACGAACAATCGACATAACGCTAAAAACTGCAAGAATCCCTAGAGAAAACTACAAAAAAGAACTCAATCCAATGTTGTATTAGTCCATTAGCTGACAATACAACTTGAAACTATGCAAAGTGGGTAAAAATTTCTATAAATAGTAATAAAAACCAAATTTTACTATGTCATTTGAGTTTTTTACCTAAATAGTGAATTTTGGACGGAATTACCTATGATCTTCGACTCGTGATTGCAGGAGCTACAAGTGATGGAATCAACGGTTTTCTAGACCATGCAATTCCTCTTCCCCTCCTCTTTCTTTCTAGTGAATTACATTTTGTATTTAGGTTTATATTTTTAAGTTATCTAGGGCTAAATTCAAAATTTTAGGTGTACGTGGGCTACCGTTCATCGGGTCATGTACACGCGTCATTATACGTGGTTGTCTAAAAGATATTCTATGTATAATAATCCCAATACGTGACTGTGAATGTTGCAGCTCGTGTATATGTCCGTAAACAAATTTTTTTATGGTTTCTAACTCAAAAAATGATGTTTCTCTGGTAGGATGGTGTTAGAATGGAGGGAAAGGGAATATGAAGAGGTAGATGTTGTTGTGGAAAGAGATCTAGCGGTCCAAATGGCCTTGAAAAGATGTGGGTTGTACAAGTTTTTGAAACTCAAAGGGATGAGGGCCCAAGTGAGGTTGCTACAGTTTCTCGTGGATTACTGGGATCCAAATAGTGAGAGCTTCAACCTTGATGGGAAACCATTAAGGATTGAAGTCAAGGATATATATTTCTTGATGGGGTTGTCACATTAGGATGCGGTGGTGAACCTCAAAGCTCAGGGAGCTGGGAGAAGTATGAATATAGAAGAGTACATAGACACTCACTGTATAGTAGGGACTGAGAAGGTCAGGAGTCAACTCCCCATCTGAGTGATAAATAATCTAATCCTCAATATTGTTGTCCTTGTTTTGACCCAGATCACAAGATCAAGATTCATTGCATGAGGAATCGAGGTCGCTTATGTTTTACTCTGTAGAGTGTTTGAAACCCATAATGTATGATTGGTGCACTTCACTACAAGCTAATATGAAGAGCCAATTGATAGAATTCAAACAAGGTGATAAGAGGAACTTCGAGTTTTCTTCCATATTGTGTAGCATTTTCTTCAAGAAGGCTCTAGGTTTAAGACCTAGAGTTGAGAGCATTCCTCAAGGACCTCATAATCCATCCATGGCATGGTGGACTGAGGTGATGGGATGGAAAGGGGGAGGTAGGGTTCCCACACCCTACAACGATGATTTCTTTTACTAGTGGAGATGAGAGGTCACTGCTCTAGATGACTACGCCTATCTAGGGATCAACTTCGGAGGGGAATCAGACATGCCATTACCACTACAAACTACCTATGGGGAAACATGTATGCCAAAGTTTTTAAATATTTCATTTTTTTGTATTTTTGTATAGGAAAAATAAATATTTTTGGATGATGTTTAAGTATTAACTAGACACGTATGTGACACAGAAATAGGTCCACGATGGTCGAACGAGATTCCACGACATTGTCAAAGGCACCGGGGAGATGAGGTGGTGGGAGGAGAAGTAGAGAGAGTCCTTCAAAACGTGCAAGGAAACTTGTCTCGTTTGACACATAGGATTCCGATGGTTCAGGTAGAGGATATGTCGGAGGCTATGCAGTGGCAGGTGGTCGGTGTTCCCAGAGCTTGGGTGTGACTCTTTCAGCATCTCGCAAACATCATAGTTTCTTATCATGCCACACATCCAACGTGACATGTGTAGATGTCATGGATTTTGTATTATCGACAGTATATATGCATTGAGGGTGTTGGCCCAATTTTATACTATAAACATCATATTTTTTAAAATATATATAAAACATGGTTCTTCGGATTTACTTATGTTACAATGTGTAAATTGATGAGAATGTTTTATTTTCTTTAGTTATGTGAGAAATGCCAATCTAAAATTAAATTAGCATAAGCATTGGATACATAATTAGAACTCCTAGGTATGTGATGATAAATCGTAAAATCAAATTGTCGTTCTAAAAGGCGTACCCATAGTAATCGTCGAAGTAACGTAGGGTCATGCACACAGTAACTTCTGTTCAACTGACATACTACTAACTGGGAATCCAGGCGAACCTCCAAAGATCGAATACCATGTTAAATGGCATTGCGCAAAAGTTCTATAACGACGCTATATTTGGCCACATTATTCATGGATGGACCTAGGAATATGCCACCTGAAGACACCATTATGCCCTCGGGTGAGAAAACCACCCAAGCGGTGAAAACCAAATTCCATGTATGATGATTGGCTCCGTCTGCGAATCCTAGGTAGACCAAAGACTTCGTTGACATCTTCCAGCCAAGGGAAAACTCGATAAGCAAGCCGAAGAAAAAAATAAAAGGAAAATATATATACACTAAATTACATTAGTATACAAAGAGTTATGCCAAAGCTTGGGGATCAAGTGTAATATCTTTTCAAGTATATCCCATTCATGGGCTCAGACAACATGTTCCCTTCATAATATTCTAATTCATAGGCTCCCTTTTCTAAGACACATCACACAATATAAGGAACGTGCCACATGGTTTTGAACTTGCCTGCCCCCAGTGGTTCTTTTGCTTGATCATTTAAAAGGACCAAATCACCCTCATTGTAAAACCAAGGAAAAATAGACTTATCATATTGGAACTTGACACATCTTATATTCTCTTCGATAGCCATAGAGGTGTCTCGACATTTCTCATCAAGGATCTCTAGGTGTACGAGGCATTGCTCAAGATCGAAAGTGTTAGGGAGGAGCGCTAGTGCCAATCTAAGAGAAGGGATTTCACATTCAATAGGTAATATTGACTCCATACCATGTACTAACTAGAAAAGAGAAAATATGGTGGCAGTCTTGATCGAGGTTCGGTATGTCCAAAGTGCGGGATATAGCAGAATATGATAGTCATATTTGTTTTGGCTTAGGGTTCTATGCAAAATGGTCTTGAGAGACTTGTTGACAGCCTCCACCTGCCCATTTTCTTGTGGGTAGTAAGGGGAAGAATGACCATGCTTAAACCCCATCTTAGATGCTAGCTCTTCCATCGTTTCATTCTAAAGGCGACTGCCATGATCAGTGACAATCTCACTAGGTATTATGAACCTGGCGATAATTTGATTGAACATGAAGAAGGCGATAGTATACCTATTAGATTTAACTGTAGGCATGGACTTGACCCATTTAGTAACATAGTCTACGACCATGATGATGTGTTGATTCCCCCCAACTGAAGTTGGGTTGCAATCCATAAAGTCCACCCCCCACTTGGTGAAGGGACCGACAATAATGACTTGATGGAGATGGGCTGGATGCGAGCGCATTTTCTTAGTGAACACCTGGTAGGGGTAACACTTCATTATCACTTCAACACAATCTTTAAATATAGACGACCGAAAATAAATAACTCATAAAATTCTCTGGGTTTTCACAAGCCTGGATAGATGACCACCACAAGCCCCATTGTGGCAATCGTTTAGGAATAACTCGACTTCTTCGTGATTTAAACAATGACGCAAGATATTTTCTATTTCTCAACGATACCAAGTGTCACCAACGATAAGGTAATTCTTAGCTTGGTATCACACATGCCGTCGGTAATCTTGCGAGAGATGCTGAGGAAATTTCAAGGTTTGAAAATAGAGAACAATGTCTTCATACCCGGGGTCAGATGAAGAGACAAGGAAAGTGTGTTCATTTGTAAAATAATCAACATGAATAACATCCTTGTCCAATCGTGGGAATTCAGATATTAATTCTGCAAAGACTACTGATTTCTTGGATTCCACATAAGAGAAATTGAGATTGAATTCTTGTAAAATGACAATCCATTTATTTTATCTTCCCCCTATGATACGTCTGGTAAGGACGTATTGAAATCAATTGACATTGGTAACCACAATAGTTTTGCAAATAAATATATAATGTCATAATCGTTGGATTGCACGGACGATAGCCAAATCTATCTTTTTGACGTGAGAATATTTGAGCTCAGGACTGACTAGGTTTTGACTAAAATAGTACATGACGTGGTCATGGAGCTCATCATCCTCCTCAACTAAAACCATACTAATCATCTCTTCAGGCGCGGAGATATCAAGAAATTAATATCTACTATAGTCTGGAGACTTCAACAGAGGTGTCGATATCAAGGCTTTCTTCAAATCATCGAAGGATTCTTGTGCTCGCTCATCCTAGATAAAAGGGGTTTCCTTCTTCAAAAGATGCATGTAACCCTTAGTAATATTGAAATAGTTTACTATAAAAAGTTATATTTCCCCTGTAAACCTTGAAGTTGTCGAATAGTGCATGGGAGAGGCAATCAAAGTATTGCCTCAACCTTTAACAAATCTACCATGATCCCGATCTCAGAGACTAAAAATCCTAGAAGGCATCTAGACCTAACACAAAAGATGCATTTATGAGGGTTCAATCGAATTCTATAATGATGAAATCTTTCAAAAACTAGCCGAAGGTGCTTAGGGTGATCCACTCTCTTATGAGAGTGAGCAGCGAGATCGTCAATATAAGCTTCGATTATGTTAGCACTCTGTAAATTTTTTCGGCTGAGAAAAAACATGACAGAGGTAACTGTGTCAACCAACTTTAGAGTTGGGTACTAGCCTGCTCAGCTTAGAGAGGGCTCTCTCATGTCACTTGATATTTCTTTGGAAATCAATGGATAGGTTTAGTTTGTTTTGGGGGTTTTTATAAAGTTGTTGGCAAGGAAGGGGAGGGACACTTAGGGCTATGGAGTCAAAATTATGAAATTGAATGAAAACATTGACTGTCCAATAGAACCCTCTAGAGGATAAAGGCTAAATGAGGTGATGATTCTGAGTTGTAAATTGTATTTAAGCATGGTGTAAGAGGAAGGATAAAACAAATAACTACATCATAGCATTACTGAAATGAATTGTGAATTAGTTAAGAATAAATACACACAGTTTAAATTGTTTAAGACGAGAGCATCATAAGATGAATTCTGATATTTTAACTATCCAATTTAAACATGAGACAGTGTAAATGGAATAAAAGAACACAAGAAATACATACAATGAGAGAAGACAAAACTCATATCACCACCATTAGAATCTTTTCGTAAAGACTTCAAAAGCTTTTGCATATGTATTCAATTCAGCTCCAGGAAATTGCAATTAAGTTCAGAAACAATTAAAAGGTTCCCTTGCACTTATGCCAACCCTTAATACACTCAAAACCTCTCATAGTTATACAATTCGAGTTCCTTCGGTGTGCAACTGATTACAATAATTCAAATGAAACATTTCATCTTCTAAAACTGAGTACAATGATTACAAATGATAGTTTTCAAAAAAAATGCTTCATGATCAAACTGCCAATTCCTCCGATGCTTCATATCCTTCCTCTGCTACATTCTCTTTGAAATGTCACTTATACTCTTTCAAATCTAATTCCATTTATCCTTATTCTCATTAAATATTTGGGAATAATATATTTGAATAAAAATACTTCCCAAATATTTTTTTTGTCCTGTAGAATTAAATTTACATAATTTAATTCATGCCCATTGTTTTTAAAGCCATTTATTTCTTTTCCCAATTTACCATTTCACTGTGAAAAAACTGGTTTGTTTCCCATGGTTTTGAAAACCATGTCTTGGTTACCATCTTTGGTAAAATAATTTTAATATTCCTCTTTTAATTTTGTAAAACCTTTGGATAAAACATTATCCAAGTCTTCCTTTCATGTGCATCCTCCCATTTAATTCTTTTCCATGGAAATAAACATTAATCTATTTTATTTGTAAAATTTAAATTTTACCTCTGTAAAACAATTTCACCATGAGGGGAAATTTATTTTATTGGAAATTCCATAATCATTATTGAACCGCACTCCTGGAAAAATGTTGCACCTAAACCATATGATAAATGGTTTCATTTATTATATCGGGCTGGAGAAAAATGGTTTGGAGTTTACCAGTCCCCCCCCCGATATTCACCACATAAGGACATGTCTCCCTGACCAAAAACCATTGGTTTACATATCGATCCAACTTCACATAATTAACCTCCGTGCTAATTCTCCGCTCGATATGTATGTGCACCCTCCATCCACCCTTTGAATTTTGCACATTATAAATTGAGATCCGTGCCCATGATTTGACATGATGCCAAAAATTAAATATTGGATCAAATATTAATATTAATATAAAAATATAAAAATATTTATATTAATAATAATAAACCCTTTTTCATTTTCTAACGACCTTGGGCATATGAGGCTTATCACATGACGTTTTGGATAGGATAAGGGTGCTTAAGCTTAATAAAAGGAATATTTTTAATTTTCAACGGAAATATGATAATAAGGGGTAAAAATGAATGAAGTGATGGAACTGAGGGATTTAGATAAGCATTTAGGCTAGATATAGGTTTGGGATATTTGCCAAACTTTTGACTCATGGAGGACATGACTATTTTGGATGATCCGTTGAGTGAAGGATTTAGGTGATTTGAGCTTGACGGAGCTGATAAAAACGTTTTAAAATCTGAGTGGAAAGATAGCACAAGGACAAGATGCTTTGGAAAAATTAATGCAAATTAACATGTGATAACATTGGCTCCAAATGGGGATGCTATACTCCTAGTAAGGTTGAAAAGAACTCATAGACTCAGTGCCTGATCCATTGGGATGCTCCAAAAACATGTGTGTGTACCTTGCTCCGACCTATCACCAGTGCCTACTGAAAACCAAATTTTGCACACTTCTCTCAACTGGAGACTGAATGATAAATACAGTGCTAAAATCTGACTGTACACACTACTTGAAAACTGAAAAATGATTGACTAAGAAGCTTATTTTCACCTACCTACCCTAACTACTGAAATGAACTGCCAATCAAGTGAAATCATAATGCTAATGCAACCATGCCATCATTTTATCAACTGTTTGTTTTCTTTGCACATGATTTCTCCAAAGCCTTTTTACTGATAATTCATTCAAAAATTCATCCATAAATCCAAATCTCAAAAAATTAAAAACATTTGTATTTTTTACTGCCTCCAACAAAAGTACAAATGAATCCTTTAAAACATGCACAAAACAACAATCGTGTTTCATCTCTTCTACTGCATTCTTGTTTTCATGTAATTTAAGTTGTTGATTGCCACCAAGAGGGTGAAAAATCTATTGAGACTGCTGGAAATAACAATCTTCTGAATCAGAAGACAGTGTTGGCTGAAATGAAACCCTTGGTGGAAATAAATCCATGTCTAACATTGATGTTGATTTACCATCATATTTATTTCCAAGATGGTAATTGAGCACAGGCTACAAATCTGAACTGAAATAACCTTCCATGTAATCAACAACACAATCATTAAATGCAGGAGAAGGTTGTTGGTCTTCCTCATTGATAACAATTTTCTCATATAAAACAATGCCATTGTGAATGTAGTCAGACTTACTTGCTCCCTCTGCTATCTCATGATTTGCTTTCAACAATTCAAAGGAAGAAAAACATAATGGAAGATAGTTTTCATTTGTAAGTCCAGTGTTTTCTTCATATTCAACATCATGCCTAGAGGATTTCTGATTTGAAACATTATAAACATTTTGTTTTAGCAATTTGAAAGAAGAAAAACACAATGGCAAGGTTCTTTCACCCGATTCAAAACCTTCTTCATTTTCTTCACTACTGTCATATGCACATTTTTCAATTTCTCTGGATTGTTGAACACGCTCATTTTCAGATTCATGTTTGACCAATGGCTGCAATTTTGAACCGACAAGACCTTGTACATAAAAATTAAGAGGGTCATCAAACACATGAGAAAATTGCTGCAATTTCTTGTCAATTTGTTCTAGTGAATTAGTGTGATTTGGAATCAACGCACATTCCTTTGCTTCAATGATGATCTTAGAATTTTCTTTCAACAATTTAAATGAAGAAAAACATAAAGGTAAATAATTCCCTTTAGTTGATTCAGTACTTTCTTCTTTGTAACTTTTATATTTAGGTTGATTGCTCTCATTACACTGCTGAAAAGGAACATTTTCTGATGGAGAACATACAACTAGTTGTTCTAGGAAGTCACCATCATAATCATCATATATATGCAAATCAAAAACATCTTCAATGTCATCTAACAAGGAAAAGCTTGGAACATCAACCTGCTCTTCAACAAGCTGATTTGCAAATTCATCTTCTTGACTATCTATAAATGAATACATAAAACAATCAACCCTGTGCTCATCATGGGATGGATCAGAAGCTAAATCAACACCTCCTCTTTCAATAAGTGGAATATACTATTTTTCAAAATCATTAGCATTGAAAAATTCAAGAGGACTTATGATATTATCAAGTCTCTTCTCAATATGCCAATCAACTATTTTTTGTTCATATTCATTGTCATGTTCTTTAGCATCCAACTACTCATTTCAAATTTGCTTACATGCTTGGATATTGTGTTGAATCTCATGAGCATCATTGAACATTTTTTCTAAGGACTTAGGTCTTCTTTCCATCAGGAGGAAAGAAAAATCTGGATGAAAAGTTGTTGAATAATGAAGCATGGCAGTAGCTTCAATGGATTGAATTTATGTGGGAAAATTGTAATAAATACTGGAAAACCTCCTACTAAATGTAAAAATATTTTCATTTCTATGCCTTTTTAAGGCATAGAACTCTGCAAGTTGTAGATCCAAATATTTCTTATTGCCCCAAAACTTCAAAAATACATTCTTCAATTCCTCCCATGAGCTAATTGTCTCTAGCTCCAAATGTTTAAATCAGTATTTGGTATCCCCTTTCAAGGATTAAGAGAAGGTCCTCATACAAACATCATCATGATCAATCTCAAACAAATCTATAAAATGCTCAAAATCTTGGATGTGTTTTTCAGTTGTGATGGCATCATGCTCTCGATCAAACACATGTAGGTACTGTTGGTATCCAATTCGCATTTTTATACTATTCTTATAAGCTGCCTACACCAGTGTTTTGCAACCCTTGATTTTCATCGCAATCTTTGAACAAAATGACACTATTATTTCGTGCATTTTCACACCTACCTTTATTCTTGTTTTCACGAATGCAAGCGTGAAAACTTTAATTTCGAAGTCACATTAAAATCATCACTGGATTATTATGGTACTCTTGTCTATGTGTTCATTGCATTTCCAATTTGATTATAGTCGCACAGTTGGCAAGACTCCAAGATCCTTACTCATTTGGCATTCTTTAATTGTTAATATGATTTCCTTTTTATAAGATTATGATGATATTATAATGACTGTCATTGAGTCTTTAATACATTGGTGGTTTGATGTTCTATAATCTTTCATCGATTTCCTTGACACATTGGTTTCATGAAAACACATTGACGTTGTGGTTAGACCCTTGGTGTAATCATTTCATACAACACATATTTGATATGATCGAACCCTTGGTGTTGATTTCGAATTATTACTTTGATTTTAAAACTATGCAAATGCTATGCTTATGCATTTTTTTGGGGTCGACCTACCATAGATTTCATTAATTGTTTGAATGGCATTATTTTTAACATATGCAATAGTGATTTCAATCGCTATATGCACCATCGGTTGTAAATTGGGAAATGACTGTTTTTCATGTCTTGATCTAGCTCCACCACCCTCGCACACTAGGGCATTAATGCCTTCCCCCTATCCCGGGTTAACTCTATTGTTTTCAGGTAAGCCTGTTAGATTTTCGATCCTACGAATACCCTGTCCAAACCCTCACCCGTTCACCCTGCTCACTATGTATTCCCATCTATGGAACCTATGGTGTGCATAGAGCCAAATGGTAGCCAAACACTCCTATTGTTCGACAATGCCCGTAAAGATTTGGAAAATGGTGGCTGACTGGTGTTTATCCAAAGGTTTGAGGGTTTCAACCTTTCGGTTACCCAACAATTTTCCCTCACCTTCGACGAGTGCAGGGCTAAGGTCAGAGACATACAACTCGAGCTTAATGAGGAATTCTTAAGATTTGCTACAGGACTACCATCTACAGGGAAAAGGTGGTTTAAAAATTCCAAAGTAGACGAGGTGTCGCAGCCACTCCTATTCACATCAAGGAATATTGTTTCCTGTGATAAAGGTATGCCTATCACTACCCTCAAACCCAGGTGGCATGATATTTTAGCGATTGTTAAATAGTTTGTGACCTACGAAGGTCAGTATGGCTTGGTATTTATGTATCATCTTCAGTTATTGATGAATTTTATAGGCTATCCTTTGAACATGTCACATTATCTCTTGTGTAGTCTTTACAAAATGTCCAAAAGATTCAAGTGTGAGAAGGCTGATAGTAGCCTTTTTCATCACTGCTTGATCAAACTCATTATCATCCACCATTTGAGCCCTAATGGTGACTGTTGGCAAGCCTTCCTATCTAGGAATGGCTTTGCCACTCCCAAGTCTATCCAAGTGGACAAGGTTGTGGTTACTGAAACATTGGTTGGACCAGCCGTGCCACTTCATATCCTTCTACACCCTGTCAAACCCTCAGATTACCCCGACATATACCTACCCGATGCCATGGCCGACCCATGTGATAAAGAAAATGCTAAGGCCATCAAAAGGCCTGTGGGGAAGAAAGGCAGAGGTGATACTACTGTCAATAGTAACGGTAAGAAAAATGCTCGATGGATATCGAGATGTGCTAGGAACAAACCCAAGATAAACATTGACCAGAAGCCAATAGTGCTGAGCAAGGACTCAGACTCCGAAATTGAACATTTCTTGACTGAGGAATACCCCTATTCCCATGGCCTATGCTCTATGGAACCCTATGACTATGTCTCTAACTTACCTCCGTGCCTAAAAAATGACCCAAACTACCCGGGAATCAAGATGCACAAGGAAACCCCTGGTAACTTGAACAAACCCTCGCCTGTGATACCAAAGCTCGATCAACCACCATGTACCGAATGTAATGCTTGGCTAGAATGTTATTACACTGACGTTCCCCTATTGCAATCAAAGATAAAATCATTAGAGGAACGTGTGACAGTGTTGGCGAAGGAGAACGACAGGCTACAAGCCAACGAGAAGTAACAAAAAACCACCGGTTCGATTGTCTTCAGAAATGTCAAAGCAACAACGGCCTTTGTCAATTAAAAATTATCATGACCGAGTTGTTTTATTACTACCCAGGTATGTGTTTCGACATCGATTTTGCTTTATGAGTTTGCTTGAATTAATATAACGGATTGGGTTTTCTTTTGATTAGCTCTGTTTGTTTAGATTCAAAATGATTATGTTACTTTCGATTTTGTTATGAATCATGTACATAAGATTTGATTGCTAAACTCGGACGCAACTATGATTTGGTTAGTGCGATTTTATTGTTCTCAAATTAGTTTAAAAGATTGATTTGTTTTCGATCAGGTTTGCTTTTGATTAGTTCTGTTTGCTTTTAATAGACTAAAAACAATCTCGTTGACTTCGATTTACCAAAAATGATTTTGTTTTGTTTTGAAAGAATATTTTCGCTTTGATTGCATTCGATCTGTACAGAGAATTTCTTTGCTAAAATAGGACACAATTGTGTTTTGATTGATATGATTATACATTAAGCATAACGATTGTGTCGGCCCCAAACTGGCTCGATTCATTTCTTTTGGCTTGATTTTGAGACGATTCTGTATGCTTGGAATAGCATGGTCTTTCATGTATGAAATGCATCAATATTAAAGATTGGTTTGACAAATACAACATAATCTATTGATTCGCAAAACGACTTTGTTAGTTTTGATTTTGAAAAATGATTTTGTTAAGTTCGGAGTGACATATTTAGTCTCTATTGAATTCGTATGGAAGACTTGGCTAAATCAATTATAGTCTATTTTGAAATTGGTTCAAGATATGATTTCGTTGGTTCCCCAACTGTCAATCGATTATGTATGTTCCAAATTGGTAATAAAAGTTGTTTGACAAATCCCACATATCCTGTTATCATTTGATCAATTCAATTATGATTTCATTTGTTTCAATTTGCATACAAGTTTTGATTTGTTGTGGTACAAATGATTCTCTTTGTTTGGAATTAGTAAATAAAGATTTGGTTTAATAGGTATGATATATTTCTATTAGTTTTGGATTGATTAAAAATGATTCTATTTTCAAATTAGACCAGCTACAAAATCACAAGATTCTGTAGCTAGTCTTAAAAATTAGATTTTTGTCAATTTTATTAATAAAACATTATCTAAACTTCTGTATTCTTGTCTACTTACATGTACCTACAAATTTCATTGACAAATTGGACATGCCGTAGCAGTTTAGATATAGTTTTCAGTTGTTAGCCATAGGCAAAAATAGGGACTTGGGAGATTATTCCCAGATTTTTTGTAAACTGCTTTGACAATTCCCACAGGGATGTTTTACCCTGTGGGAGGTCTTTAAATACTTGTTATTTTTTGTAAGAGACCAATCATCATCACTGTTGGGGGAACCAAACTATGGATTTATAATACAGATTGGGATGGAAGTTGATGTCTTGTAACAGCTTTAGCTTTCAATATATCAAACTTTCATTTCAAGTTTTCTTCATATCAGTTTGCAATTAATTATTGACTACTTTAGCTATCGTAATTCATTGCAGGTTTATGTGATTTGGTTTATGTGTTGTCCATATATGATTTCTCTTATTTTAAAGTACAACAATCACCTTTCTTCAATTTAATGAATTAAAGGTTTATCTTCTTCGTTAAATGAATCATTTCGTACAAATCTTTGCAAACAGATTTATCTAAATGTGATGATTTGTAAATTATAAGATTGTTGTAATTTTTTATGTCTTGTTTTTCTTGTCATTTATATTTGAAGAGCACAGTTGCTTCCTGTTTACGAGAAGCTTGTGGAGAATCTGGTGCGGGTTTCCTCCCACCGAACAACTAAACCAACTATTGCATACAGGACAAACCTGAAGTGTTACTTTAGGTCAGTTTGTTATTTGTTATTTAATAGTTAATTATTAGTGTTATTTAAGTAGTTTAGATAGATATAAATATAGTTCAGATTTATCGTTAGAGTTATTATTTTAGTTGCTTAGCTTAGACAGTTTTTATTTAATTTATTTCTCATAAAATTATAAAAAATAAAAAATAATAGTATTGTTGTCATAGGACAGTTTACAAATGATTTTTGCAGGTTTTCATTTAAATCTGTAATCTGTAAATATTGTACATTTGTGATTAATCGTTAATTGTGTCGATAGTTGAACATTTGATTTCATAGAATTATTATTGTATATTATTAGACAGTAGGCTGTATATATATATTTCAGTTTTGTTTTTAGTTTTCTTTAGTTATTGTTTTCACTTAGATTAGTTTCTTGGTGTAGTTTTCTTTCATTTTCCTAGGACTTAGATCGAATAACGGAGCCGCTAAACCCACCAGGGTGGATCATCCCAAACGACTTGGGTTATTTTGACAACCTCGGACCGGATCCACTCTTCCAATTGGCGAGCGTTAAATTTCGCCCGTCAACAAATGGCACTAGAAGGAGGGCCTAAAATTTATTAATGGAACGAGGCGGTCATAAGACTCCTCCACCACCTAACCTCTCACCTATAGTGACAATAAGTCATTCGAATGACAACATTCCCCCTCAAACAGAAACCACATCAAACAACGAACTATGGATTATAGTCGAACCAACAACCCCAAGTCCTACAGGTGGTGACATACAAGAGATTGTCCGCCAATCTCTCTTATGAACACATAGTGCCTTAGCCCATTTAAGGAAACCAAATCGACCTTTGGACCAACCTTTATATTTCTCTGATATCGGAGAACAACTTGGAGGCATTAACCCCACTGTGAACCCTACATATCCAATCCTCACTCCTGCTGCAGGAGGATTTGGAATACCTCCCTCACCACCTCCATCACCTCCTTCTTCTTCAGGAGAAGAATCTTCTGACGAAGGCAGTTCCTCTTCTCAGCCTTCCACACCGCCTAGACCAATGGCCAACCAGAACAATCCTGCCAGACCTTGGCTCGACCAGGATGTAGTAGCCATACATGGGGCTCAACATCCCTTACCCAAACATCCAGAGAAGTGGCTTCCCAAGTTTGACCTTGAACTTAAACAGATCGCAGAAGATCACATTAAAATTTTTATTTTAGCCATTAGACTCTGCAATGTCAAGCACGAAGACGTAGTCTATAGGTTGTTCCCTTACACTTTCGAGGGCAATGCCTCTACTTGGTACTTTTACCAACAACCCCATACCATCATGTCTTGGGAAACGTTTGAGTCATTCTTTTTGGAAAAGTTCGGAGATGATAAGTCTCCAGAAGTTCTATTTATGGATATTTCTAGCTTAAGAATGAACCCAAAAGAGAAAATTAAAGACTTTAATCAATGATTCTTAACACTTAAGAATCGAATCCCTATGGATTCTATGCCTGCCGAGAATCTTAGCATAGCATACTATACTAAATCCCTGCATCAAAGTATAGTTATTTGGGTTAAACGATCTAAGAAAGACACGTTTTTAGAGGCCTTCGAAGAGGCCAGCCAGATTGAAAAAGACATACTTAGTTTAAAAGACACTACTAGCAACGAAACAGAGACTAGTTCTTCTTCCAAAAAGAAAATTGAAATCCTCCCTAGACCTAATAAAACACAACCTGAAAGCTCTGATTTAGAAAAACTAACTAAAGTTGTTCAAAAACTGTCAAATCAAGTTATATATTTGAAGAGGACGACTGAAGAATCTTCTTCTAGCAAAGGGCCCTACAAACTCCCGTTCAGGAAGCCTTTTCCCACCAACCGACCTAATCCTACTACTGAGGGTTTAAATCTAGAAAGTCTGCAATACGCCCTTCAAACAATTTTAGAAGCCCAAGATAACTTGATGCCTCCTGAGATTCTTGAGGAGGTTGTTGAACAAGAGACAGTTCAAGAAGAAGAGTCTTCTCCAAACATTTTTGGACACTTCTCGGATAGCATCTTTCAAGATAACTTCGAGACAGTACATCCCTACAAGACTAGGAGTAAGACAACGAACAAACCTTCTTCCGAAAACACTACGACTTTTCCCCCAAAGCAATCTAAATGAGCTGAGACTAAACAGAGTCATGCAAACCCCAACTTAGATTATGATTTAGTTGAAGATCTTAAAAATTTAAGGGCTAACATTTATGTTTATGAGTTATTAAAATTTCCATTTCTTCTACAAAAAATGTTAGAGAACATCGCAGAGAATAGAAAGAATGGTAATACAAGCAGTAACAAGGTTGTTAAGAACAAAGTTCCTCAGATGACTTCCACTAAAAGTAATCCTGATCCTCATGATAAAGGAAGCCTTCCTGTAAATAATGTAAATAATGTAACAAATGTAGATAAACTAGCTTTAGAAACTGTGAGTAAAAAACCACAAGCTACCACCCTTAGCACTCGCAGAAATGTACCTCCATTTTTGTTAGCTTTCAAAATCTTTAATAGAAACATGCACAATTGTATGGTAGACTCAGGAGCGTCATCCAATGTGATGCCATGGTATGTATGTCAGAAGATTAACGCTAAAGTTGAACCATCCACTTTAAAAATCATACAACTTGATCGAACCAGTGTGAAAGTTGTAGACGAATTAAGGAATGTGCTTATAAGATTATCATCTAACCCCAAAGTTCATCAAGTCATTGATATTATTGTTGTGGATATTCCAGAAGTGTATGGTATGTTTTTAAGCAGGGACTGGTCGGAGCATCTACACGACTATTTCGCGACAGATTGGTCTCACCTGTGGATTCCAGAGAACGACAAGCACAACAAAATCAAGGTGAATCGTGAATTCTACCTTAAGTTCACGGTCACAGATTTGAATGATCCCAATGAACCATTTACACCTTCTATTGATTCACTCGAAACACAAGGGATAGATACATTTTTTGGTAATTTCATGGCCGAGGCTTCAACTATCACCAATCGAGAACAACAGTTCGATATTGTAGCATATGTGCAGCCAACAGCTTGTACACAATGGTCTCATGCACCCAATAAAAATCAAATTTGGTCTCTTTATTTTGATGGGTCAAAGTCCAAAGAAGGAGCTGGTGTAGGCTACATCATTATTGATCCGGTAGGTAACAAAACCCTGATTGCATGTAGGTTAGAATTTGAATGTACTAATAACACAGCAGAATATGAGGCTTTATTGCAGGGTCTCAGAAAATATTTAGATATGAACATTCAAAATTTGGTTGTCTTTGGCGATTCCAAAATCGTGGTTAGATAAGTAAGAGATTCTATCCACTGTCTGTCTCTGCATCTTAAAAGCTACCAATCCGAGGTATGGAATTTAATGAATAAATTTTATGTTTTCAATATAAATTCTATTCCTAGATTGAATAATGTTGAAGATGATTTATTAGCTAATGTAGCTTCCAAACTCTTTCTTGCAGAAGGCTTTTCCCCGGATGCATTCTCCATTGAACTATTGTTCAGGCCATCCGTTCCCGACAACATCATGAATTGGAGAGTCTTCGATGATGATCAACAGATTATTAGCTTCCTGCATATGGAAGAAACTTTTCAAGGCGCGGTGATAGACGAATGCATTCATGACAACAATTTGCGCGATTTCACGGTAATACCAGATCCGAGAACTCCTGAATCTTCATCGGACATGGTAAATTTGATCCCTAAATCTGTAGTTAGATTAGAGAAATTTTACGATCTTCAAGATAAATTCAAAAAATCGGTCAACTGTAAAACCAATAGTTCCTCTTTATCATATGAAAAAGTAAACTTAGGAACTAATGACAATCCACAGTGCATTAATTTAGGGGTGGGGTGTTCTGAACAAGAAAAAACTGCATTTGTTAAATTGTTTAAAGAATTTAAAGATTTTTTTGCGTGGACGTATGATGACCTTAAAACTTTCAAAACTAACATCATACAACACGTGATTCCTATGAAACCCCAAACCTTACCCTTTCAACAAAAACTAAAAAAAATGCACCCTAAGCTCAAACCGACCGTCAAAAAAGAATTAAATAAACTCCTAAATGCTAATATAATTTTCCCAGTTAGGCACACTCAATGGGTTTCTAACCTTGTCCCTGTTCAGAAGAAAAGTGGGGAAATTCGACTATGCGTCGATTTCTGAAACCTTAATAGAGCGTCTGATAAAGACAACTACCCTGTCCCACCCATTGAACAGATCCTTCAATAGGTATCTGGTTCTAAGCGGCTATCTTTATTGGATGGTTTTTCGGGGTACAACCAAGTCCTGATGTCTCTTCCAGACCAACTTAAAACAACCTTCCGCACCCCATGGGGCATCTACGCTTATCGAAAAATTCCCTTTGGATTGATTAATGCCGGTGCCACTTTCCAAAGAGCGATGGACATCACTTTCCAAGGATTAATCAATCAATCCGTCGTAGTTTACTTAGATGATGTTACTGTATTTTCAAAAAACAAAACTGATCATCTAGCTCATTTAAGAGCCATTCTACAACGATGTCGTAAATACGACATTTCCTTGAATCCTAAAAAATCCATCTTTGCAGTAGAACAGGGTAAACTCTTAGGATTTATTGTGTCAAGAAAAGGAATGATTATTGACCCTGAAAGAACTCAAGTCATCTCAAAACTCCCCCCTCCTACATCCAAAAAGTCTATGCAGTCTTTCTTAGGCCAGATAAACTTTGTGAGATTTGTCCCCAGTTTCTTCGAAATGGCCAGACCTTTACAGAATTTAATTAAGAAAGACACACAATACCATTGGGGACCCTTATAAAATCAAGCTTTTAATGCAATAAAAAATTCCATAATAGACGCTCCTTCTCTCATGAGTCCCGAATTTTCCCAAGACTTCACGTTCTACACTTTTTCTTCTGACCGTTCCTATGCTGTCGTCCTAACTAAAAAGAACGCTGAAAACAATGAAGTACCCATTGCCTTTATGAGCTCTACTTTCAAAGGCCTTGAACTTAATTACCCAACGATAGATCAACAAGCATACACTGTTTTCAAAGCAGTTAAACACTTCTGGTCTTATCTTTTGAAATCTAGGATGAAAGTTATTTTCCCCTACCCAGCCGTCAGGAATCTGTTAGTGCAGAAAGAATTAGGCGAAAAGAGGGCCAACTGGGTTACCTCCTTGCAGGAATACGACATAGAAATTACCCCAGCTCAGATAGTGAGAGGCCAAGGGTTATGCAAGTTAGTTGTTGATTCAGTAGCAGGACATCAAGAAGAAAATGATAGGTCAAACCTAGGACAACACGATCAAAATGCAATCTGCTGTGCACAAAACTTTGTCAGTCCGTGGTATGACGATATAAAATTATGTCTTGAACATGGGTCAGCCCCCCGTCACCTGGATCCCACTAAAAGAAGAGTGTTAATATTAAAGTATGCGCCCTTTCATTTGGTTAGTGGTATTCTATTTCATCAAAATTTCGATGGCGTACTGATGTGCTGTCTTGAGAAAGACGAAGCAGAAAAAATCTTACTAGAGTTGCATGCAGGAGAAGCTGGTGGGAATTTTGGTGGAGACACCACTGCCGATAAAGTTTTGAGAGTTGGTTATTACTGGCCCACACTTTTTAGAGACGCCCATGCCCTGTGTCGCAAGTGTACTATTTGTCAAAAAGCATCAGGGCGGATACAGAAACCAACCTTCATTTGCAGCCTGTTTCAGTAGACTCTCCTTTTCAGTAGTGGGGCCTTGATATTATAGGTCCAATCAATCCGCCATCCTCACAACAACATAATTTTATCATAACAACCACAAATTATTTCACCAGGTGGTCTGAAGCTGCCACATTAAGAACTGTGAATACCAGTAAGGTAATTGCCTTTTTAAATTCGAACATTATCACTCGTTTTGGTATTCCTGACTGTTTAGTATTCGATAACGCTTCTTACTTTTCATCTCTTGAGATGAGCAAGTTCGCTTTAGAAAAAAGAATTAAATTGAAGTATTCTGCTAGCTATTACCCCCAGGGCAATGGATTGGCAGAATCAACAAATAAGAATCTAATTAAAATTATCAAGAGAACAGTATCTGAGAATCACAAAAACTGGCATAATGCACTGTTAAATGTCATCTGGGATGACAGGGTAACACCAAAAACTACTGTAGGTAACTCTCCCTTTTTTCTTGTCTATGGTAGAGAAGTGATTTTGCCACCACACATTCTTCTTCCCTCACTACAGCTATCACAGAAAATACAAGAGGAAGACTGTCCCCCTTTGGAAAACTGAATTAATGCTTTAATGAAACTAGAAGAGGTAAGAGCCAAAGCTAAACGTAAGTTAGATCAACATCAACTAGTGGTCAAAATTTGGTTTGATTCTAACTCTGCCTCTGATAGGAACTTCGAAGTAGGTGATCTTGTCTTGAAATGGGACAAACCACAGGAGGGAAAGGGAGAGCACACGAAATTTTAGAACTTATGGCTTGGACCGTTTTTAATTGCTGAGAAACTGGGTCCCAGCTCTTTCCGATTGCAGAATCTAGAGGGGCAGCCTAACACCTATCCGGTGAATGGCCAAGATCTGAAAAGATATTTCGCTTGATGACAACCCTTTGTATACTATGTACATATTTTTCTTTTGTTTTCCTTTCTTTTACTATTTTGGCTTTGAATTTTTCTTTTGCACTTATCAGTTTTGTTTTGGAAACACACATACCTGATTTTGGAACTATTCAGACAAAGAAAATAGAAAATTCTTTCATAGAAACGACTGCTGAAAATTGGGTAAACATCAATTATATACTTCAAAAATTTACTTCTGTGTTGAAAAGACTGTTCTTTGAAATAATTTAACTGATTTCGATCTGTGAGTAAAGCCTATCACGATCATCTATTATCTTCTTACGTTGTCCCTATTCCTTAGAGGAACGACTCAGAAGATGTATCCCTGCCTTAGAAAGTTGGTTCTGTAAATAAACCATCTCTGGATCTTAATGAAGGACAGTTCTAAAAAATTATGTTGAGAATATGTCAAAATATCATAATTTTTAGCGTCACTCCGCTCAATTATATATCTTTAAAAAACAAAATAAATCATTAAAAGAGTTGTGGGAAGTGCTTGTAAAGTCACCGAGATGCTGAACAGGTCTGCTGGCAGAGGGTAAATGCATGCATGATGCCAAGACAACTTTGTCGGGGTACTGAACAGGCCCGCTGGTAGTGAACCAATGTCGGGTATATGAAAATTTACAAATATGAAACCTCTTAACCTTAAAATGTCCTTTATTCTGATCTGGAACTTCTTAAGAGGATACATATATCAGAGTGGGTTAAATGGAAACCATGTTGAGGCTATGGACGTCTGCTGGCAGCAGTGACTCTATCAACGATATTGGAGATTTTATCTTTAATATCGTGGCTCGCTTGTCTTAAAACGATTATCAGTTTTTATCCTTTAAACACTGCTGGGAACTGGAGTATAACCTGCGGCGTCTGCCACCATATCAGCGCAACCTCCTCTGTGAAGTAATGGCCACCTTCGCCACCACCGTGGAGAACCAAAATCTCGGACCACCGCCTCAAGCACGGGTCTCGTACCCCTGGTACCAGCACCACCCTCGGCCGCAACGCCGACACCCTCTCTAAGAAAAAGGCCACCAGGATGGAGCCAAAAACAAACTCCCCCCTGCCTGTAGACCGACACCGGTCCAGCTGTGCAATCATCTGCGCATGGAGAATCAGACCCCAGGAAAACCGCTCATGGCCCACCACCACCCTCTCCATCAGCAGCAGCTCGCTACCACTAATCTGGTGGGGCGCTCGGGTCCCGTACACCCACACTATCATCGCTGCTACGCAACGATGCAGCAGAGCATCTATCGCCCTGATGCGCACTGATGACCCAGTAATATAGTGCTCGCCTGAGCAGTATCGCTCGGCGACCTCCTCCAGATCAGTGTCCCTCGGCAGCACAGGCAATGCCGGCAACGGTGTTCCCCGAAAGGGGAGCCCAGTCAAAAAATAGATGTCCTCCACCGTAGTGAAGGCGACCTGCTCTCCTCGCACGAGGACGCAGTGCTGCTCAGGGCTCCACATCTCAATCAGAAATTGGAGCAGATACTCCTGGGCCCGTATCAGAGGGCTCTCAAAAAACTTTAGCAACCCACTGGCTGCTAAAGATGCCCGCACTGTCGGCCTCGCCTCGGCCACCTCCTCCCGCAGCGGCTCCCAGTCCCGCTCACGCCATCGCACGTCCATGCTCACTGATCGCCGCCTGCACACAACCCAAAATCCCATATTAGCTTAGACAATCATCCAATACATCAAATAAGCTAATTTTTTCACCTTAAAACCTTGCCTCCAAGGTGCGGTTTTTTCCCCCACAGGCGCGCACATATGCGCGCCTGTTCGCCATACAGGCGCGCACACATGCGCGCCTGTTCACTTTACAGGTGCGCGCGAGAGCGTGCCTATCATACCCACAGGCGCGCTCTAGAGCGCGCCTGTTCAACCTACAGGCGCGCACCCTTGCGCGCCTGTCTGCCCTACAGGTGCGCACCCATGCGCGCCTGTCTACCCCATAGGTGCGCCCTCATGCGTGCATTCTCAGTGTATAGGCGCGCACTCACGCACGCCTTCCACTGAGTCGCCCGCGCATTGGAGCCCACCCCCTATCAAATAACCTCCTAAAACTCCCGTACGGCCCCCTATACCTACCCTGCCCAAACATTTGAAACCTAGGGCTATGCAGGATGTTCAGACTACTAACCTGAATCTCGCACGCCGGGAAACAGATGCCTGGTGCTCTCAGAATTGCTCAATCTCCTCTTGATCTGCTCTGGAATTCACTATAGCAGCAGGTACAAATGAGGTGGCAATGTGGGCCCTACAACTATATATAGGGTTTTTTCCAAACTTCCACTCACCATTCCGGGAGCCCACGACGTCCATTTTTCGAACCGTCTTTAGCCACGGGATCAGCGTCCCACTGCCTACATCATGGCTGTCCCTGGGCCACTTTTCATCCTGAGCCCCCGGGGCGCCTTTTTTTCACATCATGGCCAGGTACGCACGCGCATTGTCACATTTGTCAAATACAAGCTCATACCTTCAATACTCTTCAGATATTGTTCACTTTGGGTATTTGGTTGTTATGTGTGCAGGTACTTGCTCATCGGTCATCGACATCATCCCTTCAGGCATATATTCATCACTGGCATGTAGTCTATCCCACCGAATTGCACTTACATTTCCAGTCACACCCTCTGATATTAGCCTTTAGGATCCTCATTCCTGGCTCTGCAGTACCCAAACCTCCATTTTGCATCTGCGGTACTGCAACCCGGTAGCATTA
>ML803272.1:132451-144885 GCA_009831015.1 Picea engelmannii
CTTTCCTTTTTCATAACCCATCTTGGTTAATATTCTCAAACCTACACCTTTTGTGTGTTTTTCGAATTCACCAAAACCAACTTGATGAGTGTGAGGAAAATTTGATGAGTAACCTTCACTGCATACCTCAGATATGTTGTCTGTAGAAGGCACTTCTTTCAATGCTTCTTTCCCCTTGTTGTTCTTTGAAGCTTTCACTTGAACCGTGCTCTTTCGTTCCAAGTAGTCTTCATACAACACCTTCACCATCTCGGCCATGGAAAACAACGAATCTCTGAACTTCTTCTCGTCTTGAGAAAGTCCTCCTGTAGATTCCATTTTCCTCCTTGAGATGTGATCTTCCCTGGTTAACACGCAAACTCAATTCCAAACGTCAACTAGCTCTGATACCACTTGATCCGTCAGGATTTTTCGAATGACTATGGTTGAGTTTTATTCGCATGCATTAATTGATCATTGGGAAACTTAACGAAATAGCGAGAAAAGAAAATGAATTATACAGCCATAAACATATTTTCAGATATGAAACAATGAAAAAAACAGCAAACCATAATGCACAAGTTTGATAACGGAGTTCGGCAACTTTGCCTACGTCTCTGGGCCTTTTCTCTGTGAGGGAGGCTTCTTTATTTCTTTTCGAAAGCTTATTAGTACATCTTTATAATGCCTATTGGCTTCTAGACTGATCTGGTCTTGTTCGCCATGATCTCTAGAATCTTGCACAACTTACGACACCTGCAATGGATGTCCCGAGCTCTCAGAAATCGTCCGACAACATCTCTACCTCAACAACTTCCTTGCCTCAAACTGGCTTAGACCTGGCTTTGCCTCAGCATCTCTGCTCTCCAAAACCGTCCAAAATCTCTTCAAAGGCTCTCCAATCTTTCCCAATCTTCCCAAATGGCCTCAACATGGCCTTGGTTAAATAGTGGGAAAGTTAGTTTTCCATCCCCAACTTCCTCCATGAATTTAGGCTCTTAAAAAGCCCAATAACCCTTAAAAAAGGATTAATTACATTAATTAAATCAAAAGTGGTTATGAAAACCCACTTTGCAACCATATAGTAGTTATAATTGGGATAAAGCCCCCAAAGCTGGGCGCGCGCCCCCTTCAACAGGTCACATGGCACCATAGGGCCAAGCGCTAGCCCAAAGGGCTAAGCGCTGGCCCTTAGCCCCTCGCGCGCATTGGCACTTGGTCATGGGTACCGCCCATAGAGCCACGGGCTTGGGCTTTGACAGTTGTATAACCGTTTAACCGCGCGCAGCGTTAAGCCCCCTTCCGCGCGTATGGTCATATCAAAGCAATGTAACTGGGGTCAGGGCTAAGCCCCGGCCCCGCCCCCCGCCATTACACACATAAACCAAAGTTAAAACAATTAATCCCCGTTTATAAAACAAGTCGGAATCGGTGGCGTGTTGGTCGGAAGTACTTTGCGGAGGCGCAGTTGGTGGAGGAGGTCCGGGGTTTGAATCCCCCGAGCCACAAAAGATTTTGGCATAGGCAACATTGACAAAACCCGGGGTGCCACGTGGCAGCCTGTGATTGGGCCACGTGGCACCTTTCCATTCGCCCGAACAGTGCCACGTGTCAAAACCTGATTGGTCCACATCATCCGTCGTACTACCATGCATCATCCTACCACATCATCTGCTGATGTCATCCATGCCACGTGTCACCCTTTCAGTGGTGACACGTGTCACCTCATGATTCGTCCAAATCCGCTTGACACGTGTCACCTCCTGGTGCTGCCACGTGTCCTGTATGGAAGCCGCCATGTGTCATCGTACAAAATCTGCCACATCATCATACGGAAATGCCACGTGTCATCCTATGGTTCTGCCACGTAACTTGTACGGACGTGCCACGTGTCACTGTACGGACGTGCCACGTGTCCTGCCCAGTCAACATTTTTTTGCCTGTTTGACTTTTCGGTCAGAATGCGATAACTTCTCCATACGGACTCCATTTGACATAAAAATTATACCACCGGAATCAGGAAGACGAGCCGGATGCAATGGTGTTGGTTTTGTCAGATTCCGAGCACTTTCATTTTTGAGCATTTTTCATGCCCTGACAGGCCTCTGAATCCGATTTTGGATCCTCATCACATGGCTCAGATGAAAATTTTTGATCAAAATAAGTGATACAATGAGGAGATGTATGAACAAATTTAAGAGGAGGATATACAATTGCAAGATTCTCATGATCGTCATTTGAATGTAGCAGGTAAATATTTTTTTTTTAGCATATTCAAGAAAGGAAAAAAAGTAATTAATCACAAAAATATTATGTCTTGGAAAAAATTCAACTTTAGGTACCTTTTTTCTCCCATGATTTCCTTTCATACCTTTGTCAAGGGATATCATCTTCCAGTGGAGTCTCTGAATTGCATTTGAATCTTGAGTAGAGTCGTCAATAAAATCTTCAGGCTACTGAGTCTTTGGATAGTGGAGTCGCCATGAAAATTTTGAATTCTAGATTCTTTAAAATGGAGTCACCAGGTGAATGATGTACAACCTTTATGTGTCTGAATACTCTTCACCATCAGTATTCAGATCTAAAATTTGTCATTTCTCCCAAGGAAGATTTCACCTTCACTCCCCGACAACGGCCGCAGAATGTTAGCACTCTGTAAATTGTTTCGCTTGATAAAACAAACGACAAAGGTAATTGTTTCAAGCAACTTTAGAGTTTGGTACTAGCCTTCTCAGCTCAGAGAGGGCTCTGACTGTCTTTTGTCACTTGATATTTCTTTGGAAATCAATGGCTAGTTTTATTTTGTTTTGGGGATTTTTATAAAGTTGTTGGAAAGGAAGGGGAGGGACACTTACGGCTTTGGAGTCAAAATTCTGAAATTAAATGAAAACATTGATTGGACAATAGAACTCTCCAGAGGATAAAGGATAAATGAGGTGATGAGTCTGAGTTATAAATTGTATTTAAGAAAGGTGTAAGAGGAAGGAGAAAAAAAAATAACTGCATTAGAGCATTACTGAAATTAATTCTGAATTAGTTAAGAAGAAATACACACAATTTAAATTGTTTAAGTCGAGAGAATCATAAGATTAATTCTGAGATTTTAACTATCCAATTTAAACAGAAGATAATGTAAATGGAATAAAATAATATAGAAAATACATACAATGAGAGAATACAAAACTCATATCGCCACCATTAGAATATTTTCATAGAGACTTCAAAAGCTTTTGCATATGTATTCAATTCAGCTCCATAAAATTACAATTGAGTTCAAAAACAATTAAAAGGTTCCCTTTCACTTCTTCCAACCCTTAATACACTCAGAACCTCTAATACTTGTATAATTTGTGTTCCTTTGGTGTGCAACCGATTACAATAACTGAAATGAAACGTTTCAACTTCTAAAACTGAGTACAATAATTACAAATGATATTTTTCAGAAAAAAATGTTTCATGATCCAACTGTCGATTTATATGATGCTTCATCTCCTTCCTCTGCTACATTCTCTTTGAAATGTCACTTATACCCTTTAAAATCTAATTCCATTTATCCATATTCTCATTAAATACTTGGGAATAATATATTTGAATAAAAATAATTCCCAAATATTTTTCTATCCTGTAGAATTAAACTTCCATAATTTAATTCATGCCCATGGTTTTTAATACCATTTATAGCTTTTCCCAATTTACCATTTCACTGTGAAAAACATTTACTGTGTCTTGTTTTTTCCAATTTATTGTTTCACTGTGAAAACCATTCACTGGTTTGTTTCCCATGGTTTTGAAAACCATGTCTTGGTTACCATCTTTGGTAAAATACTTTTAATATTCCTCTTTTACTTCTGTAAAACCTTTGTATAAAACATTATCCAAGTATTCCTTTCACGCACATCTTCCCATTTAATTCTTTTCCATGGAAATAAACATTAATCTCTTTGATTGTAAAATTTAAATTTTACCTCTATAAAATAATTTCATCATGAGGAAGAATTTCTATTATTGGAAATTCCATAGTCATTATTGAACCACACTCCTGGAAAAATGCCACACCTAAACCATATGATAAATGGTTTCATCTATTCTATCGGGATGGATAAAATGGTTTGTAGTTTACCCGTTTTCCCCTCCATATTCACCACGTAAGGTGTTGGCCCTTGACCAAGTTTTGAGGATCCGGGGTCATGTTTGACCTACTATTGAAACTTCGACAGACTGTCGAAGGTGGAGCGCAAGTCAAAGCAGAGATCGCAGGATCTCGTCCCCTTTTTATGGATTTTTGGGTTTTGCTATTATGTAACAGGTATGGGGATGTCGACCCATGGGTTTACTCATGTTTAGGCCTGATTTTGTAATTTATAAATAGATGTCTAGGCGATGTAATAAGGGGGACATCTATGTGATGCTAGGTGCTAAGTGCAAGTGGTAATTGTAATTGCTTTGTGCATACTGTGTAAGACTGGAAGAGCTAAGTGAAAGTGATCGTAAGATACCGTGGAAGGCTTTGTGATATAACTCAAGGAAGGAGGATCTATAAAAGTGCACAGATCTCCTATCCTTTCCGGAGTAAGATCTCAAGGATCTATGCATGTAGAAGATGGATAAAAGACAATAAAGAGAAGAAGAATTGGTGGACGTATCCCCAGGGAGGGGATGAACCATGTATATTCTATGTTGTGGTTTCTTTAGTTTATATGCGCTGTAAGATAAAGGTGAATATTGATGAACTGTAACTAATAAGTTCTCTGTTAAAGTGTCACAATCACAGATCTGTGTCCCAGCTAAGGTTGCAGACATTGGATTTCTGCAACCACCCCTGCCTCTACCTCAAGTGAGACTTCATCTGCTTCACAGGTGTTACTGAAAGGGTCGGTAGTTAGGGTGATTTTGGTGCATTATTGTAGCATTGAACCCTGGGTCTACCCCTGTGCCAACAAATGGTTTTGTTGTCAGGACATGACCTATGATTGTTGGGAACTAAAGAAAAGAGAAAGCTCTATATGTAGATTTGTTTCCCTAGTGTGCAATATTCTACTTGAATCGTGAAGCTCTGTGCCAAGAAGAAGAGTTAGATATGAAGAAAAGAGGTAAGACCCGAAAGCTTTGTGCTTTGATAAAGGAAAGAACAATGAAACGTTTTGATTGAAAAAGTAATATAAGTGGAAATTTTTGTTTCAAAAGTATGGATCTAGGTATGTTTGATAAATTTTTTCCTAGCTTGAAAAGTAGGGCATAACTAGATGAAAGAAGGTTTCATATGAGTAAACCTGACAAAAATAGTGAAAGATATTTTATTCCTATGCATAGAAAGAATGTTTGGTCTAACAAATGGATGCAGGATCCTAGAAAGATTTTTTTGCAGGTTAGCTACTATCCTAGTGCACAGTACAGGAAAGGTATGGGATCCTTTCAAAGAAAAATAAGACTAACCCTTTGTTATAGTTGCAGAAGACCTGGACATCTTACTAAGGAATGCCTTGGTATAAGACCTAGTTGTCTTTGTTGTAAATCTATTTATCATGAAGTTTTAGATTTCCCTAGAATGATTGCTAAGCTTGACAGAATGAATATGAGAACATAAAACCCTGAGGAAGGTTACGAAACTGAGACCAGGGAAGAACCCCAGAAAGAATTAGAGAATGTATTACTACAAATGAAACAAACCCTAAATGATCACAAAAATATCAACTTATCATAGATATTCAAAGAAAAAGAATGCATAGCAGCAAGAATAGGAGACTTCGACATTGACTATGTTCTGGATGAAGAAACATAGGTGAATATCATGATAGAAAGAACTTGGGAAACTTTAGGAAAGCCTTCTATGATTCCTTCATTGGGAGGAATAGGATTATTTAGAGTAAATTTGACAACCTTATGTGGAAGAATCACCTAGATATCTATGAGTGCTCATGAAACTTCGACAGAGGAAGATTTTGAGATTGTTAAATTTATCAAGAACAACACCCGATTTGCTATATTACTAGGAAAACCTTGTATTGCAAAGGATAATTCCAGAAGAAAAGAAGAGGAAGTCTTAGAGAAGAAGAAGCAAGAATTAAAATATTTCATGACTAGGAGGATAACACACTTGATTGAAGAACAAGAGAACAAATCGAAGCTACTTAGAACTAGAAACTTGGATGTCGAAGTTAAAAGAACACAAGAAGACTCAAAGAAGACTGAAGTAACTACCCCATAGAGAGAAGATGTATTACTCTTTGATCCAATGAAATAATCTCAACAACACGAAGTTACTATGCCAAAAGGAGATAAGAATCAAAATGGAAAGAGGAATACCGAGACGAGGATCACCGGGAAGAAGGCTATAAAACTCAGTAATAAGAGAGAAAATATAGAAATGTTACAGAAGGTCCCAGAGGGGACTTCGTAGAGGGAAGGTTTGCAAGACTGAAACTTCATCGGGATATCGGAAAAGTTCACTGCTCAATAGCAGGTCCACACCATTCAGAGAAAAGTCATGGAAGTGACTCAGAGGCTCCAACCAATATAGGACGAGGCTTTCCAACTATTCCCAGAGATTGAAGGTTGAGGAGAAGAACTAGAGCAAGTTATCACTACATTTGAACAATTCTTAGAGGGAACTATCAATGAATAAGTAATCCAAGAGTTTTTCGAATAGGAGGTCATGGCATAGAAACAGGTCGAAGTAGCTTGAGCCAAGCTCGAGGATTTTGAGGGAGAGATACCCAGACCAGAGTGACTCCCGACGAGTCACAAGTGAGTGTCAGGGGACTGTTGTACCTCGACCAAGTTTTGAGGATCCTTAGTCACTTTTAACCTACTTTTGGGACTTCGACTGGCTTTCGAAGGTAGAGCACAAGTCGAAACGGAGATCCCAATATCTCAACCACTTTTTATCGCTTTTTGGGTTTTGGGCTTATGTAACGGGTATGAGGATGTAGGCCCATGGATTTACCCACATTTAGGCATGATTTTGTAATGTATAAATAGATTTCTAGGTGATGTAATAAGGGAGACATCTATGTGATGCTAGGTGCTAAGTGAAAATGGTAATTATAATTGCTTTGTGCATACTGTGTAAGACTTGCAAAGCTAAGTGCAAGTGATCGTAAGAGACTATGGAAGGCTTTGTATTGTAACTCAAGGAAGGAGGATCTAATGAAGTGCGTAGATATCTTATCCTCTATGGAGAAAGATCTCAAGGCTATGTGCATGTAAAAGATTGACAGAATACAATAAAGAGAATAATAATTGGTGGACGTAGCCCGAGGGAGGGGGCGAACCATGTATATCCTGTGTTGTGGTTGCTTTGTGCATTTTGGGTGTTTTCTTGTTTATGTGATTAAATTCTTAGTGCACTGATGTATGTTAGATGAATCTGATATGATATATTAGTGCTAAATAATGTGAATGAATGTTATATCTGAACTATGTCGATGTGCTTAGTGCTTGATTATATTGGATTTGTGTGAATACTACACCATTCTGTTATTAGGGTTTATCTATGCTGTAAGCTAAAGGTGAATACTGATGAACTGTAACTACTAAGTGATATGTTAAATTTTTACAATCACAGATATATGTCCTAGCTAAGGTTGTATACATTGGATTCCTACAACCACCCCTACCTTTACCTCGGGTGAGACTTCATATGCTTCGCAGGTGTTGTCAAAAGGGCCGATAGTTAGGGTTTTGTTGGTGTGTTGTTGTAGCATTGAACCTTGGGTCTGCCCCTGTGCCAACATAATGACATGTCTCTCTAACCAAAAACCATCATTTCACATATTGGTCGGCCTTCACATAATTAACCTCTGCACTAATTCTCCACTGGATATCTATGTGTGCCCTCCATCCACCCTTTGACTTTTCCACATTATAAATTGAGATCCATGCCCATGATTTGATGTGATTCCATAAATTAAATATTGGATCAAATATTAATATAAATATTTTAATATAAAAATATTTATATTAATAATAATAAACCCTTTTTCATTTTCTAAGGACTTTGGGCATATGAGGCTTATAACATGACTTTGTGGATAGGATAAGGGTTCTTAAGATTAATAAAAGAAATATTTTTAATTTTCAATAGGAATATGATAAGGGGTAAAAATGAATGAAGTGATGGAACCGAGGGATTTAGATAAGCATTTAGGCTAGATATAGGTTTGGGATATTTGCCAAATTTTTCACTCATGGAGGACATGACTATTTTGCATGATCAGTCGAGTGAAGGATTTAGGTGATGGGAGCTTCACGGAGCTGGTGAAAAAGTTTTAAAATCTGAGTGGAAATATAGCATAAGGACAAGATGCTTTGGAAACATTAATGCAAATTAGCATGTGATAACAGACTATATGCTTAAGATCGTGGAATGTGAAGGTCATAGCACGCTGGAAGGTTGCACCCACGTTTTTAAGGCCAAAATGAATCTTATAGTATGTGAAAGTACCCCAAGGATAAATAAATGTCGTCTTATGTTGATCCTTGGGTTTAATTTGAATGTGGTTGTACCCTGAAAATCCATCCATGAAAGAAAAAAAAATTCTTCTTGCACACTCATTGTTGTTTCTGGTTCGCCACTTGGGTGAGCAAAACATGGGCACTTACAAGTCTATTTGGGCCTGCTAGACAAGACATGGGTTAGTGTATGAATTAAAAAATCCAAGAACATGAAATAAACGAACAAATAAGATAGAAACAAATAAGGAAATAACTAAGGAAATAAAACTAAAATGCATAAGAAAATTTGAACCAAAATCAATCAACCAAATGACCAATGATTATGCCACCAATGGATAACAATATTAGTTGGAAAACACCATAGAGAAAGGAGGAATTATGGATCCTTTATTCCTCCTTGGGAGGGATATTGAGTCCCCTATTTGAGATTTTTTCTTACAATGATAAACTAGAAAGAAAATGGTGAAGAAATCCAAGATTATTCCCTCAAGAGGTGAGAGGAATAGCTTATTGAGATGTTGCTAGAATGATCCTAGAATAAAAGAGGATCATTGGAGGAGAATTGAGGCAACATAACAATACTATGATATTCTTAACTTCTTAGTGCACCCATGTCCTCCATTTATAGCATGTCTTTGAAGAAATATCCAGCCAGTTCTTAGTGTGGATAAAGGGCCCTTTAGGGCACCCTTAGGTCTTTGACTACCCCCCCATTCGAATTCAGCTCAAATTTGAGGGTCAAATCAGGTTGGGAGATGGTACAGAAGTGTGTGAGGGGCCGACAAGAACCATAAATGCTTCATTCACAAGAGTGCATGACTTTTCTCGTACATAGTTGTGCATATGGCACATTGTGCACTCTATAGTCTGATTTGGCTCGCACACTATGCACACACTTCCTTTAGTGTTTCAGTGCATGTCAATTTTTTGACGAGTTGTATATTTTTTCCCTTTGGAAATGCACCTTTTGGTGTTGCATGTGAACTAATAAGTGTTTGGAGATGTTGTATCCCTGTAACCATTTGCATGCAATGTTGCAAATGGAACTTCAGTGATAACATATGCCCTCTGATGTGTGAGGTTAGGAGCATACCTATAGCTGAAATACATCAATGTTTCTTCTACTAAGAGTACCATTGTAAGGAATAGTGTTGAGAATAACTATAAGAGCGATCCATCGGAGGGAGAGGGGAAATGGTAGGAACCAAACCTTTCTCTAGGTGGATAAATAAAATCTGTATACAAACGAGGCGGGCATGCCCCATGCTCGTGTCATGTAACTCAAAAATGTAAGACATTAATTGAGGTTGTATGCTGATGTAGATAATTGCAGTGCCCTCTGGGGAAATTTCATAAGGGAAGATGGCAATTTTGATGGTGAAAATACTCTAAAAAGAGGCAAGGATATTTGTAATAAGTGTCAGTGACTCGTAGGCATTGATGGCCTAACAATATTCATAGGTATTCATCTAGTATGAAACAACTGGAATAGTCGCATAGTCAGACCCACCGTAACATGAGATTTTGTTGAAGTCAAATTTTTATGGGGGTCAACGACACCAGAGAGAAATGATGGTTCCCTCTGTGTTGTCCAATACTCCTCATTATAAAGGTAATGAGAGTCAAGATATTGTCTCCCTTCTGGAAGTTGTGTTGATGTCGACAGAAAGGGAGACGCGACTCCAAGAAGCAAAGGGCTTCATGAAATCCACTAGGTAAGATCGGGAACTGATAAGGAACATGAATGAAGTCAATATGCGGTGAGACTCAAGACTACCCTTGGTTGGGGGTATGCTTGAAGGGTGATTGGAAACAACCTTGAAACCGTATCTAACGTCGGGGGGATGAATAGACATCGGGTTAAACTGTGTCAGAGGTGTGACAAAGTGGACAAGCTCATAAATCAGGGATACATGGATTGTGGGATACTCAGGGTGTATGGATGATGTCAATATGAGTAGAGGATAGTGAATTCACCAACCAAGGGCGACATGGGTTTCTTTTCCAAAAAATAAGGTCGCCAAGGGCGACAACAAAAAGTTATGTAAATGATGGAAAACAAAGTCTTTTTACAATTACCAAATAAATAAAGAATGATTTGGGATGAGTGTACAAATACAGAAATGGGTGGCCCAGTGCAAGATGGCTTGGCCTGTAAGAGTGCAAGTTGCATGGAGAACTGGTGGAGGGTCGGGACCCCATGGTTGGGTTTCTATATGAGGTAAATGAATGGAGGGAAATCTGTAGATGGGAAAACTTATTGTGGATGAAATGGAGGGTTAATGATATTGCGGAGGTGTAGTCAAAATAGAACCATGATGAGATAACCTGGGAGTCCATTGGGAAAGCTAGGAAAATGATGAGAAGGATTATGTGGATGATTCTCAAAAATGCATAAGACTATCGGGAATCCCATCCATAGAGGGTGAAATTAGCATGAGTGTCAAAGTGCCAAAGGGGACTATGAATGGGACAACTCATGTGGGGAAGAGTGCTACCGAGTGACAGTACTAAAATGCAGTAGAGGTGATAGTACTGCAGATCCAGATGTATGGAACCTAAAGATAAATGTCAGAGGATATGACTGGGAGATGCATTTGATATTCAAAGGGAAGGATTATATGCAAGTGTCGATTATATACCTGAAGGGGTTGTGTTGAGTTGTGATGAACAAGTACCTCCACACATGAAAAATAAATACCAAATGTGAACAATATCTGAAGAGAAATATGATATAACAGTTATTTGTTAATTTTGGACATGAGCATACGTACCTGGATGTGACATGAGAAAAATGTGCCCAAAGGGCTGAGTGCAGATGGTGACCCAGGGAATGTGACTGTGCAAGAGGATGAGACCACTAACATGGCTCTTGAAACTCCTGGATCAGTCGGTTCGAACTCTCATAATATAAAAATCTTCTCTAAATCCTCTCATCATCTCACTATGGCAGCAAATGAAAATGAGGTGGCATTGTGGGGCCCACAACCATATATAGTCCCTTTTTCCAAACTGAGTGTGTTTTATATTGATCTGCTGGATGAAATTGGATTTGATTGTAGCCATAGAACTTGTCCATGAAGGACAGGGCCTCGTGGCCTGCACAATCATTGATAATTTGGTTGATGAAAGGTGTGGGGAAGTTGTCTTTGGAACAAGCATGATTGAGATTGTGAAAGTCAATGCAGATGCAAACAATGCCCTATTTTTTTTTAACTAGGATGGGGTTGGAGACCATGACGTTCATGTGATCGGGTATATAAACCCTAAAACACGTCATTTATCAATCTTGGATTTGATAGCCATGACTTTGGATGCATGAAGTGGTCATTTCTTTTGATGTACTGGGGCGACATCAGGCCATGTGTCGATGGAATGTTTTACGATACAAGGATCGAGACTGGGCATCCATGTATATGACCAGGAAAAAATATCTTGGTATTCTTGAAAGAGATATTTGTAAGTTGTGAGTTCTTCATGGGAGCATGCGACGCCAATGGTGATTTCCTCTATGATTCCTGGTTTGATGGAAATGTCAATTTTTACAATGGGTGAAATATTGGCCATGTTGCCTTCTTCAAAAGCATAGAGGGTAGGGATAGTGTTGTTGAACTAGTATATATGCCCTAATGGAATAAATTCCTTGGTTTTGATTGTGCATATGGAGGCTTGTCTAGGAGGGTCGAAGGATTCCTATGAGAGAAAAAGTATTCTATGATGGAGTGCATTCCATGGGAACTCACGGGTAGTTAGTTCCTCCAGGATATCTTCATCGCAGTGGAAAATGTGAGAATATAGGGGATTCGGGGAAGTAACATTGCTGAGTGTCACTCTGTGAGTGGATTCTAGTGATGAAGACATAGAGGGGGTATCACAACTATGGTGTTATGTCACTCTTGACATAAACCAAATGTCCAGACACTGTGGGTTGTAAACTGTGGTTGGGGGTAAGATTTCCTAGGGGAAATGAACCAGAGAATTGGGAGGATTTAGGGGAAAAT
>ML803272.1:144985-165140 GCA_009831015.1 Picea engelmannii
CCAATTCACATTTTTATACTATCCTTATAAGCTGCCTACACCAGTGTTTTGCAACCCTTGATTTTCATCGCAATCTTTGAATAAAACGACACTATTATTTCGTGCATTTGCACACCTTCCTTTATTCTTGTTTTCACGACTGCAAGCGTGAAAAATTTAATTTCAAACTCACATTAAAATCGTCACTGGATTATTATGGTACTCTTGTCTATGTGTTCATTGCATTTCCAATTTGATTATAGTCATACAGTTGGCAAGACTCCAAGATCCTTACTCATTTGGCATTCTTTAATTGTTAATATGATTTCCTTTTTATAAGATTGTGATGATATTATAATGACTGTCATTGATTATTTAATACATTGGTGGTTTGATGTTCTATAATCTTTCATCAATTTCCTTGACACATTGGTTTCATGAAAACACATTGACATTGTGGTTAGACCCTTGGTGTAATCATTTCATACAACACATATTTTATATGATCGAACCCTTGGTGTTGATTTCAAATTATTGTTTTGATTTTAAAACTATGTAAACGCTATGCTTATGCACTTTTTTGGGGTCGACTTACCATAGATTTCATTAATTGTTTGAATGACATTGCTTTTAACATATGCAATAGTGATTTCAATCGCTATATGCGCCATCAGTTATACATTGGGAAATGACTATTTTGCATGGGTTGATCTAGCTCCACCACCCTCGCACTCTCGGGCATTAACGCCTTCCCCCTATCCCAGGTTAACTCTGTTGTTTTCGGGTAAGCCTGTGAGCTTTTCGATCCTGCGAATACCCTGTGCAAACCCTCACCCATTCACCCTGCTCACTGTGTATTCCCGTCTATGGCACCTGTGGTGCACATGGAGCCAAATGGTAGCCAAACACTCCTGATGTTCGACAATGCCCTTAAAGATTTGGAAAATGGTGGCTGGCTGGTGTTTATCCAAAGGTTTGAGGGTTTCAACCTTTCGGTTGCCCAACAATTCACCCTCACCTTCGATGGGTGCAGGGCTAAGGTCGGAGACATATAACTCGAGCTCAATGAGGAATTCCTAGGATTTTCTACAGGACTACCAGCTACAAGGCAAAGGTGGTTTAAAAATTCCAAAGTAGACGAGGTGTCGTGACCGCTCCTATTCACATCAAGGAAGATTGTTTCCTGTGATAAAGGTATGCCTATCACTACCCTCAAACCCAGGTGGCACGATCTTTTAGCGATTTTTAAACAGTTTGTGACCTGCGAAGGTTGGTATGGCTTGGTATTTCTGTATCATCTTCGGTTATTGATGAATTTTATATGCTATCCTTTGAACATGCCAGATTATCTCTTGCGTAGTCTTTACAAAATTTCCAAAAGATTCAAGTGTGAGAAGGCTGATAGCAGTCTTTTTCATCACTGCTTGATCAAACTCATTATCGTCCACCATTTGAGCCTTAATGGTGACTGTTGGCAAGCCTTCCTATCTAGGAATGGATTTTCCACTCCCGATTCTATCCAAGTGGACAAGGTTGTGGTTACTGAAACATTGGTTGGACTAGCTGTGCCACTTCATATTCTTCTACCCCTATCAAACCCTCAGATTGCCCCGACGTAGACCTACCCGATACCGTGGCCGACCCATGTGATAAAGAAAATGCTAAGGTCGTCAAAAGGCCTATGGGGAAGAAAGGCAGAGGTGATACTACTGTCAATAGTAAAGGTAAGAAAAATGCTCGATGGATATCGAGATGTGCTAGGAACAAACCCAAGCCAAACGTTGACCAGAAGCCAATAGTGTTGAGAAAGGACTTGGAATCCAAAATTGAACATTTCTTGACTGAGGAATACCCCTATTCCCATGGGCTATGCTCTATGGAACCCTATGACTATGTCTCTAACTTACCTTCGTGCCTCAAAAATGACCCAAACTACCCGAGAATCAAGCTTCACAAGGAAACCCCTGGTAACTTGAACAAACCCTCGCCTGTGATACCAAATCCTGATCAATGACCATGTACCCAATGTAATGCTTGGCTAGAACATTATTACACCGACATTCCCTTGTTGCAATCAAATATCAAATCGTTAGAGGAACGGGTGACAGTGTTGGCGAAGGAGAACGACAAGATACAAGACAACGAGAAGAAACAAAAAACCATCGGTTCGATTGTCTTCAGAAATTTCGAAGCAACAACGACCTTTGTCAATTCAAAATTATCATGACTAAGTTGTTTTCTTATTGCCCAGGTACGTGTTTCGACATCGATTTTGCTTTATGAGTTTGCTTGAATTAATATAACGGATTGGGTTTGCTTTCGATTAGCTCTGTTTGTTTAGATTCAAAATGATTCTGTTACTTTCGATTTCATTATGAATCATGTATAGAAGATTTGATTGCTAAAATCAAATGCAACTATGATTTGGTTAGTGTGATTTTATTGTTCTTGAATTACTTTAAAAGATTGATTTGTTTTCGATCAGGTTTTCTTTTGATTAGTTCTGTTTCCTTTTAATAGACTAAAAACAATCATGTTGACTTCGATTTACCAAAAATGATTTTGTTTTGTTTTGAATGAATATTTTCACTTTGATTTCATTCGATCTGTACAGAGAATTTCTTTTCTAAAATAAGACATAGTTGTGTTTTGATTGATATGATTCTGCATTAAGCATAATGATTGTGTTGGCCCCAAACTGGCTTGATTCATTTCTTTTGGCTTGATTTTGAGATGATTCTATATGATTGGATTAGCATGGTCTTTCATGTATGCAATGCATCAATTTTAAAGATTGGTTTGACAAATAAAATGTAATCTAGTGATTCGCAAAACAACTCTGTTAGTTTTGATTTTGAAAAACGATTATGTTAAGTTCGAAGTGACATATTTTGTCTCTATTGAATTCGTATGGAAGACTTAGCTAAATCGATTATAGTTTGTTTTGAAATTGGTTCAAGAGATGATTTTGTTGGTTCCCCAACTGTCAATTGATTTTGTATGTTTCGAATTGATAATAAAAGTTGTTTGACAAATCCCACATATCCTGTTATCATTTGATCAATTCAATTACGATTTCATTTGTTTCAATTTGCATACAAGTTTTGATTTGTTGTGGTATGAATGATTCGCTTTATTTGGAATTAGTAAATAAAGATTTGGTTTAATAGGTTCGATATATTTCTATTAGTTTTGGATTGATTAAAAACGATTTTGTTTTCAAATTAGACCAGCTACAGAATCGCAAGATTCTATAGCTAGTCTTAAAAATTAGTTTTTTCTCAATTTTATCAATAAAACATTATCTAAACTTTTGTATTCTTGTCTACTTATAGGTACCTACGCATTTCATTGACAAATTGGACATGCTGTAGCAGTTTAGATATAGTTTTCAGTTTTTAGTCATAGGCAAAAATAGGGACTTGGGAGATTATTCCCAGATTTTTTGTAAACTGCTTTGACAATTCCCACAGGGATGTTTTACCCTGTGGGAGGTATTTAAATACTTATTGTTTTTTGTAAGAGACCCATCATCATAACTGTTGGGGGAACCAGACTATGGATTTATAATACAAACTGGGATGGAAGTTGATGTCTTGTAACAACTTTAGCTTTCAATATATCAAACTTTTATTTCAAGTTTTCTTCATATTAGTTTGCAATTAATTATCGACTACTTTAGCTATCTAATTCGTTGCAGGTTGATGTGATTTGGTTTATGTGTTGTCCATATCCAATTTCTCTTATTTTAAAGTACAACAATTACCTTTCTTCAATTTAATGAATTAAAGGTTTATCTTCTTCGTTTAATTAATCATTTCGTACAAATCTTTGCAAACAGATTTATCTAAATGTGATGATTTGTAAATTATAAGATTGCTGTAATTTTTTATGTCTTGTTTGTCCTGTCATTTATATTTGAAGAGCACAACTGCTTCCTGTTTACGAGAAGCTTGTGGAGAATCTAGTGCGGGTTTCCTCCCACCGAACAACTAAACCAACTATTGCATACAGGACAAACCTGAAGCATTACTTCAGTTCAGTTTGCTATTTGTTATTTAATAGTTAATTTATTAGTGTTATTTAAGTAGTTTAGATAGATATAAATATAGTTCAGATTTATAGTTAGAGTTATTATTTTAGTTGCTTAGCTTAGACAGTTTTTATTTAATTTCTTTCTCATAAAATTATAAAAAATAAAAAACAATAGTATTGTTGTCATAGGACAATTTACAAATGATTTTTGCAGGTTTTCATTTAAATCTGTAATCTGTAAATATTGTACATTTGTTATTAATATTTAATTGTGTCGATAGCTGAACATTTGATTTCATAGAATTATTATTGTATATTATTAGACAGTAGGTTGTATATATATTTCAATTTTGTTTTTAGTTTGCTTTAGTTATTTTTTTCATTTAGATTAGTTTCTTGGTGTAGTTTTATTTCGTTTTCCTAGGACTTACATCAGCTAACGGAGCCGCTAAACCCGTCAGGGTGGATCATCCCAAACGGCTTGGGTTATTTAGGCAATCTCGGACCGGATCCACTCTTCCAGTTGGCGAGCGTTCAATTTCGCCCGTCAACAGGTACTTATAGTGATTTAGAGGAAAATCATGAAGGATGTGAGGTAATTTTAAGGGTTTGTAGCTATGTTGAATCGTAGAGGGTGTCAGATTAAGTGCAGGAGGTGAAATATAAACCTTGGTTTCATGAGGCTCATCAACTTGGTTATGGTCATCATGTGGCTCAAATGGAAAATTTTGATCAAAATCACTGATACAATGAGGAGATATATGTACAACTTTAAGAGGAGGATATACAATTGCAAAATTTTCATGATCATCATTTGAATGCAACATGTAAAGAAATATTTTTTTTAGCATATTCAAGAAAGGAAAAAAGGTAATTAATCACAAAAAATATTATGTCTTGGAAAAAAATCAACTTTAGGTACTTGTTTTCTCCCATGATGTCCTTTCATACTTCTGTCAAGGGATATCATATTCCAGTGGATTCTCTGATTTTCATTTGAATCTTGAGTGGAGTCGTCAATAAAATCTTCAGGCTACTGAGTCTTTGGACAGTGGAGTCGCCATGAACATTTTGAATTCTAGATTCTTTAAAATGGAGTCGCCAGGTGAATGATGTACAACCTTTCTGTGTTTGAATACTCTTTACCATCAGTACTTAGATTTGAACTTTGTCATTTCTCTCAAGGAATATTTCACCTTCGTTCCCCAACAACGATGCCAGAATGTTAGCACTCTATAAATTTGTTCAGTTGATAAAACAAATGATAGAGGTAACTATTTCAACCAAATTTAGAGCTGGGTACTAGCCTTCTCAGCTCAGAGAGGGCTCTCCTGTGTCACTTGATATTTCTTTGGCAATCAATGGCCAGTTTTAGTTTGTTTTGGGGTTTTTTATAAATTTGTTGGAAAGGAAGGGGAGGGACACTTAGGGCTATGGAGTCAAAATTCTTAAATTGAATGAAAACATTGACTTGCCAATAGGACTCTCCAAAGGATAAAGGATAAATGAGGCGATGATTCTGAGTTATAAATTGTATTTAAGCAGGGTGTAAGAGGAAGGAGAAAACAAATAACTGCATCAGAGCATTACTGAAATTAATTATGAGTTTGTTAAGAAGAAATACACACAATTTAAATTGTTTAAGCCGAGAGAATCAAAACATGAATTCTGAGCTTTTAAATATCCAATTTAAATAGAATACGGTGTAAATGGAATAAAGGAACACAAGAGATACATACAATGAGAGAAGACAAAACTCATATCACTACAATTAGAAGTTTTTCATAGAGACTTCAAAAGTTTTTGCATATGTATTCAATTCAGCTCCAAAAAATTACAATTGAGTTCAGAAACAATTAAAAGGTTCCCTTGCACTTCCACCAACCCTTAATGCACTCACAACCTCTAATACTTATACAATTCAAGTTCCTTCGGTGTGCAATCAATTACAATAACTCGAATGAAACGTTTGAGCTTCTAAAACTGAGTACAATGATTACAAATGACATTTTTCAGAAAAAATGCTTCATGATCCAACTGTTGATTCCTTTGATGCTTCATCTCCTTCCTCTTCTACATTCTCTTTGAAATGTCAATTATACTCTTTCAAATCTAATTCCATTTATCCTTATTCTAATTAAATATTTGTGAATAATATATTTGAATAAAAATAATTCCCAAATATTTTTTTATCCTATAGAATTAAATTTCCATAATTTAATTCATGCCCGTGTTTTTTTTAAAAAATTATTCCTTTGCCCAATTTATCATTTCACTGTGAAAAAATTTTACTGTGTCTTGTTTTTTCCAATTTATTGTTTCACTGTGAAAACCATTTGCTAGTTTTTTTCCCATGGTTTTGAAAACCATGTCTTGGTTACCATCTTTGGTAAAATAATTTTAATATTCCTCTTTTACTTTTGTAAAACCTTTGGATAAAAAATTATCCAAGTCTTTCTTTCACATGCATCTTCCTATTTAATTATTTTCCATGGAAATAAACATTAATCTCTTTGATTTGTAAAATTTAAATTTTACCTCTATAAAACAATTTCACCATGAGTACGAATTTCTTTTATTGGAAATTCCATAATCACTATTGAACCACACTCCTGGAAAAATATCGCACCTAAACCATATGATAAATGGTTGCATTTATTATATCGAGTTGGAGAAAAATGGTTTGGAGTTTACCCTCTTTTCTGCCCGATATTCACCATGTAAGGACACATCTCCCTAACCAAAAGCCATCGGTTTACATATCGACCTGCCTTCACATGATTAACCTCCACGCTAATTCTCTGCCTGATATGTATGTGCACCCTCCATCCACCCTTTAATGTTTCCACATTATAAATTGAGATTCGTGCCCATGATTTGACGTGATGCCATAAATTAAATATTGGATCAAATATTAATATAAATATTTTAATATAAAAACATTTATATTAATAATAATAAACCCTTTTTCATTTTCTAAGGACTTTGGGCATACGAGGCTTATCACATGAATTTATGGATAGGATAAGGGTGCTTAAGCTTAATAAAAAGAATATTTTTAATTTTCAATGGGAATATGATAATAAGGGGTAAAAATGAATGAAGTGATGGAGCTGAGGGATTTAGATAAGCATTTAGGCTAGATATAGGTTTGGGATATTTGCCAAATTTTTGACTCATGGAGGACATGACTATTTTGTATGATCATTTGAATGAAGCATTTAGGTGATGGGAGCTTGACAGAGCTGGTCAAAAGGTTTTAAAATATGAGTGGAAAGATAGCACAAGGACAAGATGCTTTGGAAACATTAATGCAAATTAACATGTGATAACATTGGCTCCAAATGGGGATGCTATAATCCCAGTGAGGTAGAAAAGAAATCATAGAACTGGTGCCAGATCCATTGGGAATCTCCCAAAACATGTGTATGTACCCTGCTATGACCTGTCACCAGTGTCTGCTGAAAACCGAATTTTGCACACTTCTCTAATCTATAGACTGAACGTTCAATACAGTGCTAAAATCTGACTATACACACTACTGGAAAACTAAAAAATGCTTGATGAACAAGATTATTCACACCTACCTACCCTAACTACTGAAATGAACTGCCAATCAAGTGAAATCATAATGCTAATGCAGCCATGCCAACATTTTATCCACTATTTGTTTTCTTTGCACATGCTTGCTTGAAATCCTTTTTATTGATAATTCATACAAAACTTCATCCATATATCCAAATCTCAAAAAATTAAAAACATTTGGACTGGTTACTGCCTCCAACAAAACTACAAATTGATCCTTTAAAACATGCACAAAACAACAATCGTGTTCCATCTCTTCCACTGCATTCTTGTTTTCATGTGATTTAACCTATTGATTTCCACCAAGAGGTTGAAAAATCTACTGAGACCGCTAGAAATAGCAATCTTTTGAATTAGAAGACAGTGTTGGCTGAAATGAAACCCCTAGTGGAAATAAATCCATGTCTAACATTGATGTTGATTTACCATCATCTTTATTTCCAAGCTTGTAGTTTAGCAAAGGCTGCAAATCTGAACTGAAATAACCTTCCATGTAATCAACAACACTATCATTAAATGCATGAGAAGGTTGTTGGTCTTCCTCACTGATAACAATTTTCTCATGTAAAACAATGTCACTGTGAATGCAGTCAGAATTCTCTGCTTCCTCTGTTATCTCATGATTTTCTTTCAACAATTCAAAGGAAGAAAAACATAATGGAAGATAGTTTTCATTTGTAAGTCCACTGCTTTCTTCATATTCAACATCATGCCTGGAGGATTTCTGATTTGAAACATTATAAAGATTTTGTTTCAGCAATTTGAAAGAAGCAAAACACAATCGCAAGGTTCTTTCAACTGATTCAAAACCTTCTTCATTTTCCTCACTACTGTCATATGCACATTTTTCAATTTATTTGGATTGCTGAACATACTCATTTTCAGATTCGTCTTTGACCAATGGCTACAATTTTGAACTGACAAGACCTTCTACATAACAAGTAACATGGTCATCAAACACATGAGAATATTGCTTAAATTTCTTGTCAATTTGTTCCAGTGAATTAGTGTGATTTGGCATCAACACAGATTACCTTTCTTCAATGATGATCTTAGAATTTTATTTCAACAATTTAAATGAAGAAAAGCATAAAGGTAAATAATTTCCTTCAACTGATTCAATACTTTCTTCTTTGTAAATTTTATATGTAGGTTGATTGCTCTCACTACACTATTGAAAAGGAACATTTTTTGATAGAGAACATACAACTAGTTGTTCTAGGAAGTCAACAACATAATCATCATATATAGGAAAATCAGCAACATCTGCAATGTCATCTAACAAGGAAAAGCTTGGAACATCAACCTGCTCTTCAACAAGATGATTTGCAAATTCATATTCTTGATTGTCTACAAATGAATACATAAAACAATCAACCCCATGCTCATCATGGGATGGATCATAAGCTAAATTGACACCTCCTCTTTCAATAAGTGGAATATAATCCTTTGCAAAATCATTAGCATTGAAAACTTCAAGAGGACTTACGATATTATCAAGTCTCTTCTCAATATGCCAATCAACTACTTTCTATTCATATTCACTGTCATGTTCTTTAACATCCAAATCCTCATTTCGAATTTGTTTACATGAATGGATATTGTGTTGATTCTCCTGAGCATCATTGAACATTTGTTGTAAGGACTTAGGTCTTCTTTCCATCAGGAAGAAAGACAAATCTGGATGAAAAGTTGTTGCATAATGGAGAATGGAATCAGCTTTAGTGGGTTGAATTTCTTTGGGAAAATTGTAATAAATACTGGAAAGCCTCCTGCTGAATGTAAAAATAGTTTCATTGCTATGCCCTTTTAAGGCATAGAACTCTGTAAGTTGTAGATCCAAATATTTCTTCTTGCCCCAAAACTTCAAAAATACATTCTTCAATTCCTCCCATGAGCTATTTGTCTCTAGCTCCAAATTTTTAAACTAGTATTTGGTATCCCCTTTCAAGGATTGAGAGAAGGGCCTCATACAAACATCATCATGATCAATCTCAAACAAATCTATAAAATGCTCAAAATATTGGATGTATTTTTCAGTTGTGATGGCATCAGGCTCTCTATCAAACACAGGTAGGTACTTATAGTGCTTTAGAGGAAAATCATGAAGGATGTGAGGCAATTTTAAGGGTCTATATCTATGTTGAATATTGGAGGGTTATGGATCAAGTGCAAGAGGTGAAATATCATCTTTGGTTTCATGAGACTCATCAACTTGGTTATGGTCATCACATGGCTCAGATGAAAATTTTTGATCAAAATAAGTGATACAATGAGGAGATGTATGAACAAATTTAAGAGGAGGATATACAATTGCAAGATTCTCATGATCGCCATTTGAATGTAGCAGGTAAATATTTTTTTTTTTAGCATATTCAGGAAAGGAAAAAAAGTAATTAATCACAAAAATATTATGTCTTGGAAAAAATTCAACTTTAGGTACCTTTTTTTTCCCATGATGTCCTTTCATACCTCTGTCAAGGGATATCATCTTCCAGTGGAGTCTCTGAATTGCATTTGAATCTTGAGTAGAGTCATCAATAAAATCTTCAGGCTACTGAGTCTTTGGATAGTGGAGTCGCCATGAAAATTTTGAATTCTATATTCTTTAAAATGGAGTCGCCAGGTGAATGATGTACAACCTTTATGTGTCTGAATACTCTTCACCATCAGTATTCAGATCTAAAATTTGTCATTTCTCCCAAGGAAGATTTCACCTTCACTCCCCGACAACGACCACAGAATGTTAGCGCTCTGTAAATTTTTTCGCTTGATAAAACAAACGACAAAGGTAATTGTTTCAAGCAACTTTAGAGTTTGGTACTAGCCTTCTCAGCTCAGAGAGGGCTCTGACTATCTTGTGTCACTTGATATTTCTTTGGAAATCAATGGCTAGTTTTATTTTGTTTTGGGGATTTTTATAAAGTTGTTGGAAAGGAAGGGGAGGGACACTTACGGCTTTGGAGTCAAAATTCTGAAATTAAATGAAAACATTGATTGGACAATAGAACTCTCCAGAGGATAAAGGATAAATGAGGTGATGAGTCTGAGTTATAAATTGTATTTAAGAAAGGTGTAAGAGGAAGGAGAAAAAAAAATAACTGCATTAGAGCATTACTGAAATTAATTCTGAATTAGTTAAGAAGAAATACACACAATTTAAATTGTTTAAGTCGAGAGAATCATAAGATTAATTCTGAGATTTTAACTATCCAATTTAAACAGAAGATAATGTAAATGGAATAAAATAATATAGAAAATACATACAATGAGAGAATACAAAACTCATATCGCCACCATTAGAATATTTTCATAGAGACTTCAAAAGCTTTTGCATATGTATTCAATTCAGCTCCATAAAATTACAATTGAGTTCAAAAACAATTAAAAGGTTCCCTTTCACTTCTTCCAACCCTTAATACACTCAGAACCTCTAATACTTGTATAATTTGTGTTCCTTTGGTGTGCAACCGATTACAATAACTGAAATGAAACGTTTCAACTTCTAAAACTGAGTACAATAATTACAAATGATATTTTTCAGAAAAAAATGTTTCATGATCCAACTGTCGATTTATATGATGCTTCATCTCCTTCCTCTGCTACATTCTCTTTGAAATGTCACTTATACCCTTTAAAATCTAATTCCATTTATCCATATTCTCATTAAATACTTGGGAATAATATATTTGAATAAAAATAATTCCCAAATATTTTTCTATCCTGTAGAATTAAACTTCCATAATTTAATTCATGCCCATGGTTTTTAATACCATTTATAGCTTTTCCCAATTTACCATTTCACTGTGAAAAACATTTACTGTGTCTTGTTTTTTCCAATTTATTGTTTCACTGTGAAAACCATTCACTGGTTTGTTTCCCATGGTTTTGAAAACCATGTCTTGGTTACCATCTTTGGTAAAATACTTTTAATATTCCTCTTTTACTTCTGTAAAACCTTTGTATAAAACATTATCCAAGTATTCCTTTCACGCACATCTTCCCATTTAATTCTTTTCCATGGAAATAAACATTAATCTCTTTGATTGTAAAATTTAAATTTTACCTCTATAAAATAATTTCATCATGAGGAAGAATTTCTATTATTGGAAATTCCATAGTCATTATTGAACCACACTCCTGGAAAAATGCCACACCTAAACCATATGATAAATGGTTTCATCTATTCTATCGGGATGGATAAAATGGTTTGTAGTTTACCCGTTTTCCCCTCCATATTCACCACGTAAGGTGTTGGCCCTTGACCAAGTTTTGAGGATCCGGGGTCATGTTTGACCTACTATTGAAACTTCGACAGACTGTCGAAGGTGGAGCGCAAGTCAAAGCAGAGATCGCAGGATCTCGTCCCCTTTTTATGGATTTTTGGGTTTTGCTATTATGTAACAGGTATGGGGATGTCGACCCATGGGTTTACTCATGTTTAGGCCTGATTTTGTAATTTATAAATAGATGTCTAGGCGATGTAATAAGGGGGACATCTATGTGATGCTAGGTGCTAAGTGCAAGTGGTAATTGTAATTGCTTTGTGCATACTGTGTAAGACTGGAAGAGCTAAGTGAAAGTGATCGTAAGATACCGTGGAAGGCTTTGTGATATAACTCAAGGAAGGAGGATCTATAAAAGTGCACAGATCTCCTATCCTTTCCGGAGTAAGATCTCAAGGATCTATGCATGTAGAAGATGGATAAAAGACAATAAAGAGAAGAAGAATTGGTGGACGTATCCCCAGGGAGGGGATGAACCATGTATATTCTATGTTGTGGTTTCTTTAGTTTATATGCGCTGTAAGATAAAGGTGAATATTGATGAACTGTAACTAATAAGTTCTCTGTTAAAGTGTCACAATCACAGATCTGTGTCCCAGCTAAGGTTGCAGACATTGGATTTCTGCAACCACCCCTGCCTCTACCTCAAGTGAGACTTCATCTGCTTCACAGGTGTTACTGAAAGGGTCGGTAGTTAGGGTGATTTTGGTGCATTATTGTAGCATTGAACCCTGGGTCTACCCCTGTGCCAACAAATGGTTTTGTTGTCAGGACATGACCTATGATTGTTGGGAACTAAAGAAAAGAGAAAGCTCTATATGTAGATTTGTTTCCCTAGTGTGCAATATTCTACTTGAATCGTGAAGCTCTGTGCCAAGAAGAAGAGTTAGATATGAAGAAAAGAGGTAAGACCCGAAAGCTTTGTGCTTTGATAAAGGAAAGAACAATGAAACGTTTTGATTGAAAAAGTAATATAAGTGGAAATTTTTGTTTCAAAAGTATGGATCTAGGTATGTTTGATAAATTTTTTCCTAGCTTGAAAAGTAGGGCATAACTAGATGAAAGAAGGTTTCATATGAGTAAACCTGACAAAAATAGTGAAAGATATTTTATTCCTATGCATAGAAAGAATGTTTGGTCTAACAAATGGATGCAGGATCCTAGAAAGATTTTTTTGCAGGTTAGCTACTATCCTAGTGCACAGTACAGGAAAGGTATGGGATCCTTTCAAAGAAAAATAAGACTAACCCTTTGTTATAGTTGCAGAAGACCTGGACATCTTACTAAGGAATGCCTTGGTATAAGACCTAGTTGTCTTTGTTGTAAATCTATTTATCATGAAGTTTTAGATTTCCCTAGAATGATTGCTAAGCTTGACAGAATGAATATGAGAACATAAAACCCTGAGGAAGGTTACGAAACTGAGACCAGGGAAGAACCCCAGAAAGAATTAGAGAATGTATTACTACAAATGAAACAAACCCTAAATGATCACAAAAATATCAACTTATCATAGATATTCAAAGAAAAAGAATGCATAGCAGCAAGAATAGGAGACTTCGACATTGACTATGTTCTGGATGAAGAAACATAGGTGAATATCATGATAGAAAGAACTTGGGAAACTTTAGGAAAGCCTTCTATGATTCCTTCATTGGGAGGAATAGGATTATTTAGAGTAAATTTGACAACCTTATGTGGAAGAATCACCTAGATATCTATGAGTGCTCATGAAACTTCGACAGAGGAAGATTTTGAGATTGTTAAATTTATCAAGAACAACACCCGATTTGCTATATTACTAGGAAAACCTTGTATTGCAAAGGATAATTCCAGAAGAAAAGAAGAGGAAGTCTTAGAGAAGAAGAAGCAAGAATTAAAATATTTCATGACTAGGAGGATAACACACTTGATTGAAGAACAAGAGAACAAATCGAAGCTACTTAGAACTAGAAACTTGGATGTCGAAGTTAAAAGAACACAAGAAGACTCAAAGAAGACTGAAGTAACTACCCCATAGAGAGAAGATGTATTACTCTTTGATCCAATGAAATAATCTCAACAACACGAAGTTACTATGCCAAAAGGAGATAAGAATCAAAATGGAAAGAGGAATACCGAGACGAGGATCACCGGGAAGAAGGCTATAAAACTCAGTAATAAGAGAGAAAATATAGAAATGTTACAGAAGGTCCCAGAGGGGACTTCGTAGAGGGAAGGTTTGCAAGACTGAAACTTCATCGGGATATCGGAAAAGTTCACTGCTCAATAGCAGGTCCACACCATTCAGAGAAAAGTCATGGAAGTGACTCAGAGGCTCCAACCAATATAGGACGAGGCTTTCCAACTATTCCCAGAGATTGAAGGTTGAGGAGAAGAACTAGAGCAAGTTATCACTACATTTGAACAATTCTTAGAGGGAACTATCAATGAATAAGTAATCCAAGAGTTTTTCGAATAGGAGGTCATGGCATAGAAACAGGTCGAAGTAGCTTGAGCCAAGCTCGAGGATTTTGAGGGAGAGATACCCAGACCAGAGTGACTCCCGACGAGTCACAAGTGAGTGTCAGGGGACTGTTGTACCTCGACCAAGTTTTGAGGATCCTTAGTCACTTTTAACCTACTTTTGGGACTTCGACTGGCTTTCGAAGGTAGAGCACAAGTCGAAACGGAGATCCCAATATCTCAACCACTTTTTATCGCTTTTTGGGTTTTGGGCTTATGTAACGGGTATGAGGATGTAGGCCCATGGATTTACCCACATTTAGGCATGATTTTGTAATGTATAAATAGATTTCTAGGTGATGTAATAAGGGAGACATCTATGTGATGCTAGGTGCTAAGTGAAAATGGTAATTATAATTGCTTTGTGCATACTGTGTAAGACTTGCAAAGCTAAGTGCAAGTGATCGTAAGAGACTATGGAAGGCTTTGTATTGTAACTCAAGGAAGGAGGATCTAATGAAGTGCGTAGATATCTTATCCTCTATGGAGAAAGATCTCAAGGCTATGTGCATGTAAAAGATTGACAGAATACAATAAAGAGAATAATAATTGGTGGACGTAGCCCGAGGGAGGGGGCGAACCATGTATATCCTGTGTTGTGGTTGCTTTGTGCATTTTGGGTGTTTTCTTGTTTATGTGATTAAATTCTTAGTGCACTGATGTATGTTAGATGAATCTGATATGATATATTAGTGCTAAATAATGTGAATGAATGTTATATCTGAACTATGTCGATGTGCTTAGTGCTTGATTATATTGGATTTGTGTGAATACTACACCATTCTGTTATTAGGGTTTATCTATGCTGTAAGCTAAAGGTGAATACTGATGAACTGTAACTACTAAGTGATATGTTAAATTTTTACAATCACAGATATATGTCCTAGCTAAGGTTGTATACATTGGATTCCTACAACCACCCCTACCTTTACCTCGGGTGAGACTTCATATGCTTCGCAGGTGTTGTCAAAAGGGCCGATAGTTAGGGTTTTGTTGGTGTGTTGTTGTAGCATTGAACCTTGGGTCTGCCCCTGTGCCAACATAATGACATGTCTCTCTAACCAAAAACCATCATTTCACATATTGGTCGGCCTTCACATAATTAACCTCTGCACTAATTCTCCACTGGATATCTATGTGTGCCCTCCATCCACCCTTTGACTTTTCCACATTATAAATTGAGATCCATGCCCATGATTTGATGTGATTCCATAAATTAAATATTGGATCAAATATTAATATAAATATTTTAATATAAAAATATTTATATTAATAATAATAAACCCTTTTTCATTTTCTAAGGACTTTGGGCATATGAGGCTTATAACATGACTTTGTGGATAGGATAAGGGTTCTTAAGATTAATAAAAGAAATATTTTTAATTTTCAATAGGAATATGATAAGGGGTAAAAATGAATGAAGTGATGGAACCGAGGGATTTAGATAAGCATTTAGGCTAGATATAGGTTTGGGATATTTGCCAAATTTTTCACTCATGGAGGACATGACTATTTTGCATGATCAGTCGAGTGAAGGATTTAGGTGATGGGAGCTTCACGGAGCTGGTGAAAAAGTTTTAAAATCTGAGTGGAAATATAGCATAAGGACAAGATGCTTTGGAAACATTAATGCAAATTAGCATGTGATAACAGACTATATGCTTAAGATCGTGGAATGTGAAGGTCATAGCACGCTGGAAGGTTGCACCCACGTTTTTAAGGCCAAAATGAATCTTATAGTATGTGAAAGTACCCCAAGGATAAATAAATGTCGTCTTATGTTGATCCTTGGGTTTAATTTGAATGTGGTTGTACCCTGAAAATCCATCCATGAAAGAAAAAAAAATTCTTCTTGCACACTCATTGTTGTTTCTGGTTCGCCACTTGGGTGAGCAAAACATGGGCACTTACAAGTCTATTTGGGCCTGCTAGACAAGACATGGGTTAGTGTATGAATTAAAAAATCCAAGAACATGAAATAAACGAACAAATAAGATAGAAACAAATAAGGAAATAACTAAGGAAATAAAACTAAAATGCATAAGAAAATTTGAACCAAAATCAATCAACCAAATGACCAATGATTATGCCACCAATGGATAACAATATTAGTTGGAAAACACCATAGAGAAAGGAGGAATTATGGATCCTTTATTCCTCCTTGGGAGGGATATTGAGTCCCCTATTTGAGATTTTTTCTTACAATGATAAACTAGAAAGAAAATGGTGAAGAAATCCAAGATTATTCCCTCAAGAGGTGAGAGGAATAGCTTATTGAGATGTTGCTAGAATGATCCTAGAATAAAAGAGGATCATTGGAGGAGAATTGAGGCAACATAACAATACTATGATATTCTTAACTTCTTAGTGCACCCATGTCCTCCATTTATAGCATGTCTTTGAAGAAATATCCAGCCAGTTCTTAGTGTGGATAAAGGGCCCTTTAGGGCACCCTTAGGTCTTTGACTACCCCCCCATTCGAATTCAGCTCAAATTTGAGGGTCAAATCAGGTTGGGAGATGGTACAGAAGTGTGTGAGGGGCCGACAAGAACCATAAATGCTTCATTCACAAGAGTGCATGACTTTTCTCGTACATAGTTGTGCATATGGCACATTGTGCACTCTATAGTCTGATTTGGCTCGCACACTATGCACACACTTCCTTTAGTGTTTCAGTGCATGTCAATTTTTTGACGAGTTGTATATTTTTTCCCTTTGGAAATGCACCTTTTGGTGTTGCATGTGAACTAATAAGTGTTTGGAGATGTTGTATCCCTGTAACCATTTGCATGCAATGTTGCAAATGGAACTTCAGTGATAACATATGCCCTCTGATGTGTGAGGTTAGGAGCATACCTATAGCTGAAATACATCAATGTTTCTTCTACTAAGAGTACCATTGTAAGGAATAGTGTTGAGAATAACTATAAGAGCGATCCATCGGAGGGAGAGGGGAAATGGTAGGAACCAAACCTTTCTCTAGGTGGATAAATAAAATCTGTATACAAACGAGGCGGGCATGCCCCATGCTCGTGTCATGTAACTCAAAAATGTAAGACATTAATTGAGGTTGTATGCTGATGTAGATAATTGCAGTGCCCTCTGGGGAAATTTCATAAGGGAAGATGGCAATTTTGATGGTGAAAATACTCTAAAAAGAGGCAAGGATATTTGTAATAAGTGTCAGTGACTCGTAGGCATTGATGGCCTAACAATATTCATAGGTATTCATCTAGTATGAAACAACTGGAATAGTCGCATAGTCAGACCCACCGTAACATGAGATTTTGTTGAAGTCAAATTTTTATGGGGGTCAACGACACCAGAGAGAAATGATGGTTCCCTCTGTGTTGTCCAATACTCCTCATTATAAAGGTAATGAGAGTCAAGATATTGTCTCCCTTCTGGAAGTTGTGTTGATGTCGACAGAAAGGGAGACGCGACTCCAAGAAGCAAAGGGCTTCATGAAATCCACTAGGTAAGATCGGGAACTGATAAGGAACATGAATGAAGTCAATATGCGGTGAGACTCAAGACTACCCTTGGTTGGGGGTATGCTTGAAGGGTGATTGGAAACAACCTTGAAACCGTATCTAACGTCGGGGGGATGAATAGACATCGGGTTAAACTGTGTCAGAGGTGTGACAAAGTGGACAAGCTCATAAATCAGGGATACATGGATTGTGGGATACTCAGGGTGTATGGATGATGTCAATATGAGTAGAGGATAGTGAATTCACCAACCAAGGGCGACATGGGTTTCTTTTCCAAAAAATAAGGTCGCCAAGGGCGACAACAAAAAGTTATGTAAATGATGGAAAACAAAGTCTTTTTACAATTACCAAATAAATAAAGAATGATTTGGGATGAGTGTACAAATACAGAAATGGGTGGCCCAGTGCAAGATGGCTTGGCCTGTAAGAGTGCAAGTTGCATGGAGAACTGGTGGAGGGTCGGGACCCCATGGTTGGGTTTCTATATGAGGTAAATGAATGGAGGGAAATCTGTAGATGGGAAAACTTATTGTGGATGAAATGGAGGGTTAATGATATTGCGGAGGTGTAGTCAAAATAGAACCATGATGAGATAACCTGGGAGTCCATTGGGAAAGCTAGGAAAATGATGAGAAGGATTATGTGGATGATTCTCAAAAATGCATAAGACTATCGGGAATCCCATCCATAGAGGGTGAAATTAGCATGAGTGTCAAAGTGCCAAAGGGGACTATGAATGGGACAACTCATGTGGGGAAGAGTGCTACCGAGTGACAGTACTAAAATGCAGTAGAGGTGATAGTACTGCAGATCCAGATGTATGGAACCTAAAGATAAATGTCAGAGGATATGACTGGGAGATGCATTTGATATTCAAAGGGAAGGATTATATGCAAGTGTCGATTATATACCTGAAGGGGTTGTGTTGAGTTGTGATGAACAAGTACCTCCACACATGAAAAATAAATACCAAATGTGAACAATATCTGAAGAGAAATATGATATAACAGTTATTTGTTAATTTTGGACATGAGCATACGTACCTGGATGTGACATGAGAAAAATGTGCCCAAAGGGCTGAGTGCAGATGGTGACCCAGGGAATGTGACTGTGCAAGAGGATGAGACCACTAACATGGCTCTTGAAACTCCTGGATCAGTCGGTTCGAACTCTCATAATATAAAAATCTTCTCTAAATCCTCTCATCATCTCACTATGGCAGCAAATGAAAATGAGGTGGCATTGTGGGGCCCACAACCATATATAGTCCCTTTTTCCAAACTGAGTGTGTTTTATATTGATCTGCTGGATGAAATTGGATTTGATTGTAGCCATAGAACTTGTCCATGAAGGACAGGGCCTCGTGGCCTGCACAATCATTGATAATTTGGTTGATGAAAGGTGTGGGGAAGTTGTCTTTGGAACAAGCATGATTGAGATTGTGAAAGTCAATGCAGATGCAAACAATGCCCTATTTTTTTTTAACTAGGATGGGGTTGGAGACCATGACGTTCATGTGATCGGGTATATAAACCCTAAAACACGTCATTTATCAATCTTGGATTTGATAGCCATGACTTTGGATGCATGAAGTGGTCATTTCTTTTGATGTACTGGGGCGACATCAGGCCATGTGTCGATGGAATGTTTTACGATACAAGGATCGAGACTGGGCATCCATGTATATGACCAGGAAAAAATATCTTGGTATTCTTGAAAGAGATATTTGTAAGTTGTGAGTTCTTCATGGGAGCATGCGACGCCAATGGTGATTTCCTCTATGATTCCTGGTTTGATGGAAATGTCAATTTTTACAATGGGTGAAATATTGGCCATGTTGCCTTCTTCAAAAGCATAGAGGGTAGGGATAGTGTTGTTGAACTAGTATATATGCCCTAATGGAATAAATTCCTTGGTTTTGATTGTGCATATGGAGGCTTGTCTAGGAGGGTCGAAGGATTCCTATGAGAGAAAAAGTATTCTATGATGGAGTGCATTCCATGGGAACTCACGGGTAGTTAGTTCCTCCAGGATATCTTCATCGCAGTGGAAAATGTGAGAATATAGGGGATTCGGGGAAGTAACATTGCTGAGTGTCACTCTGTGAGTGGATTCTAGTGATGAAGACATAGAGGGGGTATCACAACTATGGTGTTATGTCACTCTTGACATAAACCAAATGTCCAGACACTGTGGGTTGTAAACTGTGGTTGGGGGTAAGATTTCCTAGGGGAAATGAACCAGAGAATTGGGAGGATTTAGGGGAAAAT
>ML803273.1:64705-80242 GCA_009831015.1 Picea engelmannii
AGCCACCAATATAAAACATTTTTACAAGGAATTAGAGGGCATTGTGTTGGACATTGGGTTCTCATGGAGCCAAACTACCCACTAATCTCTCATAGTAGCTCTTTATATTGGCATACCTAGTAATTGATTGCATGTCACATGGAAATTTTCTTAGAGAAAAACAATCTTATTATAAACACCATTCTACATGCCTTTTCACCAGCTCAATGATAAATACTACCCACCATCACCAAGAGGTCATTAAAGGTTCTAAAAATGGGACATAAGAAAAAAAGATGGAACCAGGTGCCAAGGAAAATAAAAATATTGCAAATGAAAACTAGAGACCAAGGTAGGAGCCAAAGAAACTACCCCATCTTCCTTGTCGAAGAGGATGATAACAAAATTCTCTTCTAGTTCATAGCTCTCTTTGATATCCTAGTTTCTATGATTTCTACTTTCTAATCTATTAATTTAAGTTATGGACTAGGGTAGGCGCCAACCCATATCTATTACCATCTAGATGCTATAAGTCAAGGCTTAGCAAATTATCAAACTATTCAATTACTTTTCTAGGGACACACACATAGTCTCTCATTTTTTTATTATGGTTATGCTCGAGCTTTCAAATTGGGATGACTATTATTTTAGAAATTGACTATGGTTTACCCTGTTCGACAAAACAAGGTACTTCCACATAGGATGGACACCTTAAGAAATTGCTCACACAATCAGAACAAAGACAAATAAACTAGTGTATTATGTGGTTAAAACCCTCAAAGAGGGAAACTGTCCATGACCCTAGCCAACTTCGCCACTTGAGGCAATATATTAATGCAAATGAAAAATATTTTACCTAAGAGTTTCTCACAATCGATCTTTTGTAAATGAGCCTCCATACTCTTTAAATAGAAAGCATGGACCAATCAGGTTTTAAAGCACATATTAGTATAGTTGTTAGTATTGAGGAGAATATGAGCCTTCATATCACTTTATGTATAGAGCATATCATGATTGTTCAATTACATAACCATAAATGCACACTAAAGAAACACACTTTTACCTAAAGACACATTAAACCAAGATGATCTTAACTAATTGCTAAGTGTTTAAATATCCTAGCATCCCCCCTTAAGAACAATTTGGGATAGGATTGAAGTACTTACCAAAGTGATACAATAGAAGAAGGAAGAAGGAATTAGATCCTACCCCCCCTTACTGACAACTTCTTTAACTCCTAAAATGGATCAAAGTTTGGAAAACTTCACTTCTGTAAGAGACTTTGTGAAAAAGTTTCCAACTTGATCATATGTAGAGAAAAAGAGAACTTTGAGAATGCAATCATGAACGATATTTCTAATGAATTGAATATGTATCTCAATGTGTTTTATGCATTGATGTTGAACTAGGTCTTTGGAAATATTTATGGTACTCTAATTGTCACACCATAGTGTAGTTGGATGTTGTTGTTGGTATCCAAACTCTGAAAGGATTTGTCAAAACCACAAGGATTCTTTAATTACATTAATCGTTGCTCAATACTTTGCTTCTACTGAAGAAAGAGAAAGATCTTGTTGTTTCTTACAATCCCAAGTGATATGTACAAAACCAAGAATTAAAATATAACATGCAATAGACTTTCGATCATTAGGGTCACCAACCCAATCAAAATTAGTGAAACCAACTAACAAAGGAGTCCCCCATAAACTTTAATATATCCCAAACTAAAATGTACCCTAGATACACTAAAGTATATTTTTTGCTTATTTATAATGGCTCTCATGGGGTGCTTGCATATATTTGGAAACAAGACCAATAGAAAAATAAATATTAGGATGGGTATGAGTCAAATATAATAGGATACCAACTAACTAATGGTACAATGTAGAATCTACTTTGGGTTGTATTACAAGAAAGTTTGAATTTATATTGAAAGGGAGAAGGGGTTGGTTTACATATTCGATGTGAAAGTGATGAATAAGGTTACATGCATACTTAGCTTGGGAAAGGGAAATATTTTCATTGGTTTGTAATACTTGGAGGCCAAGGAAATAATGCAAATAACCTAAGTTTGTCATTTCAAATTTCTTCTTAAGGTTGGATTTCACATGGTTTAAAAGTTTTGGGTCACTACCAGTGAGAATAAGGTCATCAACATAAAGAAAAAGTATTATGAGATGGTTTCCTACTTTCTTAGTATATACATGTTTGTGGTCAAAATGGCATCTACAAAAGTTGGTGTTAAGAAGAAATATATCCATTCTAGCATACCAAGATCGAGGAGATTGTTTAAGACCATAGAGATATTTATCAAGTTTGAAAACAAGGCCAGAGTCATTTTGAACATAGCTAGGAGGTTGTTTCATGTAATTTTATTATTGTAGATCCCCATGCAAGAAGGAAGATTTAATATCCATCTGATGGACCTCCCATTTGTGTGAGGTGGTAAGGGCTAGAAAAAGGTGTATGGAATTCACTTTGACTATGGGGGACATGTGATGCAGAGATATATATGATGGAACACACAGTTACAACATGCACCTTGCTACAGAATACACAGTGGTAAAACAAAACATAAATATTTTTTCCAAATAATAAGGAAATCCATTGGAAACTAAAACACCAGCAAACCCACGAATTTCATTACCATTCGTTTATTAATTCAATGAAGAGAATATATTTCTATATTACATCAATCTTGGGTTAAAATACAACCATGAATTTTTGCTTTTGTGGCTGAAAAACACTACGAAATAATCCAGAGGGTAATGATCTACGTGTATAGGCCGATATTCTGTTTCTCCCTTCCTGCATGCTCACCCAACCTAGAATGTTTCTCTCCAATCCACCTTCTATGATTTCCTTACTTCGGGGTTCACCAACCCTTTCAAAATCGCGCTCCATTTCTTTTTAAAACTCCTCCTTGACTCTAAAACGATTTGCCCTCCCTCCAAGAATGAGTTGTTACCCAAACCGTCTCTCTATCTTCCAGACCACTTCAACTTCTTTCGGCCTCAGGTCACGCTTTTTCCTTTAGTCGCGAGTTCTTTTATCTAACGGTAGTTGCGACTCATCATGAATGGATACTAGCATGGAAAAATCAAATGTGTGCGGCCACAATGTTGCAAATGAAGAAATATCATGACACTTGTAAAATTTCACTATACGCGAGAGTTTCAGAACAAGTTTTAGCAGGAGTTTTAGCATGACACTTGTAAAATTTATCTATATGTGGTAGTTTCAGCATGATTTTTAGCATGACACTTGTAAAATTTCTCTATATGTGGCAGTTTCAGCACGAGTTTCAACATCTGTTTCAGCACGAGTTTCAGCATGAGTTTCAGCATGACACTTGTAAAATTTCACTATATGTGGCAGTTTCAACACAAGTTTCAACATGTTTTTTAGCATGAGTTTCAACATGAGTTTCAACATAGAAAGAGTAGCTGCAGGAGTAATCAACAGTTCAAATTTACAACAAATTGACTAAACAAAATGGACTACTAACACAGTCCTTATTTGACTTAATTCCTATTTGCAGAATGGAAATATTTTTGGGTTGTCACACACCTGACCCCTAAGTACCTTTGTAAGGGATGGGGTATAAATTTTTCTCTTAACCTAATACCCATGGCCCAATAATTACTGAAATATTTACTTTCTCTTTTCCCTCTTAGAAATAGTTTAACGCTAACTCAATAGATTACTCATATGATAATTATGAGTAATTATATATAACATAATGAGGATAATTTCTCCATAATATACTTAAGTTGATTAAAATTAATTAAGGTATATAATGCAATTCATCCATGCCGCATTTTTATGTAATTTAACATATATACCTAAATATATGCATATTTATTTATTTACTGGGAAAAAACATTAACTATATTCAACCACAAGTTATCATTTTATTAATTATATTATAATATAATTGCATTTAATTATATTATGATATGATTAATTTATATCAAAGGAGAACTTAGTATTATCAATACCCATTAATACCTAAGCCTCCACACTTCTACGAAATTCCTCTTCATGCATTTATGAACCCAAATCTCCCGATTGTCGGAGTTCCAGAGAGGTCCCACTCATACTATACCTTTGTGAAAATATAATTAATTATATTAATTTATAATATAATTCATCACCTTAAACGTTTATATGCATATTTCTGCAGCCAGTGGAACGAGAAAGGGTAGGTTCAGGCCTTCGACCCTTCGTTACTTGTTCATTCTATTACCCCCAAACATCCTGGAGTCTCGAATTCCCAGAGCTCCAAAGTCCTAGACTCTTGAAAGGTCCACAGTTCACGTGATATCACATTAATATTAAATTAAAAAGGGAAATAGGGTTGATACTTTATCACGTACCAATATCACAATAAACCCATTTAATATATATTATATTAACCTCTTTGAAAAATGTTCCCAGGTTTATAAAGTCTCCAATATTTTATTAATAATTGAAATAAGGGAGAGAGAGATAAATCTAGGTCAACCCTCTTCGACTCTCCACCACATTCCTTATACTCCAATCTCTCGGAGCCCCAGAGTCCCGAAGCTCCGAAGTGACCCCACTAGCACACATTACCATACCATTAATTATTCAGAGGAGTTGTCTTCATTTAAGTGTAATTAATTTAATGAACCTTAAAAATAATATAATAAATAATTTTATATTCCTTGAAAATTATGCCCAAGTCTTAAAATTCTCTAATATTATATTAATATTTGATATGAGAGAGAGAGAGAGAGAGAGAGAGAGAGAGTTCTCTGCAACAATCTCCTTCGGCTCTCCCACACATCCTTTACATTCAATTATCCCGGATCCCCAGAGTCTTGAAGCTCCGAAGTCTCGAAAAGGTAAATACAGTGAAATAATTTGGGTTATAATATAATATATATATTGTATTAAAGATATATTATATTAATCAATTTTGTTAACCGATCACATTAAATAAAATAATATAAATAATTGTATTTATTATTTATGCAACCTTTTTCTCAGGGAAAGGAAGGGTTTGGGTATTTGGCATTAAAAATAATAATAAATTACTCTTTTGGTCTCAGGTCTATTTCTCTCTACGAAATTTAGCCTCCATTTCGAGAATAAAATAATAATAACATCAAAATAATAATAAATTACTCTTTTGGTCTCAGGTCTATACGAAATTTAGCCTCCATTTGCAGATATACATGTCCAATTTAAATGAATTTAATTTCTCTTACAAGAAATAGGAAAAGGATAAATACAAATTTCCAGTCTTATAAAGAGATCTAATAAAAATTTATATTCCAAGAAGATTTCTCCATCCTGAAAATATTATAATCTCTCCCTTCTAGTGGGTAAATGAGTATCATTTTATTTCCTTATTATTGTGTTTTACTACTATTACTAAATTTAAGGAAATGGTCATAATACAAAGATTTACCTCCATAGTAAATTCGGTGTTTCTACCAAGATTTACTGTCCACCAAAATTTAAGGGGTTTCTTCCCAAATTTAGGAGATTTAACACAACTTAAATATAAATATTTATTTATGCCTTAAATAGAATTTTGAGAACTTTTGTATTTTAATTTCATTTAGACCAATTTCATGTTTATTTCCTAATTATTTTTCCTCCATAATCATTTATAAGGAGTTTTAATGTTTTCCCATAATTGGGATTATTTCCTAAAGTCCACACAGATCTGATACCTTCTAAATTTTCTTGCAGGGGATTTGAAGATATACTAAAATAGAGCACTATTATGCAGAAAAATTGCTCTCTCTTCTTTCAGAGGTGTTATAGATATTTTTAACTACTCAGACATCGATTTCCCAACATGCATTAAACTGTACAACATTGTCAACCACAACATCCACTCCCATAAATCTTACTTTAGCACACAGATAGTCAAGAGATAAGAAATCAAATCCAAAGAGATTCACCTAAGACATCCTCTTTATTCTGCTTAAATTTCTCGAGTCACTTTTGTTATAAATTAAACTTACACCATTCTAAAACATAGTATAAAAATTTCTCTGATCTAAACACTACAGAGATTTAACCAAGTATAATTATCTAAAAACCAGATAATGATGCAACTGTTGAAAGGGGTGCCCTTTTCCACCCAACCATAGGCACATTAACTCATGGATGGATTTACCGCTAGCCACCTGCTAGCTAGATCATGATGCTTAGAGAGAGACTCTTCCTTCTGTTCAACAACCAAGGACGAAGGCCACTCTCCTCCTCCCACAGGAACTTGGAAGATTTGTTTTCTCTCCACCAAGCAAGGGGGTTTGTAATGAGTGATTCCTCAATCACTCTTCTTCTCTGTAACCCCGTTTATCAACTTGGACAGAAAAAACTGCCCAACATTTCATGTACCCATAAAAAAATCATTTTTCAGTTCTCTTCAGAATCAAAGAGTTTCACATTCTCTCCCTCTTCAGAAATGGTCACTAGAACCATTTATCTTGCATCCTCTCCCTCTGTCTACGGTTTCCCTTATTTTATTTCCTTCCTCAACAACATTTCGTGGGTCCAAATCCCAATTTCACAGGTCAGGTCAAGAAGTTTTCAGATGGGTACTCTTCCCATCTCCTCATTGACTCTTGAGGAGGACATCCCAAGTACCAGCCTGACAGGTAATTTATTTTTCTGGGTCAGAGGACTGTTCTAGGTATGAATAATTTAAATCTATTAAAGTATTGGTCTGGTAGTGGTCATCTCAACCATTATTGGTTCCCCTCACCATATCTCTCATGCATCATGATCTACCTCGAAAAACCCCTTCAACAATTATGTAACACTTTCGATTTTTTTATTTAGTAACATAAATATATACATTAAATTTTATAACAAAAATGTTCATCAATTCCAACATCCACACATATTCAGTCTTCCCATAGTCTTTTAGCAGGTTATACTTATATTTACAAGTTGGGTGAAATAGGGGTATTACATAGGTGATGTGTATATCCCAATCCCAAGGATTCTCCTGCATAAGACACCCCTAGTAAGAAAAACATGAGCTCCAACTCATGTGTAGAAAACTGCTGAGGTGAAGAGTTATGCACACGTGCTAACTGATCTTCAGTCACCCACGAATCTTCCTCTGCCCCTCTATTCTTCCACTTGATCACATATTCCATGTATTCCTTCTGGCGAGTCTTCTTACCAACTCTTGTAGCAATGATTTCTTCAATCTTCTCCTCTGGCTTAATTGGTAGGTGTTGTTCCCATTCAATGAGGGTACATTCATCTGCTCTCTTGTCCACTTCATGAAAATCATAGAGGTCATCAACATTGAATGTGTAAATTTTTTGAACCTGCATAGAATAGATCTAGCTAAACAATAATACACACATTTGTAGAGAGAATTGGAGAAAGAAGAAGAAGGAGAGAAAGAATGGAAGAATTCTCATTAACCGTTGTGAATAATGAATAATTTACACATGATATACTCTGTATATCTCAATGAGTTTGAATTGAGGTGAACCAATGTGCCATAGTGGTGGTCTAGAGTGATCTAGACACACACCAGTAGTTACGGGAGTGAACTGCCACCTATTCTAGTCTCTCAGGCAGTTACGAGAGTGAACTACCACCTAGTTGAGTTAACTAGTCAACTAGTCTTCAGTTAACTGACCGAACATAAAGCAGTGAGGAGTTAACTTAGGGAATCAAGGCTAATTCTCCACTCTGGTGATGATACCAAGGCAAGTTCTAATTATCATGGTGATGATCCCAATGTTGCATGGTGATGATCCCAATGCAACATCTAAACTCAACTCAACTAGTCAAACTGAAGTGTCAACTGAAAGAGAATATTCTCCAGGTGGAATATTCTCCCCTAAAATATAGGAGACTGGATAATGACTAATTATGACTAATAAACAAGGAATAAACTTAGGAAAAAGAAATCCTAGGTGTCTTTGAAGTAACTCCAACATCCTCCTTGAACATCACTATGGTGAAAATAAAGATTGGGTCCCGGCAACAAAGCCATGCTAGGTACCCAAGTACAAAAGATACACTGAAAATAAATTGAGGAAAGAGGGAAAACCTTATGGGAAACCCCCCCCCCCTCAAGGTACAATGTATGTAAAAAGAAGAACTACAGTTTCTAGGAAACTGTGCCCTTCACTCCAAGATGACCTCGCAGAGAATGGAATTTCTTCTCAGTGAAGGTCTTGGTGAAATTTTTTTTTTCCTGTTCTGCTGAAGGACAAAACTATAAGTCAATGATCCCCTCGTGTACTAATTCCTGGATGTAGTGCATGTGGATCTCGATGTGCTTCGTCCGCTGCCTATGAATTGGATCTCTGCAGAACTTCAGAGTGCTCTGGTTGTCACACCAGATGACGATCGACCGATGAAACTCAATGCCCAGCTCAGTGAGAAAATGTTGTAGCCACATAAACTCAATGGTTATGTTAACTACCCCTATGTACTCTTCCTCAGATGAAGATAGAGAAATGACAACTTGTTTCTTGCTCGACGAACAAATAGGCCTAAAACCAAGACTAAGTGAGTAACCGGATGTGGACTTGCGATCAATGTTATCGCCAGCTCAGTCGAAATCAGTAAACCAAATGAGATCTAATGTAGAGTCTATTGCATAATGAATCCCAAAGGTGATGGTGCCCTGTACGTATCGAAGGATACGCTTTGCAGCTTTCCAATGTAGCTCATGCGGCTCCTGCATGAACATGGAAACTGTGCAAACTGCATATGAGAGGTCTGGTCTGGAGTGTGTTGTAACACGCCCACTAAGGCATAATAAAATTTTCGTTTTTCCTCAAGGGACAGAATCCCCGAAGTCCTATGGGGGCCTAGAGTAGGCAAGTTATTCCCTGTTCACCTCCATGTGATCGTGGGTTAGGACCACAGGCCAAACAAACCAGGCACCTTTTCGTGTTTTGTGACTCAGAGATACTAGTGAGTCCAATATTTAAAGGTAGAATGGCGAGGGGGCTCCGAAACGAAACCCTGGTCGTAGATCTGGGCATGCAGCTTCTGGCCGTCCAGGTCTACCCGCCGCTTAACGACAAAGCACTAGCTCCCTTTATTTACTCCCTATCTCGATGGGACCACATACGCACCTAAATGCAAGCACCTTTCACAACTCACGACCTCGCGAGTCGTGAGTCGAAGACCCTCAAATTTTCTTCACCAATCGCCGATACCCGAGATTCCAATATGGTATGGCCCTTCCTTATTAGCACTCTCCATGCGTGACTGTTGGCTAGGCTAAACGCTAGCTCCTCTCGCTATTCATCACTTCGTGAGTTCAACGTTTTAACTCTCATTCTTTCCTTATGTGATCCTCCGAGACTTGAAAGTCAGTGAAGGTTGAACTTCCTTTCGCACTGCTCCCAACTCGCCACTTCGCGAGTTGTAGCATCGAATATTGGCACCTTCCATTCACAAACCCTCGAGAAGCGATATTTATTCTCCCTCTCGCGTTCTCACTACTCGTGACTTCGCAATTCCAAGGGTTGAGATCTCATGCTCTTATCCCGCGAATCCCCGAGATGCGAGAAGTCAATGGAGCATTGACTCCCTTCTCCAGGCAACATGTGTCCACCCGTCAATCACGCGGGCCCCACCTGGAAGTTCTACCATGTGTTCTCTCATTCTCGACTCTCGACACTTCGCTACTTGTGAAGTCATAAACGAATCCTTTCAAACTCCAAACCCTCGAACGCGTGATAGGTGATGGGGTTCCTGATCCAAAGGTCCTCCCGTTCTCTGAATCCAATGGTTGTCTCCACTCCTCGTGACTTCGCCACTCACGACTTGGAGCACCCAACCTTTGGGCTCTTACCTTGCGAACCTCCGAGTTCATGAGATCCATTGATCTCTGCCACCTGTCCTCCTCAGATGGACGGTCCTGATCCTCTCGCGAATTCGCCACTCACGAGGTCAAGAGACTTCCTCCTCTGACTCCCTATGTATGAATCCCTGATAGAGAGGATCTCACGACACGTGTCCTCCTTCCAACGGACGGTTTAGATCACATCGCGATCTCATGACTCAGGACTTCATGACTCCAAGAGCCCGATCTTCCACCTCCAACCTCATGAATCCCCGATACACAAAATGGTCAGATCCCATGGCTATCCTTCCTCTTAGATCAACAACCCAGATCACATCGCACTCTCATGACTCGGGACTTCATGACTCCAAGAGCCCGGTCTTTCACCTCCAAACTCACGAATCCCCGATACATGAAATGGTCAAATCTCTGCCACTTGTCCTCCAACATGGACGGTCCCAATGTCTTCGGGACCTTTTGGGATGTAGTCGAGTTCACTCTCCCGCCTAAGTAAAGGTTAAGATCAACGGCTTATAGAGCTCCGATGGGTCCCTAGGATCCATGGTCTAGGATCCCATTGCTATTTGTGAAGGCTGAAAGGGAAAGGTGTTAACGCCTACACTCCTTCTCTAGATCCATCGGTGTTGACATGCTTGGGTATTCCTGAAAGGATTCTGACCATTCATTTACAAAGCAATAGGGTATTTTCTTTCTTTACTTGAATCTTGCTATCCCTTCTGAGCTTGAATCATGAAGTTCAAACTCTCGAAGCTTCAGGCTCCCATGACCCCAAGACCTTAGAAAGCTACTCTTACTTGCGTAAGGGTTCTAGACCTAGATTGCATGAACCCTCAAATGGTTCTCGGGCAATTATCCTTGATCTTAATCGTGTCTCTAGTAAGGTTCAATACGGTTACAAAGTTTATGGGGTAATTCTCGGAAAAGAGTACTCTCAAGAGGCCTTCCCAGAGTATTACGAGAAACTAAGAAAATAAGACGATTCTTGGTGGAGCAAATTCATGTCCCAGACTTAATCATTTGTGAAAAAAGAAACTATGGCATGTAAGCATACACAGGCATCCATTTTATCAATTCAACCATTAGGTAAACACTTATATTCAGAACTATTTGCAAGCACACAAAACTGAGCATGCGATTATGGCATTAACTTCAAATAACACTTATCAAAAATAGCACCAGAGGTGATGCAACTGCTGAGAGGGGTGTTCATTTCCACCCAACCGTAGGCTCAGGGACTCCCAACGGATTTACCACTAGCTACCCCCGAGATGAGACCACGATGTTGCGAGACTGTGTCTCGGTTTGCCAGTGACCGAGAACGAGGGTTACTCTCCCCCTTCTCTGCTATCACTCACTATGCATATCTCCAGAGTTGTTCCTCCTTCCTTTGTGTCTGCCCATACCGTCTCTCCCTCATGCCTTTTTCCTCTTGCAAGGTTGCGTGTGGTGCGATTTTCCACGTACTAGTCAAGACTGAGCTCCTATGGATGGGCAGTTCACCTCCCCCATTCCTAATTAATTCCTGAGGAGCCATTTACCTACCAGCGTGTGAGACATTTAATTCGGGCCAGCGAGCCACTCTTGGTTCTCTGGGCTAGTGAGGTCCAAATACGGTATTGATTTTCGGTGGAAGTCAATGCCACCTTCCCAGGTGCCTTCCACCACCTTTCTTCAACCATCCTGGTCTCTTTTTCAACATTTCCCCTCTCAGCAGTCCTGCAATATATATATATTCATAATTTTATTTACATTTATTGACCTTTTCATAAGGTCCATTCTCATCATACATTCACATTTTCATCATGCCTTAGCATGGTAATTCCTATATTAGGATTAATTACAAATTTGGGGGAAATAGGGTGTTACAATTCCCTCCCCCTAAAAGGAACATCGTCCTCAGTGTTCTTTCTCAAAACACATGTCATGCCTTTCTTATTTGGAAACTTCAGAAGTCTTGACCTTCATCCTTGATCAGGTCCTCTTTCGGGATCTCAGTTTTCATCATCTGCCTTCCATAATTCTTGGTCAACAAACACATTAATCACAATTTTGTGAAAAAACATCTTATTGTTGCTCATAATTCAAAAGAAAAATTTCACAATTCAATAGGAAATTATTAAGGTCTCCTCTTCCTTGTGGTCACTCTCCCTCCAGCCCAGGCTCATGCATCCCCTTCATTGTTATATAGTCCCTCGGGCGATCCATCTTGTCATGCCGAGGATTTCTTGCACAGGAAGTTTAGAGATCCTATTGAGCCTTACAATCGAGGCATCCCTCAGACTTTCTCTGCCGAGGCATCCTTTCGGCTTGTGTTACCTCAACACAATAATTTTCAGGAAATCATGGTTTATCATGGGGTTTTCATGGCTCAGTAGTAGCCACATTCATCATCTTCAACTTTGACAACATTCGTTGTTCTTCTCAGGACGAATCTTTTCTTCTCACCTGTATCACAGGTACACAAGATTTCATGAGACGTCATCATAAAATCTAACTTTCAGAATTTTATTGCAAGTCTGTCACCCACAGATTTTCCAATCTCACGATTTGTTTTCATATTTTTTCTGCACAGGAACCAAATTCATAATTATGGGACTCTCCTTCCCATAATGGTTTGGCTCAGTAGGCAATTGGCCTTCCTTATGGGCTTACAATGTTGCCATATCCAAGACCCCTTTGCTTCCTGCACTTTCAACTTCAATCGGCCAAACAACTTGTTAGCTTTTCCATGCATATACATTTTATGGCACCTTTACCACATCGTCACAACAATTTTCAGAATTGTGCATACTGAACAATTAAACTACTTTCTCAAAAAGGAAATACCATTCCTTATAGTTTGGCTTAGCAGGCAATCGGTCTTTCCTATGGGCTTACCTTACTACCATATCCATGACCTCCTGCTTCCTGCAATTCATTCCCCAATCAGCCAAACAATAGTTAGATTTTCCATATATATATATATATATATATATATATATATATATATATATATATATATATTCAAACATAATTCAACATTTCAAAGGGTTTTAGCAAATGTGCCACTATCCATGGCCACATTCGTACCCAATGCGTTCTTGCATTGATTTCAAGTTTGTCACATTTTATGATCAGTTATTGGCCATGGGGTGTTGGGATTTAATTGATCCTTCCCTCATATGGTGTTGCAACAGAATCCACACTTCCTGCTATAGTCCAATCACGACCCCAAATTAGTACATATTAAACTTAAAAGTTTCGCTTGAATGCGCCCACGCATTATGCATTTATTAATAACCAGGGTGCCAACACTCATGGCCACCCAAATTTGGTTTTCTCTAACACCTATACCTCGTGAGTAGAAATGTTGGAAGGTCCTCCTTCCTCAATGAGAAATCCATTGTCTATTATTTACGCAAATATGCATTTCCTAGAATAATTCCGTACAACGTGTTATCTATGAGCACTTTTGTTTCCAATCGTTCCTTGGTTGGTGATCAAAATCTGGACCAGGGGGCAAAAGTTTGCTCAATTTTCAAAGTGCTCGGAATGCGATGAAAATGGTGCCATTGCGTCCGTCTCGTCTTCCTGATTCCGGAGGTATATTTACTTTCTCAAACAGAGTCCGTATGGAGAAGATATCGCAATCTGTTCGCCGAGCCAAACATGCAAAAATTTTGATGCTGACTGTACCTGTCTGTACAGTCCCTATAGGACACATGTCAAGTCCATACAGTCCGTACAGGACATGTGGCAGGTCCATACAAGACACGTGGCAGCTCCAGGGAGTGACACATGGCATGCAGTTTTGGACTTTTTTGTGCACAGTTGGGCCAATCCGAAGGTGACACGTGTCACCACTGGATGGGTGACACGTGGCACAGATGACATCAGCAGCATGCGTGGTGATGACATGGCAGGGTCGTACCATCTGTACGGTGACATGGCAGGTGGGTGACGTGGCACGTTTTCATTGGTTGATAGCTGGCGAGTAAAGAGATGACACGAGTCCGTTTATGGGAAAATAATATGAGGACACATGGCCCAATCAGAGGGCGCCACGTGTCACTCATAGTTTGGCTATTTGGTTTTGGTTTATTAGTTCAAAATTTTGGTGGCCGTGGGGTTCGACCCCACGACCTGTCCTCCATGTAATGCCTTCACATAATAGTTCGACCACTACATCGCCGCTTGACTCTTGTTATATATATGAATGTTAATATATTTGAATTCGTATATAAGTGTATGCGGCGGGGGGTCAGGCCGGGGCTTAGCCGCGACCCGCGGTCGTTTGAACCATTCGTATGTGACCATAACCCATATAAAATCGTGTATTGTCATATGTTTGCGCGCGGGTTTATATATGACCCATGGTTCCATACCATAACCATATGTTATTAACATGCGCGGTTATAATATTTGGGCGCGGGGTATATTGTGTTAAAACCCGGTTCTATTGCCAATACATATAACCCATAGTTTTTGTGGTATAAAAATGTGCGCGCGGTTATGTGGTTGCGACCATTTTCGTGCGGTTTAAATTTGGTTTCAACAGTTATGTAACCAATAACTCCCGCCAAGTGTCATTTTATCATTTGATATGAGACGGAGCCCATTTTTAAAAGCGCGTGGTCCTATGGGCTCATATGCCCCATGGCTTGATGGTTGGGGGGTATTAGTTCCATTAACAGTCCTACAGTTTGGACAATTTTTCGGAACCGCTCGGTGCTAGGTTTTAACGTGTGTTTTGGAGCGTGTTCTGGGTTCATGCACACAGAGGTGTGTTCTGTAGAACCAGTTCCAGCAAAGTAGAAGGAGGAGAATGGAGGAGGTCTAACTTTCTCAGTTTTTTGTCGATTGAGGTGCCGTAAAAGCCCAGCCAGGGGTTTTTGGACGTGTTGGATCCATTGGTGTAGTTTTCAAGGCCATTTGAGGACTTCTTCTGCAAGTTTTTCACCATTTAAGTTTCAGCAAGCTCTAGGGAGCTTGAAGCCCTCTTTGATGGAGGACATGGTTTGGTGAGCCTATGTTTTTTTTTTGTGATTGAATAATCATTTTTGGCTAATTAATATGCTCTGAAAACATTGTGACAGGTTTCAAAGGCTTTTGAGGACTTTTACAGGTGTTTTTTCCAAAGAGAATCTCAGGGAAGCTTATGGCCACATGTAGAAGAGGTCATGCCCGGATGAACCATGATCCGTTTTCAGAGTTCTATTAGTCGTTTTTGGGGTTTTTATGTGTTTTGATATCAATGGTACAGTTTGTTTTTCCATTGGAGTTAAGCAGTAGCTTGTAAAAGAACTTTTGACTAATTAATCCCAGAGAGCCAAGTCCATTATGGAGGCTCAAGGAGATGTAGCCCGTAGGGGGGTGAACTCCTTTATCATGTTGTGATTGTTCTGAGTTTGATGGTTTATTTGCTGCAAGTTATGTTGTTGTGTTTTCATTTAAAGAACATATTTAACCATTTAAAAGAACAATTTCTCACAGATAAACATTTACAAGAAGATACATAAAACGTAGCACATAATTTATCTGGCATGTTTTAAACACATGAAGCAAGGTCCTGTAAAGTCTATTTTAATGAAGTAGGGGTGCTTGCATAGCATAACAAGTCAGCCTTCTATTTCCAGATCAGGTGGTATCAGAGCATAGTTTGTTTTGCTCATGTGTTTGCCATTGATAGCTTGAGATTTAGCTATTGGTTTTTGTGCAAGTTTTGTGTTGAAGTTTGA
>ML803273.1:80854-94294 GCA_009831015.1 Picea engelmannii
GCTTATCATTCAATTGCATTTGATTATGTTAAGCATGATAAATTTGGAAGAAAGAATCCTTGTACATATTGTGGTTTGTATAACCATCATGTTTCAAAGTGTTGGAAAAGATTAATCGCTTTCAGGAAACTTTCTAAGCAAAGGCAGCGTGAAAGGAGGATGCAAAAGGTTTGCACCCATTGTCAGAAGCGGGGTCATCTTGTTGACCAATGTTGGACGTTGCATCCAACTATTGGTCCACAGCCTCAGAAGCAGTTGGATAAGAAGGTTGGCAAGAATGGAAGTGGAGATTCCATCATCGATGTGAGTCAAGATGATTCACAAGAGGACGATGTTCTGCAGAAAAAGTCATCGTTCAGTTGGTTTGGTAAGAAATGGTTGGATTTCTTGAGCAAGTGAGGCTTGCATTTTTCTGTTGTAAATGCACTTTTCAGTGTTATGTGTGCATTTATGGGAAGCATGATAAGTTGCAGCCATTTATATTTTTTGTATTCAACTCTTAAGTACCCATATGTTTTGAGGTTGTACTTATGTTTGTACTGGAAGGAGAGTTGAAGAGTCATGAACATGCATTTGTTTTTTATGTATGTGTAAGCAGTGAACCTGGTAATAGTTCATCATGAGTGATTCATGATTGTTACATGATTATGTATCATGTTTGTCGACTTGTCAGTTTGGGAAGGTTGATGTTTCAATGAGTCTCGACTGGTGTTGATGATTTTTTTGACGACTATGTTGTGTCGATCGTGTTGTTCGACTTGTGTTTAGTCGATGGTGTTTATTGACTTGAAAGTTGAATTTGAAAATGCCATGTGATTTGATAAAGTACGAGATGAGACAGTTTTTTTGAAGAACAAAAGATTTTGTTGGCATCATTTTCAATCTTGTATGATTTGTTTTCAAGATTGATGGTTTTCTTGGCTTGTGACAAGATGTCGCAGGAAGTTTTTGCAGCCATTGGAGAGTTGATTATGTTGACGGCAAAGAGTTCGAAAGAGGGACTTGATTCTCAGTGGGAAGGTTGGCAGTCTTCCAAGCACAGAGAGAGCAGTGGGTCAGCAGCAGCCAGAGAGCAGTGGTTGAAGGACATAGCCAGTTGCAATGCACAGCATGTCAAAGTGTTCATGTGATTGTCGAAAATATTTTGATATAACTTGAAAGCAGACAGATAAGCTTTTGTGGGTCCAAAAGCCTTTCAGTGGGAAGGTGTGATCAAAATCTGGACCAGGGGGCAAAAATTTGCTCAATTTTCAAAGTGCTTGGAATGCGACGAAAATGGTTCCATTACATCCGTCTCGTCTTCCTGATTCCGGCGGTATATTTACTTTCTCAAATGGAGTCCGTATGGAGAAGATATCACAATCTGTTCGCCGAGCCAAACAGGCAAAAATTTTGATGTTGACTGTACCTGTCTGTACAGTCCGTACAGGACACGTGTCAAGTTCGTACAGTCCATACAGGACACGTGGAAGCTCCAGGGAGTGACACATGGCATGCAGTTTTGGACTTTTTTGTGCACAGTTGGGCCAATCCGAAGGTGACACATGTCACCACTAGATGGGTGACATGTGGCACGGATGACGTTAGTAGCATGCATGGCGATGACGTGGCAGGGTCGTACCATCCGTACAATGACATGGAAGGTGGGTGACATGGCATGTTTTCATTGGTTGATAGTTGGTGAGTAAAGAGCTGACACGAGTCCATTTATGGGCAAATAATATGAGGACACGTGGCCTAATCAGAGGGCACCACGTGTCACTCATAGTTTGGCTATTTGGTTTTGGTTTATTGGTTCAAAATTTTGGCAGCCGTGGGGTTCGACCCCACGACCTATCCTCCATGTAACGCCTTCACATAATAGTTTGACCACTACACCGCCGCTTGACTCTTGTTATATATATGAATGTTAATATATTTGAATTCGTATATAAGTGTATGCGGTGGGGGGTCGGGCCGGGGCTTAGCCCCGGCCCGTGGTCGTTTGAACCATTCGTATGTGACCATAACCCATATAAAACCGTGTATTGTCATATGTTTGCGCGCGGGTTTATATATGACCCATGGTTCCATACCATAACCATATGTTATTAACATGTGCGGTTATAATATTTGGGCGCAGGGTATATTGTGTTAAAACCCGGTTCTATTGCCAATACATATAACCCATAGTTTTTGTGGTATAAAAATGTGCGCGCGGTTATGTGGTTGCGACCATTTTCGTGCGGTTTAAATTTGGTTTCAACAATTATGTAACCAATAACTCCCGCCAAGTGTCATTTTATCATTTGATATGAGACGGAGCCCATTTTTTAAAGCACGTGGTCCTATGGGCTCATATGCCCCACGGCTTGACGGTTGGGGGGTATTAGTTTCGTTTACCATCCTACAGTTTGGACCATTTTTTGGAACCGCTCGGTGCTAGGTTTTAACGCATGTTTTGGAGCGTGTTCTGGGTTCATGCACATAGAGGTGCGTTCTGTAGAACCAGTTCGAGCAAAGTAGAAGGAGGAGAATGGAGGAGGTCTAACTTTCTCAGGTTTTGGTCGATTGAGGTGTCGTAAAAGCCCAGCCAGGGGTTTTTTGACATGCTAGATCCATTGGTGCAGTTTTCAAGGCCATTTGAGAACTTCTTCTGCAATTTTTTTACCATTGAAGTTTCAGCAAGCTCTAGGGAGCTTGAAGCCCTCTTTGATGGAGGACATGGTTTGGTGAGCCTATGTTCGTTTTCTGTGATTGAATAATCATTTTTGGCTAATTAATATGCTCTAAACACATTGGGACAGGTTTCAGAGGCTTTTGAGGACTTTTACAGGTGTTTTTTCCAAAGAGAAACTCAGGGAAGCTTATGGCCACATGTAGAAGAGGTCATGCCTGGATGAGCCATGATCCGTTTTCAGAGTTCTATTAGTCGTTTTTGGGGTTTTTATGTGTTCTGATCTCAATGGTACAGTTTTTTTTTCCATTGGAGTTAAGCAGTAGCTTGTAAAATAAATTTTGACTAATTAATCCCAGAGAGCCAAGTCCATTATGGAGGCTCAAGGAGATGTAGCCCGTAGGGGGGTGAACTCCTTTATCATGTTGTGATTGTTATGAGTTTGATGGTTTATTTACTGCAAGTTATGTTGTTGTGTTTTCATTTAAAGCACGTATTTAACCATTTAAAAGAACAATTTCTCACAGATAAACATTTACAAGAAGATACATAAAACTTAGCACATAATTTATCTGGCATGTTTTGAACACATGAAGCAAGGTCCTGTAAAGTTTATTTTAATGAAGTAGGGGTGCTTGCATAACATAACAATTCAGCCTTCTATTTTCAGATCAGTTAGTCCATGCATTCATGACATATCCATTCATGAATTCTTCTAAGGGTTACAACCAATTTTTACTACCATAGGTTCATACCTCCATTATTCAGGTTCTCCTTCCTGAATCATACCACACTTGGGTATCCGAGGCCTACAACTGCCCTTTCAATTTTCAGGTATAACATGCAATAATAAAATATTTCGGAAGGGGTTCTTACCAAATCCCTTCATACCCTGTGCCACATAGGTACGAATATCTTTATATCGGTTCTTGGTTGCTAGCACCCTCTCTCTGTTCTCTACCTTATCAATAGTGCTTTAGCGGGATTTTCACGGTCCCGTCAACAACCTTTCAACTATATTCTTTCCATGGTCACCCTTTGCTTGACGTTGTTCATTGTTGGAAACTGTATTTCTTAATAGTTCCAATATTATTCCTTTCTACACATGACATACACCATAGGCACATTAATCGTCATGTAATTAAAATGCAAATATCATAGCATTTAATTAATAGAAACATTTTCAGGCATGTCTAGCATATCTATATGCACTTCATCACATTATCCTTAATGTTTTTCATGAGTGTAACACAACATTTCTCAATCATTTTCATAGAATTACAACCATCATTATTATAGTGTCAAATCATTTTCGTTCATAAATGTACTAGCTTTCTTATCCCATAGAAGCGTAATGCACAACAAGGAAAGAATTGAGGGCTCTCCCCTTTTTCCAATTCTTTCTACATTGCCTGGGGATTTTCAGCCAAGTCAAGTAATCTCTAAGGTCACATTGCCTTTCCTTAATCATAGCTTCAACCAAGCCGTATCAGATAACATACCCATTTATTCATTCAATCATACTCAGGGGTTTACTAGCCTCTTACCAACCATACTGGTTTCCACAGGTGCTCTTTTTCTAAGCAGCCCTGGGTTAGGCTCATCCTAACTATTAGGATACTTCAGCATGATTTAGTAGCAACTCTTTTCTCATAATGAATCATGAACATGTGCACCCTACACGCTTCCATTTGGTTATCCGAATGGTCTACATTCGGTTATTAGTCTTCTATTACTTACATGACTCTTTCAAAATGTAATCCAGGATTCTTATACATGGACAGACTTTGCAGCTCATTGTCCAACCTTCAACAATTATCAGGGTTGTGACTCTGTTCTTCTGAAAAGGTCCTTACCCCGTTCCTCCACTGGGAAATCCTTCGGCATGAAACTTCCTTGTTGCAGATCCATCACCATCTGCGATGGCCTCAACCTTGAGTTTTCTTTTTAGTGGTCTACCAAATATTCCCCTTAAGGAATATAAACATGCATCTTCGTTAACTGACATCTATGATGTACTTAACCACTTTCATAATCCTAAGCCTTCATGTAGCTATCATAGGTATATTCCATAGCCCACATACATTTCTATTTTTAAATCAGTCATTTAAGGATTGTTCACAATCCTTCTCATATGATCTTCAAAGGCATAAACATTTGCCTATTTTCAAGACATCAAAGCATCCTCACTCGTTTACTCTTTCCTTTAATTGTAATGTCTTTCCCTGGGGAATGGAATACATTCCCCTTAAGACATCATTCAAGACATGGCTTTCACGACTCTTCAGAATGGATTCAACCATGCATCCATGGTATTCATTCAATTTTGGCAAGTGTAATTCTTGCCTCACGTTTCACTCATTAGGGCCATCATGTTGGGCCTCTAGTATACTTATACATTTACATCATACATATGAATTACTTGCCCATTCTATATATCATTCATACCTTACTGGTATGAGTATCAGGCTTCTTAATATGAAGCTCCTCGGTGCATTAAACTCATTCACTATTCATCATACTGGCTTACGCCCTCTCCTCACACAACCACCGGTGGTGACCACGATCCAAATTTAAAAGGTGCTTTGCATTTCACAATTTCGGAATTCATGTTGCAAGGAACTCTAGTTCCTCGAACCCCGAAATCAAAAACCCCAAAAGACCGAGGCTAAGTTTTTCTCTGCTCTTTCATCCACATGACCCTTCGCTTATAATCTGGGGTCAATTCTCAGACACGCGTCAGTATCCCGTATTTCGGCGAATCCGTGGATAACGCTCCACCGTTTCCCAAACTTCTAATCTATGTAGGCCTGGCAATATGGATCCCACGATCCAGATCTCTCTGGCAATCAACGGTCCTGATTAAATCGGTGATTTACCTGGCGCGACTTTGGGAAGTCTACGCTTCCATTTTCCCAATAGACGAAACCTCGAAGCTTTAGATCAATGGCTCTCGTTCATTCCAATCTAACGGATACTATTCCTCCTGAGCTTATAAGTGATGAGAGGTTATCAGCCTTATCTTCCCGCTGATCAAGTAGATCTAACAGTCACCAACAACTCTCTAATTGGCAATTATGATTATGTCACGATTTCGCATTTCCCGACTTCGGGACTTCTATTATGAAGAACCTCGAATCCTTCGATCCCCGGAATTGAAAAATTTTCTCTGAACGATCAACGGTCCAATTTCTCTCCTTGATCAGCGACTATGATCTTTTTGCGAATTTCTCATTGCTTTTCCCAAGCCTTTTGGTCTTGCGGAATTTCGGTATCTCCTTGCAACTAACCAGTGTGCTACTTCCCCGAGATTGAACAGCCCGAAACATTTCGGTTCTTTCTGAATGGATCTTGACTCTAGATCCCAACCAATCTTCAAAATTCTTTTCTGAAGGATTTCTCCTGCTATATCTTCTGATCTTTTTAAGTTACTTACAAGACTAATCTCATAGTCCTAACTTATACAGGTGTTACCCTCTCTTTATCGAAACGACCAACAAGGGTCACTCTTGGGAATTAGCAACAGTCCCAAAGGACTCCTCAAACAGATTATCCTCATTATCGATCTAACCATTATAGGTCAGGTAAATCTGACCCTAAATATTTTCACCAGTCCTCTCAATCATGAGAAATTATATGCTCAGGGTTTAGTCTCTTAATAATGCAGAAATCATAACTTTCTAAGGATCCTACCAGTCCTTACCAGATTTCCCAAATCATGAAGGGGTCCTTCATTTGGGTATTAATCCTTATCTAACCAACCATCTCAATCACCAGAGACTCTAACTGCTTTAGTAGGTAGCCATCATCACACTAAAACAAAACAACTCAATTCATGTCCCTTGTCTGGCACGTGCGGCTTCATAGCACAATTTATTCCACCTCTTTTATTTGCACTCATATCTTATTAGTGATAATGATTAGTGCATCCCTACTCCTATAAGAGTAGTTTCCATTTTAATAGAGGGTTACAGAAATTTCAAAATTATAGTTTCATTCTGCAATCCTTCTCCTTAAAGAGAAATTTCAGATAACAGTATCTCCTTACGCAGCTCGTACATGAGCCCAAGCAGACCAAGTGTTGTAACCATGCTCTGATACCAATTTGTAACACACCCACTACGACATAATACAATTTTCATTTTTCCTTAAGGGACAGAATCCCCGAAGTCCTACGGGGACCTAGCGCAATCTAGTTCTTCCCTATTCACCTCCCTATGATCGTGGGTTAGGACCACAGGCCAAATAAACCAGGCACCTTTTCATGTTTCGCGACTCAACGATACCAGTGAGTCCAATATTTAAAGGTAGAATGGCGAGGGGGCTTTGGAATGAAACCATGGATGTAGATCTGGGCGCGCTGCTTCTGGCCGTCCAGATCTACCCACCGCTTAATGACAAAGCACTAGATCCCTTTCTTTACTCCCTATCTCGATGGGACCACATAAGCACCTAAATGCAAGCACCTTTCACAACTCATGACCTCGCGAGTCATGAGTCGAAGACCCTCGAATTTTCTTCACCAATCGTCGATACTCGAGATTCGGATATGGTATGGCCCCTCCTTATTAGTGCTCTCCACACGTGACCACCGGCTAGGCTAAACGCTAGCTCCTCTCGCTATTTTCCTCTTCGTGAGTTCAACGGTTGAACTCTCGTTCTTTCCTTATGTGATCCTCCGAGACTTGAAACTCAGGGAAGGTTGACCTTCCTTTTGCACTACTCACAACTCGCCACTTCACGAGTTGTAGCATAGAATCTTGGCACCTTCCCTTCACGAACCCCCGAGAAGCAAAATTTTTTCTCCCTCTCGTGTTCTCGCTACTCGTGACTTCGCAAGTCCAAGGGTTGAGCTCTCATGCTCTTATCCCGTGAATCCCTGAGACGTGAGAAGTCAACAGAGCGTTAACTCCCTTCTCCAGGTGACGCGTGTCCACCCGTCAATCATGCGGGCCCCACCTGGAAGTTATGCCACGTGTTCTCTTGTGCTCGGCTCTCAACACTTCACTACTCATGAAGTCATAAACGACTCCTCTCAACCTCTGAACCCCCGAACATGTGATAGGAAATGGGGTTCCTGATTAAACGGTCCTCTCATTCTTTGGATCCAACGAATGTCTTCGCTCCTCGCGACTTTGCCACTCGTGACTTCGCCACTCACGACTTGGAGCACCCAACCTTTGGGCTCTTACCTTGCGAACCTCCGATTTCGCGAGATCCCTTGATCTCTGCCACTTTTCCTCCTTGGATGGACGGTCCTGATCCTCTCGCGACTTTTCCACTCGCGAGGTCAAGAGACTTCCTCGTTTGACTCTCGATGTCTGAATCCCTGATAGAGAGGATCTCGCAACACGTGTCCTCCTTCCAACGGATGACTCAGATCACATCGCAATCTCGTGACTCGGGACTTCGTGACTCCAAGAGCTTAGTATTCCACCTCCAACCTCAAGAATCCCCGATACATGAAATGGTCAGATTCTATGGCTGTCCTTCCTCTTAGATCAATGGTCCGGATCACATCGCGATCTCGCGACTTGGGACTTCATGACTCCAAGGGCCCGGTATTTCACCTCGAAACTCATGAATCCCCGATACACAAAATGGTCAGATCTCTACCACCTGTCCTCCAACATGGACGGTCCCGATGTCTTCGGGACCTTTTGGGATGTAGTCGAGTTCACTCTCCTGCCTAAGTAAAGGTTAATATCGACGAATTATAGAGCTCCGATGGGTCCCTAGGATCTATGGTCCAGGATCCCTTCGCTATTTGCGAAGGATGAAAGGGCGAGGTGTTAATGCCTACGCTCCTTCTCTAGATTCGTCGGTGTTGAAAGGCTTGGGTATTCCTGAAAGGATTCTGACCGTTCATTTACCAAGCGATAGGGTATTTTCTTTCTTTACTTGAATCTCGCTATCCCTTCTGAGCTTGAATCACAAAGTTCAAACTCTCGGAGCTTCAAGATCCCATGACCCCTAGACCTTTGAAATCTACTCTTACTTGCGTAAGGGTTCTAGAACCATATTGCATGAACCCTCAGATGGTTCTTGGGCAATTATTCTTGATCTTAATTGTGTCTCTAGTAAGGTTCAGTACGGTTACAAAGTTTATGGGGTAATTCTCGGAAAAGAGTACTCTCAAGGGGCCTTCCCAGAGTATTACGAGAAACTAAGCACATAAGATGATTCTTGGTGGAGAGAATTCATGTCCCAGACTTAATCATTTGTGCAGAAAGAAACTATGGCATGTAAGCGTACACAGGCATCCATTTTATCAATTCAACCGTTAGGTAAACACTTCTATTCAGAACTATTTGCAAGCACATAAAACTGAACATGCGATTATGGCATTAACTTCAAAAAACACTTATCAGAAATAATACCAGAGGTGATGCAATTGCTGAGAGGGGTGCTCATTTCCACCCAACCGTAGGCTTAGCGACTCCCAACGAACTTACCACTAGCCACCCCCGAGATGAGACCACGATGTTGCGATACTGCGTCTTGGTTTGCCAGTGACCGAGAACGAGGGTTACTCTCCCCCTTCTCTGCTATCACTCACTCTGCATATCTCCAGAGTTCTTCCTCCTTCCCTCGTGTCTGCCCATACCGTCTCTCCCTCACGCCTTTTTCCTCTTGCGAGGTTGCATGTGGTGTGATTTTTCGCACACTGGTCAATTCTGAGCTCCTACGGATGGGCGGTTTACCTCCCCCATTCCTCATTAATTCATGAGGAGCCATTTACCTACCAGCCTGTGAGACATTTAATTCAGGCCAGCGAGCCGCTCTTGGTTCTCTGGGCCAGTGAAGTCCAAATACGGTATTGATTTTCGGTGGAAGTCAACGCCACCTTCCCAGGTGCCTTCCACCACCTTTCTTTAGCCATCGTGGTCTCTTTTTCAACATTTCCCCTCTCAGAAGTCCTGTAATATATATATATATATATATATTCATAATTTTATTTACATTTATCGACCTTTTCATAAGGTCCATTCTCATCATACATTCACATTTTCATCATGCCTTAGCATGGTAATTCCTATATTAGGATTAATTACAAATTTGGGGGAATGAGGGTGTTACATGTGTGAGATACAACAAGCTCCCCACTATATTTTTGTATAGTGTGCTATCAACCAGTGGAGTCTCCCCGCCATCCTCAAGTTTGACTCTTGATAGGAAAAGAGTTGGAGTAGACTTGTAGTCTATCATGTGAAATCTCTCAAGGAGATCTCATGCATACTTGTCTTGAGATAGTTTGATTCCTGATGCATCTTGATTGATCTCAAGTCCAAGGAAGAAGTGTAGTGGACCCATGTCCTTCATCAAAAAACTATCATGAAGAATCCTCTTGACTGCAACAATCGCTAAAGTCGAGCAACTGGTGATCAACAAATCATTGACATACAAAACTAAAAGTAGAAGTGAATCAACCATCCTGAGCATGTATACATTCGGGTATGATTTACAACGTACAAAGTTCTGTGACAATAGGTAGGAGTCCATCTTGGCATACCATGCCCTCAGAGCCTATTTGAGGCCATAAAGTGACTTCTTCAGTCGACAAACGAAAGATGAGTCATGCATAAATCCTTGGGGCTGCTCCATGTAGATCTCCTAAGAGAGATCACCGTGAAGAAATGCATTCTTCACGCCCATCTGAAGGACTTCCCATCCCTTGGCTACCACAATGGCAAGGGCCAATCGAATGGAATCCATCTTCACTACTGGATCGAAGGTCTCATCATAGTCAATACCATGAACTTACTGAAAGCCTTTGGCGACAAGCTTGGATTTGTATCTATTGATGTGTCCATCTGCTGCACTCTTGGTCTTGTAGACCCATCGGCATTTGACAAGTTTCCTCCCAGAAGGAAGGGGAACTAGATCCCAAGTATGGTTCTCGAGGAGGGAGTTGTACTCCTCCTGCATGGCTGATTCCCAAAAGGGATTTCCAGTAGCCTCGCCATAAGACTGTGGATCTGAAGACTGAACCAAGAAAATATGCCTAGAAGGAAATGGTTCAGTGGAAGTGAGTGCAACAAGAGGCTACTCTAAATCAGATTGATTCCTCCTAGTATCGGTTGGATAACCTACGAGATCCCCTGCATCCTGAATAAGTAGTCTATGCCCACTTGGGCCTCTTCTCTGGCTCTGCAGCTACATCTAGATTCTCTGACTCTGCATCTTAATGTATTGACTCTGAATCGAAATCCTCTTAGTTCTATGAATCATAACTCTCATCTGAGGAAGAGTCAACATGTGCATGCTCATCATCTCGGACAGGTGGAAGAGTGAAGGTGTCTGCATGTGGCTGCTGAGGTACATGTGAGACACTTTCCTTGAACTGGACACTACACTCATTGATGAGTTGGTCCGAGGAAAGATCAATAAGTCGATATCCCTTCACACTGCCAGGGTATTCAACAAAAATTCATTCCGTGCTCTGTGGATCAAGCGCCTTCCTCTTTTCAGAGGGAATACGGGCCCATGCACGAGAACAAAAAAATGCGAAAGTGGGTCACTTCCGGTTTGAGACTACTCCAAGCCTCATAGGGGGTATTATCCTTGACAGATCTATAGGAAGATCTATCTTGGATGTATGTTTCACAATTAAGTGCTTCGGCCCATAGTCTTTGTGGTAGTGACTTTGCATGCAACATGCAATATGTCATCTCCTTTAGAGATCTATATTTCCTCTTAGCAACTCTGTTTTGTTGTGGAGTGTAGGGAATTTTATGCTACAACTAAATCCATTCCTCGTGGAAAATATTATGGATCTTATGATTTACATACTCTCCCCCATTATCATTTTGGAGAACTTTGATCGTCTTTCCGGACTATGTGTCAACCAAGGCTTTGAAATCTTTGAGGTGTTGAAAGACCTCAGATTTTTTCTTGAGAAAGTAGATCCATGTAAAACGTGAGAAATCGTCAACAAAAATGAGAACAAACCTCTCTTTTCTGATCGATGGATGCGGAAAAGGACCCGTGAGGTCACTATGGATCAGATCTAAAGGTGTGGAAGCTTGCTGAGCTTTCCCTTGTCAAATTTCTCTTGAGTGTTTTTTCCGAGAATACATGCCTCACATACTCCCTTGGAGAAATAGATGTTTGGTATACCATCAACTAATTTGTGCTTGCTAAGTTGTTGCATGTATTTGAAATTCAAATGTCCAAAACTTTCGTGCCATATCCTGCTACTTTCATCGACATGAGTAAGCAGTAAAGCAGAATCAGGTTCAATGAATTCAGAAAATGTATACAATCTAGAATGATGATTTACCTCACGGGTTGCAACCTTGGAGTTGGTTTTCATGTCATATATGTCCACATCATGTGGTGTGAATACGAATCTCTTTCTGGTGACGAAATTTATCATCTGATACATGGAGAGAAGGTTGATAGAAATCTTGGGATCATGCAACACATTCTTGAAGCTTTCGTTGGTGAGTTCAATCCTTCCTGTGTTGGTGACTTCGACAGAAGAGTTGTCCCCCATCAGAATAGGAGGACCTTTGCATGAATCCAAAGAATAATATACTACTTCTGAGGCATCCATGTGATGTGATGCTCCTGAATCTATGATCCAAGCATCAGAAGAGGAGTTGATGGCAATCAAGGCATGGCTAGAATTGGTTTTCTTGGAATTCAGTTCTTCTGGATTCTTCTTCTTTGCACCCTTGAGGATGTGATATCCAAGGTTGTTTTGTTGAAGTATCTGAGACATTAGATCTATTTTTTTTTGCATGCATGCGGATTCCGAATGGAATCCTTTGTGATAGTATGTGCATTTCTCTCCTTTGCTTCCCTTTTCTCCTTTGGATTCGGAGGCATCGATGAAGGGTTTTGTGCACCCTTCCTTCTTTGTATGTGCATGAGATTTCTTCTTATCTTTATATTTAGAATTATGATATTTTTGGCTGCCATCATGGACAATGAGTGGATGCACCCTTGGGCCTTTGATTGTGCCCATGTTGATGAGCTTGGTTTTCTCTTGTGTCAGGGATTCGATAAAGTCCTCAAGAGAAGGCATCTTCCAGGTGGCTCCAAAGTTGAATATGAGAGTTTGGAATGTGGATATGAATACAGAGAATTCAGGTCCAAGCTTGGAGAGAATGGTGAGAACCATTTGTTTCTTCTCCACCGATTTATCAACCCCACAAGCTTTGAGTTGCGACAGTAAATCCTTGAATTTTGTAAAGAAATCTTGGATATTGTCGAAGATTTTTGGATCCAATGTGAGTAGCTCCACCTCTAGCACGTGTCCCCTCATCTCATCCTATTTTCCAAAGAGCCCTTCCAATATTTTCCAGGCTTCATTGGGAGTCTTTAGGAAGATATGTGAAAAATGAGATCGAGAGAAATAAGACTGCAAATTGTTCTGAGTGCCTCATCCATGCGATTTAACTACTTGGATTTTTCTATGGCTGATGAGTGAAATTCCACCTATTCTAGTCTCTCAGGTAGTTATGGGAGTGAACTGCCACCTATTCTAGTTTCTCAGGTAGTTATGGGAGTGAACTGCCACCTAGTTGAGTTAACTAGTCAACTATTTTTCAGTTAACTGACTGAACATAAAGTAGTGAGGAGTTAACTCAGGGAATCAAGGCTAATGCGCCACTCTGGTGATGATACCAAGGGAAGGTTGAATTATCATGGTGATGATCCCAATGTTGCATGGTGATGATCCCAATGCAACATCTAAACTCAACTCAACTAGTCAAACTGAAGTGTCAACTGAAAGAGAATATTCTCTAGGTGGAATATTCTCCCCTAAAATATAG
>ML803273.1:94344-118891 GCA_009831015.1 Picea engelmannii
TCAACTAGTCAAACTGAAGTGTCAACTGAAAGAGAATATTCTCTAGGTGGAATATTCTCCCCTAAAATATAGGAGACTAGATAATGACTAATTATGATTAATAAACAAGGAATAACCTTAGGAAAAATAAATCCTAGGTGTGTGTGAAGTAACTCCAACATAATGTAGGAGATATGTCAAATTTCTCCGGAAGTTCCAACCGATAAGCATTATCAGAGATATTTTTCATAATTCGCCATGTACCTATTTTATTTTACTTGAGTTTATTACATGTGCCTTGAGGAAATTGATCCTTCATCAAGTGAGCCATGACCATCTCACGCTCTCAGAATACCTTCCATCTCCTATGTTGATCTTCTCTTTGTTTATAACTGTCATTGATGGTCTGCAATTTCCTCTTTACCAGTTCTTGTAATTCATGCATATTGTCAACAAAATCATTCGCATCAACACTCTTCTTGCCTTCCAAATCCGACAATGCATCCAAATATACCACACCTTTTGGCAACCATCCATAAACAATGTGGAATGTAATATTTCCTGTAGACCTTTTCTCCGAATCATTATATGTGAATTCAACTTGGGATAATGCCAAATCCCATTGACTAGGATTCTCTCCACTTAAACTTCTCAAAAAATTTCCTAGACTCATGTTCACTACTTCTGTCTGACCATCCCTTTGAGGATGATATGTCGAACTGTATAAAAAATATGAGCCTAAATGTTTCCAGAGTGTCCTCTAAAAATGTCCAAGGAATATGGTATCACGATCTGAAGTAATACTCCATGGAAGTCCATGAAATCTAACCACCTCTTGGAAAAACATTGAAGCTACCTCACCAACATCACTAGTCTTTTTACATGCTATGAAGTGTTCCATTTTTGAAAACCTATCAACAACTACCATTTTTGAATCATTCTTTCTTCGAGTCATAGGAAATCCTAAGACAAAATCCATACCGATATCCTCTCACGTTCCTTTGGGTACTGGAAATGGAGTATAAAGTCTTGTGTTCTGACCTTTTCCTTTGGCTAGTTGATATATCCTACAACCTTCCACAAAATTTTGAACATCCTTGTTAAAGTTGGGCCAAAATTACCTCTCCTTCATTAAGGCTATAGTTTTATCAATGCCAAAATTTCCTCCTAAACCACCACTATGCAATTCTTTAATGAGATTTAGCCACATGGAACTTCTGGGAATACACAACTGTTGATTTTTAAACAAAAACCCCTCCTGGATATGGTAGTCCAAATATGGTGTTATGTCTAAACTCCAAGGCTCCTTACATGCTTTCCAAGCTTCTGAAAAATATGCATCTTCTTCATACAATTTCTTTAGACAATTCAAACCTACCACTTCTACTCACATGGTATTGAGTAACATTATCCTCCAAATTAATGCATCAACCTAGATCTGTGTTTCAACACAAAATAATAATTTTGCAAGAATTCTACCCATTTAGTATGCTTTTGATTCAACTTACCTTGGTTGTTAATGTACTACAAATCTTTTTGATCTGTTAACAAGACAAACTCTTTTGGCAGTAGTTAATGTCACCATTTCTTCAAAGCTTGCACAATAGCATAAAATTCCTGATCATAAACATAGTACTTATTTATGGACTCATTCAAATTCTCATTGAAAAATGCAATGGGTCTGCCTTCTTGACTTAGAAATGCTCCAATTGTTGTTTCACTAGTGTCACAATCAACCTTAAACACTTTATTAAGATATGGTAATTCTAATTCTGGTTGCGTTGTTACTCTCTTCTTCAATTCTTCCAATGACTTCTCTGCTATTGTGGCCCACTGAAACACTCCCTTCTTCATACATTATGTAAGAGGTGCACATATTTGGTTAAAGTTCCTAATGATTTTCCAGTAAAATCCTTCCAATCCATGGAAACTCCTCACATCAAATGTGCATCTTGGTGTTGGCCATTCAAGGATAGACTTCACTTTCTCAGGATCCATTTTCAGTCCCTCCTTTGAAACCTCAAAACCCAGATACACTAACTCTCGCTGCATGAATGTACACTTCTTCAGGTTTATCAACAATTTCTCTTCTTTCAAGCGTTGTAACAATGCTCTCACATGATCAACATGCTTTGTTCCACTCCTGCTAAAAATCAGTATATCATCCAAATATACAACCACTAACTTACCCAAAAATGGCTTCAAGACTTCATTCATCAATCTCATGAATATGCTGGGTTCATTAGTTAATCTGAATGACATCACTAACCATTCAAACAATCCATCTTTCATCTTGAATGTTGTCTTTCATCACCTTCTCTGATTTGAATATGGTGATAACCACTCTTCCAATAAATTTTTGAAAAATATTTTGAACCACTCAAATAGTCCATTAGATCATCCATTCTCGGCAGTGGAAATATGTACTTGACAGTGATATTTTTTATAGCATGTGAGTCAGTACATATTCGCCACTCCCCTGTTTTCTTTGGATTAAACATTGTTGGTACTGCACAAGGACTTAGTCTTTCTCTAATCAATCCTCTATCAAGCAGCTCCTGCACTTGCCAATTCACCTCTTCACTCTCTACTGGAGTCATCCTGTAAGGTGCTTTATTAGGTAAACTCGATACAAGAATCAAATCAATTTGATTAGAAATAATTCTCACTGGAGTCAATCCTTTTGGAAGATCATTAGCAATAGCCTCTTTAAATCATCCTGCAACAACTTTATTTCTGTAGATACAACATTTGGCTTTTCTACACCTTTCACTTCTTTCAGAATCACTGCTAAATAGAATGCTTCTTTTCTTTCTTCCAGTAAAAATTATTTAGCAGAACATATCACGATTCTATTGTTACTTGTGTTTATATCAGCACAATTTCTTGTTTCTGGTACTGTATCCTCCAACATTAGTGTTAATTTATATCGCTTCCCATATTTCTTAAACTCATATGTGTTTTAATTACTATCATGATGAACTTGTCGATCAAACAACCATGGTATTCCCAACAATATGTGGTATGCATCAATACCAATCACGTCACATAACACCTGCCCCTGAAAACTTCCTATTTGAAAATTCAATAAACATTGCTCAGTCACAATCACATGTTGTCCCTTGTTCAACCAAGAAACACAATACGGGTTCAGATGGTTCAACCTTTTCAAGTTTAGTTTTTTCATGACTTCAGTGGATACAAAATTTTATGTACTTCCTCCATCTATAATGAGGTTACAACATTTTCCTTGAACCTTAAATTTTGTTTTAAAAACTTTCTTTCTTTGTTTTGGTTCCTTTTCCTCTTTTTGTTCAGATTTAAGAAACACTCCATGGAACAACAAATTCTCTCATTTTTCTTGTTGAAGAACAATCACATTTTCTCCAACTACTAAATCTTTGTCAACCTGTGTGATTTGTTACTGTGCTTCACCTCTTCTTCTTGAAGTTTGGCTTTCTGGACATTTAGAGTTCTTGTGTCCCTCTACACCATAGTGGTAACAAGTAATTACACATATGCTCTTTCCTCTTCTGAATCCTCTGGCTCTACCAAATCCATTTCCTCCTCTGTCACCTTGACCACTAGAATATTTTTCTTCCTTTTTGTTGCCTTTAGTAGTCCCTGCTTTACCTCATCCTTTAATACCTCTTCCTCTACCTCTAGGTTGTGTTTTCCTCTCAATTTTTTCTTCTACCTTCAGGGAAACTTGATAAGCTTCATCAATTGTGCGTAAATAGTGTGTGCTCATTTCATCTTGAATCAAATATTTCAACCCATTTACATACCTTGCAACTTGTTGGAATTCTAGTTCTTTGAGGCCTTCTCTAAGTGACAGCCTAAAGAATTCTTCGGTGTATTTGCGAACATATGTCTCCCTTTGTATGAGTTTTTGGACTTGTCGGAACAAATTCTGCTGGTAATTAACAAGAATAAATTTCTCTTTAATCTGGGTAACCATCTTCTTCCAAGTTATAATTTTCTCTAGTTGATTATTCACTCTATCTTTCTCCAACATATCCCACCATAGTGTTGCATGGCCTTTCAGTTTTGTAACAACAAATTTTATCCAATTTGGATCGTAAACATTTTCATACTCAAAGTATCTTTCGAGTTCTCCAATCCATTCAATGAGAACATCAACTCTCATACTACCATCATAACAGGAAACCTCAACCTTTGCACTACCCATGTTACTTAAATACGAAATCAGCCTAGTTGTTGGGTCTCTTTCACCACCATCCCATTCATCTTCAATTTCTTCTTCTGGCTCTGAGTCTTCATCATCTTCATTCCTACAATTTTCCAATTCCTCTATTCTTCTCAAATTTTCTAGTTCTCAATTTCCTGCACCTCCTCTTCCTGCTCCTCTCCTTTGCAACAACATTCCTCCAAGTTGTATGTGTCTTACCAACATCCACAGACTTCACATGGTTCCGTAACCTAACTTGACTTCCAACAATCTTGTTGAGAAATCACCATGAATAAGTATTATGTACCATGTCCTCACAGAAGTAGATTAGATGCTAATCCCAGAGCAGAACCATGATCTGATACCAACTGATGTAGAGTTTATATATGTTGGAACACATAAATAGTTAGAACATGCACCCTGCTACAAAATACACAGCGGAAAAACAATTTTTTTTTTTTTTTCCAAATAATAAGGAAATCCACTGGAAACTAAAACACTAGAAAACCCACAAATTTCAATACCATTCATTTATTAATTCAATCCAGAGAATAGTTTTCTATATTACATCAATCCTGGGTTAAAAGATAGCGATGAATTGTTTCTTGCGTGGCGGAAAACCACTACAAAATCATCCAGAGGGCATTGATATGCATGTATGGGCTGAGATTTTGTTTCTCGCTTCCTGCATGCTTAGCCAACCTGGAATCTTTCTCTCCATTCCACTTTCTACAATTTCCTTACTTCGTGGTTCACCAACCCCTTCAAAATCATGCTCCATTTCATTTTAAAACTCCTCCTCGATTCTCAAAACGATTTTCCTTCCCTCTAAGACCAAGTTGTTACCCAAACCATCTCTTTGTCTTCTGGACTACTTCAACTTCCTTTCGGTCTTGGGTCACACTTTGTCCTTTAGTCACGAGTTATTTTACCTAACAGTAGTTGTGACTCATCATAAATTCATACCAACGTGGAAAAATAAAATGTGTGTGGCCACAATGTTGCAAATGAAGAAATATTGTGACACTTGTAAAATTTCACTATACGCGGGAGTTTCAACATGAGTTTCAACACGAGTTTCAGCATGACACTTGTAAAATTTATCTGCACATGGCAGTTTCAGCATGAGTTTCATCACGAGTTTCAACATGACACTTGTAAAATTTCTCTATACGTGCCAGTTTCAACTCGAGTTTCAGCACAAGTTTCAGCATGTGTTTCAACAGGAGTTTTAGCATGAGTTTCAACATGACACTTCTAAAATTTCACTATATGTGGTAGTTTTAACATGAGTTCCAGCATGTGTTTCAGCACGATTTTCAACATAGAAAGAGTAGTTGCAGGAGTAATCAACAATTTGAATTTACAACAAACTGATTAAATAAAATGGACCACTAACACAGTCCTTATTCAACTTATTTCCTATTTGCAGAATGAAAATATTTTAGGGTGACGCAGATCGCCTGAGCCCAAGGATGCTCTTGCATGAAAATTATTCTTTATAATCAATTCCTTCAAATTGATAGAATCCTTTGGAAACTAACTAGGCTTGATGTCTTTCAACACTTCCATTTGATGCATACTTAGTTCTACACACCCATTTACATCTGGAAATTTTTCTTCCTTTCGAAAGATGTACAAGATCGAAAGTATCATTCGACATTAAGGAACATATTCTTCATTCATTAATGTTGCCCGATATGGATGGCCAAAAGCTCATGAAAATGTTTATGGATCATGATTCTTTGAAAATAGAGCCAAGAGACGAGGTAGGTGAGTAGGCGGAGGTGGATTTTTATCCTCATTGTGATCATTTGAAGAAGAAACCCTAATAGGCTTACTAATAGAAAAGTTGGGAAGAGAAGATGAAAAACATGTTCAAGATGGCTCATAGGTTGAAGATGGCACAAACGTTGAATTAGGCTCACAGGTTGAGATATTTTCATCAAACTTGACATCTCTTCTAATAATAATTTTATTGGAATGAGGTTGAATAACTTTATAATCTTTGACATCTTCAGAATATCGCTCAAAAATACGCTTCTCACTTTTAGGCTTCAATGCTTTCCTTTTCTCACCAAGAATGCGAGTCCATGCTTTACTATCAAACACACAAAAGTGGCTTACATATGGATTAATTTTAGCCCATGCTTCTCTTGGTGTTATATTTTTTAAATCCTTCGCAAGAGTGTGATTTATTATGTAATTCGAAAAATTAATGGCTTATACCCAAAATTGAATATTTAATCCATTATATTTGATCATACAATTTTCCATTTCCTTTAAGGTTCGATTTTTTCTCTCAACATTGTGGTGTGTATGGAACATTATGTTGCACATGAATGCCCTATGTAGTCTAGTAAGTTGTAAATTTGTTGGTAACATATTCGTCTCCATTATCTATTAGTAACCTATATAGTTGATGTCCATATTGTTTTTCTACATGAAGGGACTTTTAGGCCAAAAACATGTCAAATATTTCACTCTTAAGTTTGAAGAAATAAACCCAAGTGCATCTAGACAAGTCATCAATAAAAGTTGAGAAGTTGTTGCACCCATAGAAAGAAGGAGAAGGAAGAGGACCACAAAAATCCCTATGAACAAGTTACAAGGGGGTCGAGGTGTGCCAAGAGGCATGTTTGAGAAAACTATCTTGATGGTGTTTGTTGAGAACACAATTGGCACAAACACCATCTCTGTAAGAAATGAGAGGAAGGCCAATCACCGTATTTTGATTACATAGTTGTTGTAATGAGTGATAGTTTAGACGATCAAACTGCCCATGCCATAGTTTTCTCAAGTCATCAATATGAGCAATAGAAACCGATGGAAAAGATGATGACCCAAATTTGTCAAATTTGTACAACCKAGTAATATCATCAACAATTCTAGTTTCTASAACAATGTGCTTAGGATTTTTTAAATCCTTGATTACAACTTGGTGAGGTTGAAAATCTATTATTTTAYCTTCACYTAAATGAGTGTTTKATATAATGATAGAATGTTGCAAGAGATATTTGGAACACAAAATACATCATTAAAATGACCATCATCTAGTTGAAYTGTKCCMAAACCTACAACAYTAAGAGATCTACAGTCACCAACAAATATTAGTTTGGTRTTACATTCAYYGAGAGTAGAAAAAATGGCTTTATCCTTATCCATATGATAAGATACTCCAAAATCAATAAGTCACTCATCAAAAGAAGAAGTATATGTTTCATTGAAGGAAAAACTAGAAGTGGAAAGTGCATGTCCATAAGAAGAAGAAGTAAAATCAAGATTGATGTTGTGTTTCTCCATTGTTGCTTCTAAGGCCTCCATGTTTTTAAAACATTTAAACTCAAGATGACCATCTCACCCAAAAGAAATGCAATGTTTTTTCAGTCTTTGTACTTTTTTATTTTGGTCCTTTGTCACCATTAGGAGTAAAACATGGTTGAGAGGATTTGGGACCCTTTTTTTATTTTTTTGTTGCGAAGATGTTTCTTCATTGGTTTCTTGGATTTATCTTTCTGTTGGGCCACTAATGTTTTGTTAGATGTACCTATAATGTTGATCACTCTAAGATACATGAGCTTATATTTCTCTCTAATTAAAGAATCACAAAAGGATTCAAGAGAGGGTGGCGTGTAAGAAGTCCCTCGAGCCTATTCGATGGAGTGAAAAGTAGATACAATAATAAAATATGCACCACCAATCTGAGCAAGAATAACATATATACATCGATCATCCTTCATGTCTATTTTAAAGTCTTTAAGTAAAAATCTAAGTGTTTTTAACTTAGATAGATAATCTTCAATGCAAGAGAAATCGTTGGGATTTAAAGAAATTAATTGATTTTCAAGCTAGTGGGCTCGAATCTCATTATGTTTACTAAATATGACTTCTAACTTTTTCTAAACTTCATGTAGGTCATTAGTTCATTGAATTTGAAACCATAAATTAGTAGGAATGAACATTCTAATTAGTCCACGTGATTCATCATTTTATTATACCATTTGGCTTTCTTTGAGGCATCAGTGGGGGATTTTTCTTTTCCCAAAGTAATATGATACAATCTTTTACCTCATAATACATCTTCCATACAATATTTCCATGAGAAGTAGTTGGTATCGGTAAGCAAAAAAATCACTTGAAATAGCCATATTAAAATATGCAAGTACTATAGCTTCAAAAAAGATATAAATATCGTATAAATATTATATTTTTTAAATTGATATACATGATAATATCTTCATCTTCATCATACTAAAATGTAAATCAACCTTAACATCTTCATCAATACTAAGATGTAAAACATCTCTTTTAAGCTTTAAAGTTTAAAATAACTAAAACTTGTATATATCAATTATGGATTCTTATATTATATTTATAGTTTAAATAATATAAAATTTATACACCATTCTTCTTGTATTTTATTTATAGTTTAAATAAAATAAAATCTATACTCCATGCTTACTTAATATCTATAAAAATAAATGCAAATTTATATTTCACAAATATTTAATCTTTTAAATAACGTGTAAGTTTGTAACAATGATCCAGGGAAAGATTATACCAAAGAATAATAGCTTGTGAATAGATATAAAATGGGAACTTTATCCCCCACAATTACTTATTTAATGGATTTTATGTGGGTGGTGGCAACTTTAAGGTAAATATGTTTGAAGACGATAGATTGGATAGAGCACTTTGATTTTCAAATTCATATTCGGTGGAGTTGGTTGGAGAAAAAAACACAAAACGTCAAACCTACTTATTAAACATAACATAAAAGTAAGTTAATTGGTGGAAAAAATTTAAACCAAAAATTGTCATGAAGTCATTGAGTTATAGTTAATTGGTGGAAAAATTTTAAACCAAAAATTGTCATGAAGTCATTGAGTTATAAATAGTTATAAATTAGAACATTATCCCTCTCAATTATTTAATGAATTTTTGGTTGAACTTCAAATCAATAATATTTGACCATTATAATAAAAAAGTGAAACGTGTTATACAATTCAATGAAGTTTGATGATGGATAAGTTGGGCTGTCCACCTCACTTGACGGGTTAAATTGCCTAGTGATACACAATCCATTCGTCAAAATTCCACCCTTAGGATGGTGCCCACACCCCGTTCCGTTCAGAGCATAGATGAAATTTGATGGATAATACGGTTAAAATTTTGTATAATTTTTTAATTAAAACTAATATAAATGTCATTATAATTAAACTATGACATTACAGTTATTATTGAAATGTTGAACAATTTTGAAATTTTGAAATTCCATTCTTGACCATAACACACTTTAAGATATAGATATAGAAAATGAGAATAAGGTCTTGTTTTAATTATTAAATTGTAAAAATTTAAACTACTATTATTGAAATGAAATGTTGATCAACTTTTAAATTATGAAATTCCAATCCTGAACATAACACATTTTAAGAAATATATATTGAAAATGAGAATAAGGTTTTATTAGTCCCTGCCAAAGGCCTGAGACTATAGAAATGAGTTGCCATTTGATTCTGTATTAGTTTATTGTTGATTTTAATTTTTGTGCTATATCCAATGTGTAACATAGGAAATCAATGTATGCATTTTTTTTAACAAAAAAAATATATATTTCTCTAAAATTTGATTGGTTGATATCTTTGAAGTGTTATTACAAGCTTCACGTCATTCAATGCATAAACTTGATTACACAATTAATGGATGTGACAATTTGACAAGGAAGGGAGGGAGGATGTTGTTTGCCTGCCTTTATTAGGGCCTGTTGTTTGCATGTGTTGTAGACCTAATCGCCGGTCCTTTCCCTCCCTCCCTCAACCACCATACTTTTAACATTTATTCACTCGCTTCCCAGCAAATCCCGTGCACTCACGTCTCTGTTGACCCTTTGTCATTGCCGCTACTGATATCCGTGTTATCATCGCACAAGCGTGGGATCGATCTATGTTGATTCGAAAACTCCTTTAGGGTTTGGCCTTAGTAAGGAAGTATAGAAATCTCAGCCTATTTTTCGTCCACTTGATCTTGTTGCTCTCTATTTCCAAGCTTGTTTGTCGTTCACCTACCTCATTTCAGGCACCTATAAAATTTAAAAGGAAAGATCGCAAATAGACAGATAGATAGAAACACGCCCTAGGGTTTCAATGACCCTTCTTTGCCCGCGGACAATGGCGTACAAATAGATAGATATATACGTGGTTGGTTGCATTTATTTTTACTAGAAAAGAACGCAGGCAGACATCCATGGGCTTCGCATCGTCGAACCTTGGGAGATGTAAGCCTTGTATACAAAATTTTGATCTGCAACGATGGCCAAATCAAAGACGATGAAAAAAGTCTTGGAGTCATACATGATCAAGGGAACCGACAAGGTCGTCAAAGGTAAGGGAGAAGCCTCTCGACCCTCCCTGGTATTCGATCGCTCGACCTCGTTCGTTCATTCATTTATTTACTGCATTGCAAAAATCTTATCTCTTACTTATGTTGTAGACCTAACTAAAATCTTGGTCTCGGATTCGAGCATCTGTCTTAGTATTCGCAATCTAAGAACCTTCGAGAGAAGGGTGGATTCGTCCGACATGAAGTTGAACTGCAATGGGGATCTCTCCTAGGAGATTTTCAATGTAGTAAATGCTTGAGGGCCATGACAATGGAGATTGGTTTGCTGGATAAAGGGTGCGGAATATTTTAACCAGAAAAGTATTATGCAAGTTTGAAAATACAGTTTAAATCTTTTTTATAGCTCAGGTTTGGATGGCAGTCCCGAGAGGCATGTAATAAAGACTTGGAGAATTTGAGTCCCTCCAGCTCGAAGCAGGGCTTTCAAACTATCCAAAGAGCATAACAATGGAGAATTATAAAAACATCAGCATTATTCTTAACTTCTTTGGTGATTTCGACTTCGCTGTTGTGTAGAAGTGCATTTGCGAGTCAAGAGTCCATTAAGGCTTTGCAGTTTGGCTTGAAGATTGTGAGTTTTATGAGGAGATTTGGGTGGCCTGACAAACTCATAGTCATTGTGTTGGCCACGCTTCCTATTCTGGAGCTCAGAGGTACGTAAATTTTTAATGGGGGCGGGGTTGGGTTCGATTCTCTAGAAATTGAGTACATATCTCGAGAACTCCTTCCATCCTGAACTTTCCCCGCCTTTTTTTTAAACAATACTAAAGTCACTAGACCACTATTTTTTGTGCTTGTAACAGTGAAAATAAAATTGATAAGTACTTTGTTATTTTTCCCATACTATAAGCCCTAACCCAATATAGATTATTATAGGGGTATTAGGTAACTCGTCAATTTCCTTTCTTTCCAGCCAACAATGTTGCTGCACTATCTTTTGAAACACCTACTTCAGTCCTTTGTAGCACTTCTTGCAATAAAGCATCAACAACCATCTGAAAACTTGACTTCTTTATTGAATAAAATAGTCTTCAATCCATAATATAGTTCTGGCAAAGATTAATATTTGATGAGGCTCCGTAACTTTATACTCATCCCCTGCATCGGCTAATTGGGCATACAAATTTTTAAGTAAGAAAATGTGTTCGCTCATTCTATTACCTTCCACATACTTCAATTGTTCCAATTTCTACAATTTCTAATGGAGATGCATAACCTTATAATTTGTCTTTTCTCATATGTGGTATCCATTAATATTCACTATGAAGATGTTGATTAAGGTTGGTTGTCATTGATGTCAACCCTTGAAGAAAGCCTCGTAGCACAAAGGTTTGGGTAATGGACCCAATATTGTTTGATGTAAATATGACTCATTATTGTTTTTTCATGGTTAATAAGAAGTAAATATGGATGAACTCCAAAGTGGTCCCCTTACGTTGAAAGCCCTCACGGGAAGACACTTTCCGGAGTAAGAGAACCCATGCTTAATTGTGGAATAATGAGATGAAGGATAATGAATTTGTCAAGGAAACTATCCTATATGGATAGTGTTTGTCATGCTATTTCCGGTGGTATGTGGAACGTAACATAACTCCTCACAGTTAAAGAGTTATGGCCATGAGAAGTTGGAGACACCAGGTTTGGGTAATGGACCCAAGATTGTTTGATGGGTAACGGTATGAGTTATGATATATTTTTAGATAATACTATTCTATATGGATAGTACATGTCATGCCATTTCTATTGGTATGTGGAATGTCACATAACGCCTCACGATTTGAGAGTTATGGCCTTACAAAGTTGGAGGACCCTCATATGTCATCTAGAAGCCTCAAAAGGTCAAACTAGTCAAAGTGGTTTAAGAAATTTTTAAAGGATAAATAATAAAGTGAAGTGATGACTGTATTATAATTCAAATTGAATACAAAATAAATTATTTCAATAATAATTTTAATGGATAAATTAGAAGTGGGTTAAACCTAAAATAAGGAAATTCGGCCAAGTGACCTAGAAGATGTTTTTAAGGAAGCTACTTGGAGAGTATAAATAAGAGGCAAGACTCTCTCATTTAACACACACTTGAGCATATTGAATATCTATAGGTGTCTGAGGTAACCAAGTATATCTAAACCAGAATTCTGAGTGAAGGTGAAGAAAAGAAGGCTGAAATACAAGGAAGGATAAATTCTTTTGATGGTGCTTTCTAAGGTATGTTATTTACAGGTCGTCTCACCATTTTCGCTATAATTTTTTTTCTGTAATGATTTAGACCGTGAAATTTCTATTCCATTGAGAAAACATATCCAAGTATCTGTGGTAAAAAATTCAACTTGTGGGTCATTTCATTTTGGGAGTTACACTTCGTGGAAAATAGGGTTTGTGGCTAGTCCTGAAACTAGTCAAAAACATGTGTTTCAGGTAAAAACGTCATAACTTCTTCATAAAAAATCCAAATTTAGTGAGACCAAATGTGTTGGTTAGGGTACAGTCTTTAGTATTCTATGTAACAATTTCAAATCAATTCATAAAATATTCTCTGTGGGGCATGCTCTACAAGGTCGCTCTCTAGATTAAGCCAGAATTAAGCAAGGTATGCCATTTTTGCTATAACTCCTTTTCTGAGAGGTTCCAAGTAGTGAAACTTGGAGGAATTGCATAAAACACATTGAATAACATTTTTATCAGTTTCAGATATTTATGCATTACAGGTACAAGTTATGATTACTTCAAGTTAGGGTTGTTGACTAATCCAAAACTAGGCATGTGAGACTAAAGAAAAGTTTGATGAAAATGGTAGTCTTTTGTTGTTAAATTTAAGGAAGGTTTGCAGGAATGTGATCATATACACTAGGTCTATTACAGAGCTACAAATAATATTTGGATAATGAAATTGATGAGGGCTTTTGGTTGAGATACATGTTGAGTACATGGTTGAGACAAGTAGTTGATGAGTTGACACATACATGAGGTGTATAGTTGATGATGTTGGTACATATTGATGAGTCATAGTTGATGAGTAGTTGACACATGATTGGTACATACTTGGTACATGGTTGGATGCATTTGTTTATGGTACAGGTTGATTACAGGTTGTTTGGTACATGTTGGTCCATGGTTGATGCACTTGTTTATGGTACAGGTTGATTACAATTTGAGGTACAGGTTGATGCATGGTTCAGATTTATTGGTACAGGTTTACAATGGTATATCTCACAGTGAGAGGTTGACAATAGTTCCATCATTCTACTTCTACTTCAGGGTGGCAGGACAGGGCAAGGATAGGTGGTTGTAGCAACCTTCTAGTTGTAGCCGGAGAACATAGGGGGTTGAAGCCTCCTTCTGGTTGTATCCAGAGAATTGGGGAGTTGGAGCTTCCCTCAGGTTGTAGCCTAAGAAATTAGGGGGTTGGAGGCTCCTTCCAGTTGCAGTTGGAAAACAAAGGAATTTGGTGCTTCCAATGAATGTAATTCTTCAAGACATATAAGAAAAAGAATTATGTGTTTTTCTCTCGATTTGGGTTTCCACGTAAAACACTGGTGTACTGTGTATGTGTATGATTGTTCATTTGTTCATTTCTTATTTAATCTGCATTTATTGGATGATAATGCTACATTGATATAACACTTGAATTATATGGTTAAAATTGATTAAAATTCTTTATTACTGATTCACCCCCCCTCTTAGTAATCCAACAATTGGCATCAGAGCAAGGTTCCTTCAGGAAATAGTTTAACCACTGCAAGGAGATCATGGATTATTTTGAGAATGGAGTACCAATGTTTAATGGTCAGAATGGTTTTAAGTATGAGATGTGGAGCATAAGGACAGAAGTATTTTTACAAGCACAGGGACATTATATTTGGCTATCAGTTGTTACAAGATATGATAGTTCAAAAAGGGAAAAGACTTTAGCCAAGAAGGAATTGAAGAAGAATAAAAAAATAGCAATGGATTTCATCTGGGAAGGATTACCTAAACCGATAAGAGAAAAGGTTGGTAAATGTTCATCAGCCAAAGAATTTGGGATAAGTTACATGAGATATATTCTTCACCCATCGCAGACTCAAAAAATGCCAAAGAAGATGCAGATACAGAACAAGAAGAAAGATGCTCATCATGTCAGACAGATTTACAAGAGGAAGAGTATGATGAAGAAAAAGTTGATTACAAAGAAAAATTGACCAGTGCAATTAAATATCTAAGGAAAGAAAGAGAAGAAAACAAGTCATCCAAGAAAGAATTGATGAAGAAAAATCAAAGTGTTCAAGGTTCTGAAAAGGATAAGCAGGTCATCAAGAATTTAAGAGCTCAACTAGAAGAGGCCAGAAGAATTGAAGAAACTCTAGAATATCAAAAGAAATGTTTAGAAGCCAACATATAAGAACATTAGGAATACACAGAAAAGAGAGAAAAGATATTGATGGATCATCTCAAGGAAAGAACCAATGACTTAAACCAACTTGAGGAAGAGTTTGGTCAAGAAGAGAGAAGAATGGAAGAAGAAATAGTTGCATTGAAAATCCAACTTAAAGAAGCAAAGAGAACATAAGAGGTCATGAAGTCTCAGATAATGAAGAAAGAAGAAGAGGTTGAGAATCTTGAAGAAGAAGTTGTCACACTAAAAGTCAAAATCGTCAAGCTCGACAAGAAAGTTGAAGAGACAGAAACATCCACATCAATTGTAAAGAATGAAGAGAAGCACTCTATGTTGCTAGAAAAGAAGAGTGAAGAAAGTAGAAAGAGTTATGCAAAAGTACTCAAAGGAAGGAATCATGGTCAACCAAAATCTAAGAAAACTATTGAAGATACATCTTCAAGAATACCATCCATGTTCAAGCCACAAAGAAGCTTCAGTGATGATCATGATCAGTCAAAGAAAATATTCAGAAGGACTGCACCACAAAGAAGATAATTCACTCCCAAGTATGAAAATTTATTTTATGGTCATTGTTTTTATTGTACTAACTTTGGACATAAGGTTGCATATTGCAAGGATTATAAAAGAAATGTTCAAGCAGACCATGCCTATGTGGTCGCACGTAACAATGAGTGTTACAAATGTCATAACTATGGACACATAGCAGTGATTGTAGAAGCATGATCGATACTTCCATGAAAGAGAATACTGATATCAGATATAAGAAAGTATGGATAAGAAAACAGGAAGAACGGGTGAACAAAGACCAGGTACCAGAGATCGCAATATTGACAATAAAACGAGATGAAGAAAATTATACAGAGAAAAGGAAAGATGTCAGATACAGAAAGGTTTGGAAAATAACTGAAAGAAAGGAAGGACAGGTAAATAAGGAACATGTTCAAGAGATTTTACTTTCAAACATTGTAGTGAAAGATGAATCCAAAGATAGAAAAAAAGAAGTCAGAGATGAGAGAGATAATGAATCTACCAATGAAGATGATGATGAATACACATCAGAGTAGGAATTGTTCTGAGCCATCCGGCTTAGATACTCCCAAGTAATATGAATATTAGATAGGGGGAGTCTATGCGATAGCTATGACAAACCAAAGAACCATCCTTCAAGCAACTTGCAGATTTTGAAAAGACATATTTAGAGAAATCAGCTAGCAGAAGTACATTTTGATATTATAATGATAAATGGGTTAGAATTATGGACAGTTGCACAAGTAGAGTCTTGGACAGTATGGACAGGGATAGATTTGTAAGAACACTTAGCAGGTTTGGATAGATATATGATAGTGGACGAGAGCATGGATTCATAGATTGGTTCAGAGAGTGGTTCAAAGACAAAGGAACCTTATCGTAATGGATGATAATTAAATAGGAAATGGCTCAAACAATGCTAATGGATTACAAATTGACAAATATATTTTGGACATAGGCAGTGCATACAATAGTTCACATTCAAAACAAAGTAATGCTTAGAAACAACACCGACAAAACTCCCTATGAGATATGGAAAGGAAGACCAGCAAATGTGAAGCACTTCAGAGTTTTTGGAAGCAAATGCTACATCAAAAGAGAAGATGGAAGAATGGGAAAGTTTGACTCTCGTGTGGAAAAAGGAATACTTGTTGGTTACTCAAGTACAAGGAAATAATACAAGTGTTACAATCTAAGATTAAACAAAGTTGTAGAAAGCATGAACGTAACAATTGATCAAACAGGTAGACCAGAATCAAAGGAAGAAGAAAACAAATCAATGGAACAACTTTTTGAAGAGGAAGAAAAAGATGAAGTAGAAGAGGAAGATGAAGAGAATCCAACAGAAACAGAAGATCAAGTTCAACAAGTATATCCAAAGACACCTAGCAAACGAGTACAGAAGAATCATCCTTCAGATCAGATTATTGGAAACAAAGATGCAAGAGTTGAGACTAGAAGAAAAATCCATTCACCAAAACAAACACACTTAGCACTCTTATCTACAATTGAACCAAAATGTTTTGAAGAAGCCAACAAGGATGAATTTTGGAATAAGGATATGAATGAAGAATTGGATCAAATAGAGAAAAATGACACTTGGGAACTGGTTCCAAGACCAAAGAATAAGAATGTGATCGACACAAAGTGGGTCTTCATGAATAAATTGAATGAAGATGGATAGGTTACAAGGAACAAAGCTAGATTGGTATGCAAAGGATATGCATAGATTGAAGGAATCGACTTTGAAGAGACATTTGCCCCAGTTGCCAGAATGGAAGCAATCTGTTTTCTTTTAGCTTATGCATTCTCCAAAAATATTAAAGTGTACCAAATGGATGTAAAATCAGCCTTTCTTAATGGGGAACTTGAAAAAGAAGTCTACATTGAACAACCAGAAGGATTTTAACTGTCAGAGAACACAAATTATGTGTGTAAATTAAAGAAGGCCTTATATGGTCTAAAACAGGCTTCTAGAGCATGGTACTCTAGACTGGATAAGTATCTACAACACGCAGGGTTCAGAAAAGGAAGTGCAGACAACAACCTCTACATCAAGGTAAGTCAATGTAATATTTTATTAATTGAATTTTATGTTGATGATATTATTTTTGGTAGTGATGATGACAGGTTAAGACAGAAATTTGCAAAAGACATGCAGAATGAATTTGAAATGTTGTTACTTGGAGAACTATCCTTCTTTCTGGGACTTCAGATACATCAAAGTAACCAAGGAATTTTTATTTCTCAAACCAATTATATCAGAGAAATGCTAAAGAGGTTCAGAATGGAAGATTGCAAACCAGTTATCACTCCCATGCAAACCAGTTGTAAGTTGAGCAAAGATGATGATTCAAAGTCTACATATCATAGGCAATATAGGTCAATGATTGGCAACCTACTATATGTGACAACATCTAGACCAGATGTAATGCAAGCGGTTGGATAGGTGGCATGATTTCAAGAAGCACCAAAGGAATCACATGTATTAGCAGTAAAGAGGATTTTCAAATATCTCAAAGGAACATAAGAGTTTGGATTATGGTATCCAAAAGGAAAATATCTATCACTCGTTTCCTACACAGATGCAGATTGGGCAGGTTGTATTGATGACCAATGAAGCACCAGTGGAGCAACATTCTACTTAGGTGAGTGTTTGGTATCATGGTTAAGAAAAAAACAATTATCAATATCTCTATCTACAGCCGAGGCAGAGTATATTGCAGCAACAACATGTTGTACACAGGTTATTTGGATGAAACAAACTTTGACAGATATACAGGTTGAGTATGATGAGCCCATTCCAATATATTGTGATAATACAAGTGCCATCAGTATCTCAAAAAACCTGGTGATGCACTCCAAGACAAAGCAAATTCCAATCAAGTATCACTTTCTACAGGAACAGGTTGCAGAAAAGAACATCAAAGTTGAGTACATGGGCACAAAAGAACAAGTGGTAGACATCTTTACAAAACCACTTCCATGGGAAGCTTTTGAATATCTTCGCCAAAGACATGGAGTTATTTCTACTCCAAAATGAATTTTTTTTGAATGCTTATCTTATATGTCTTAGATGTACAAGAGGAAGCACCATAAGAGGACAGTTCAGTCAAGGGGAGTAACCCCAGATGGAAAGATACCTTTTCCATTGATGACAAAGGGGCAAAGATTTATCAGATGCAACGGATAGAGGCATGGTTCCAGGGGGAGAAGATTTATCACATACAAAGAACAAAGGCATGGTTCCAGGGGGAGCATGAGTGATATGATTTCAGTATTTCATTAGAGTGTTGTCATCAATACTAAAGGGGGAGATTGTTGATTAAGGTTGGTTGCCATTGATGTCAACCTCTGAAGAAAGCCCTGTAGCACAAAGGTTTGGGTAATGGACCCAATATTGTTTGATTTAAATATGACTCATTATTTTTTTTTCATGGTTAATAAGAAGTAAATATGGATGAACCCCAAAGTGGTCCCCTTATGGTGAAATCCCTCACAAGAAGACACTTTGCGGAGTAAGAGAACCCATGCTTAGTTGTGGAATAATGAGATGAAAGACAACGAATTTGTTAGGGAAACTATCCTATATGGATATTGCTTGTCATTCCATTTACGATGGTATGTGGAATGTAACATAACTCATGGCTAGAGAGTTATGTCCATGAGAAGTTGGAGACCCCAAGTTTGGGTAATGGACCCAAGTTTGTTTGATGGGTAATGGTATGAGTTATGATATATTTTCAGATAATACTATTCTATATGGATAATACATTTCATTCCATTTCTGTTGGTATGTGGAACGTCACATAACTCCTCACGGTTTGAGAGTTATGGCCTTACGAAGTTGGAGGACCCTCATATGTCGTCTAGAAGCCCCAAAAGGTCAAAGTAGTCAAAGTGGTTTAAGAAATTTTTAAAGGATAAACAATAAAGTGAAGTGATGAGTGTATTATAATTCAAATTGAATACAAAATAAATTATTTCAATAATAATTTTAATGGATAAATTAGAAGTGGGTTAACCCTAAAATAAGGAAAGTCGACCAAGTGACCTAGAAGATGTTTTTAAGGAAGCTACTTGGAGAGTATAAATAAGAGGCAAGGCTCTCTCATTTAGCACAAAATTGAGAATATTGAATATCTATATGTGTTTTAGGTAACCAAGTATATATAAACTGAAATTCCGAGTGAAGGCAAAGAAAAGAAGGCCGAAATGCAAGGAAGGATAAATTCTTTTGATGGTGTTTTCTAAGGTATGTTATTTATAGGTCATCTCACCATTTTCGCTATAACGTTTTTTCTATAGTGATTCAGAATGTGAAATTGCTATTCCATTGAGAAAACATATCCAAGTATCTATGGTAAAAAATTCAGCGTGTGGGTTGTTGTATTTTGGGAGTTACACTTCGTGGAAAATAGGGTTTGTGGCTAGTCCTGAAACTAGTCAAAAACAGGTGTTTCGGGTAAAAACATCATAACTTCTTCATAAAAGATCCAAATTAAGTGAGACCAAATGTTTTTATTAGGGTACCATATTTAGTATTCTGTGTAACATTTTAGATCAATTCAACAAATATTCTCTGCAGAGCACGCTCTACAAGGTCGCTCTCTAGAATAAGCCAGAATTAAGCAAGGTATGCCATTTTTTCTATAACTCCTTTTTTGAGAGGTTCCAAGTAGTGACACTTGGAGGAATTGCATAAAACACACTGAAGAACATTGTGTATCAGTTTCATATCTTTATACATTACAGGTACAAAGTTATGATTACTTCAAGTTAGGGTTGTTGACTAATCCAAAACTAGGCATGTGAGACTAAAGAAAAGTTTTATGAAAATGCTAGTCTCTTGTTGTTAAAGTTAAGGAAGGTTTTCAGGAATGTGATCATATAAACCAGGTCTATTACAAAGATACAAATCATATTTGGATGATGAAATTGATGAGGGCTTTTGGTTGAGATACATGTTGAGTACATGGTTGAGACAAGTAGTAGATGAGTTGGCACATACATGAGGTGTGTATTTGATGATGTTGGTGCATATTGATGAGTCATAGTTGATGAGTGGTTGACACATGATTGGTACATACTTTGTACATGGTTGGATGCACTTGTTTATGGTACAGGTAGATTACAGGTTGTTTGGTACAGGTTGGTGCATGGTTGATGCACTTGTTTATGGTACAGGTTGATTACAGGTTGTTGGGTATAGGTTGGTGAATTGTTGATGCACTTGTTTATGGTACAGGTTGATTATAGGTTGAGGTATAGGTTGATGCATGGTTCAGATTTATTGGTACATTTTTACAGTGGTATATCTCACAGTGACAAGTTGACAATAGTTCCATCATTCTACTTCTACCTCAGGGTGGCAGGACAGGGCAAGGACAGGTGGTTGTAGCCACCTTCCGGTTGTAGCAGGAGAACATAGCGGGTTGTAGCCTCCTTATGGTTGTAGCCAGAGAATTGGGGAGTTGGAGCTTCCCTCAGGTTGTAGCCTGGGAAACTAGGGGGTTGGAGCCTCCTTCCAGTTGCAGCTAGAAAACAAATGAAGTTGGTGCTTCCAATGAATGTAATTCTTCAAGACATATAAGAAAAATCATTCCATGGTTTTCTCCTGATTTGGGTTTCCACGTAAAACACTGGTGTACTGTGTATGTGTATGATTGTTCATTTGTTCATTGCTTATTTACTCTGCAGTTATTGGATTATAATGCTACATTGATATAACACTTGGATTATATGGTTAAAAATGATTAAAATTATTTATTATTGATTCACTCCCCTTCTCAGTAATCCAACAGATGCAAGTCCCCACGATATCTGTCTCTGATACCATATTAATGAATGAGAGTGTAGAAGAGAAAATAAAAAGAGGAAAAAACAAGCTATTGTTCCAATTTCTACAATTTCTAATGGAGATGCATAACCTTATAATTTGTCTTTTCTTATATGTGGTATCCATTAATATTCACTATGAAGGTGAAAGTCCCCACGGTATCTGTCTCTGATACCATATTAATGAATGAGAGTGTAGAAGAGAAAATAAAAAGAGGAAAAAACAAACTACAAAAATAAGTTTTTAAAAAACAGGGAAGACCACTTGTTTGTTGTACACTTAAAAAACAGGGAAGACCACTTGTTTGTTGTCTATAAAAAAATGGAATCAAAGTTCTTTATTAACAAAGTATGTATATCGTTTAAAACTTGATTTTTGGGGGTAACTTCCTTTTTGAAGATTGTTATCTAGCACATGGGAATGACATGTTGGGCACATGAACAAAGTTTGAGTTCATAATAGGTGATATGAGCTCGTGCAACATAGTTGATGTTAGCACTTACACAAAAATAGCTTGTGATCCAACCTACTGTAAGCCAGTAAATTTGCAGTGCTATCAGAGGCATGAGTTTTAGGTTTGATTATCAGAGTGCACACTCGTAGTCCTCTCCCCACTAAAATTGACATGTGATAAGCCTATTTTCAATATACTAAATTTTTCACATTCAGGAAAGACTGAGCACATCTAGCAAAGCAACACTATGGTCTTTACTTTTTTTTTAAGGAGAAACAAGATCACTCTTTAAAAAAAATTGAGATTCAATACTATGATAGCTGACATTAGTGCTAAATAGTTCATTCACCCAACAATTATGTAATAACAAGAATACGAGGTTGGAAGATACAAGTTTTTTAAAATAAGTTTTTTTTATCAACATAGATGTTATATGTACGTAACGAACACATAATTTTTGGATTATGTTTTCCATTACATAACACATGGACATGAGAGTTTTTGGACCATATTTTTGTACATTATATAACAACACAAGTATGAAAGGCGTTAAAGGAGTAACAATCATATGACAATTTTGTAAAATCAAAACGAAAACCAAATAGAGGAAGGGCATCCTTCTTTATTGGAGTATTGTTACAAAGTTTTGTGCATTATATCCTTACATGAAAATTATTTGATTTGTTCTATAACACTTATCCAGAAGACGAATTTTGAAATTTTCATGGAATTTCATATGACCCCACATGCAATCCAATTGAAATTATACTCTGAAACACAAAACTAGAGACTAGCAACCACAACTTAGCCTTCATGATAAGCAACCCTTATATATTAATATTGCACGCACTAAGTTGCACATACAGACATACATAGAAAATCAAAAGGTGAGGGCCCTATTATCCTAATATATTTAGAACCGAACAGACATAGTAGTAAGACTACCTATATTTACATTTTGTGATCAAGGGAAGAGCAAAGAAAAAGACTTGGTTGGAGATTGGAGATTATTCCAACATCCATTCATGTACATGGATGTTTTCTTAATTATTAACAGATTGATTGAGTTCATGAGATCTGAAAGAGAGACATTTGTCATCCCTGCTCTTCTCTTTGCTTGTTATATAATTCTTTGCTTGCTTTTAGAAAGGCCAGTACTCGACTTGATTTTCCATTTGTTCATGGAAGGTGCTTCTCCGTGCAGACTTGAGAATGGTCTTATCTGCTACAATGAAATAGGTTGAACCACTGATTGCCAATCAAAGTACACACAACACAACATCAACATGCAGTTCATGACCTGATTATAATGAGAGAGATCAACCGAGTTGACCAGATCACTGAGAGTGATAATGATAATGGTTTATAATAAAAGATGTGTCACTGTGACTCCAAGCAAAACACTATCAACAAACAATTCAGTAGTTGTAGAATCCTTGATCAGAGCATGCATCAATGAATTGCAAAGCAAGCATTTTACTAAAGCAGTTTAATAATTTAAAAGTAGATTAATATATTCTGCAAATTTGTCATGTCAAAAAAATGATAGAAACTGAGGAGAATTAAGAAACTGCAACATAACATTTGGAATGACATGAAGTAATATCTAATTCATTTAATTGATTAATTACTGACTTACTTGTAAAGATGATGAGCGCCTGTGCAACATAGTTGAGGTTAGCTCTTGCCTAGGGAAACTGTGTTGGAGTTGAACTTAAATTGTGAACCATGTGCGTGTAACAACGAAATTTCAATTATTAGTAGGTGGGAGTTGAGCTTAAATTGTGAACCATGTGTGTGTAACAACAAAATTGCAATTATTTTCAAGATAATGTTTTGGGTTTTAGATGGTTTTCTTTGATCTTTTCTCTAATCTCTTTATTGTTTTATTTAGTCTGAATTATACATCCCTTCTTTATTGACCTAGACGTTGCTTACTTCCTTCAGAGCGCACATAATTTAATGGCATTGGCAGTCTATGCCGAACAACAAAATAGATTTACGAAGACATATTTCCTTGCGGCTATTCATGTGGTAGGAATCCCCATGGTGTTATTGAGCATTTGTGTGTATTTAAAAGGTCGAAAGTCCCGTCTTTGCAAATCAAAATGGATGAAGTTGATGCATAGATAAAAATTGTTGAGTTTGAGCACGAGACTGGCATTCTTCAGCCTGTCGGAGATCAAAGATTCCACTGGGAATTTTGCGACGTCGAACGTGATCGACAAAGGAGGTTTCAACACTATTTACCGAGCATTGTTTACCGAGGGACACATTATGCTGCATAATTTAAGGGCATATATGTCATTTGTTAGCTTGCCAAAAAACAATGAATTGGTTCTTTGAGAATCAAAACATGTTTATTCAGATATGCATGTTTGTGTTGTTGTAAAGGCCTTTTCTCGCACATCTTTATGTGTTCATGACCGGTTCAGCTTGCCAAAAAACAATGAATTGGTTCTTTGAGAATCAAAACATGTTTCTTCAGATATGCCTGTTTGTGTTGTTGTAAAGGCCTTTTCTCCCACATTTTTATGATCTTTATGTTGTCATGCCCAGTTTATAATCTTTATGTGTTCATGCTCAGTAATATGGAAAAAATTGAATCTATATGCCCAACATTATTGGTACAAATATAAAATTGCCCATGTAATTTCATATGCCATAAAGATTTTATAGACTGTACTAGATAAATAAATTGTCCATAGACTAAATAAATTGCCCAGGTTCTATAGACTCTATTTACGAATATTTATATTATTTAGATTATATTTA
>ML803273.1:135740-154074 GCA_009831015.1 Picea engelmannii
CCCCCCCTCTCTCTCCCTTTCTACCCTTCTCTCCCTCTCCTCTCTCTATCCCCTGTATATATTGTGCTCTCCCACTACTCCCTACCCCCCTATTGTTGATTTTAGTGGTAGCATCAAACAAGTATTTCTGCACAGGTCTCTGTGTCTAGATGTGTGGAAATCGTCCAAAGCATTCTAACTTGGTAACTTTAATTTAATTAAAGAAACTATTAAAGTTCTTTTATTAATTAATTGATTGATTTAATTAATTGAGTTATTTAAGTAAATTCTAAAAAATAGAATTTTACTTTTAACAATTGATCTCAAGTGAGGTGAGAAGTAATCTCAATCATCAATCACTTTGGAGATTAGAGTTAGGTCATAACTCAAGATTATAAAAACACTGCTAGGGTGAGGGAGAAGATAAATGATGAAACTTGGAGGATTGGATCACGAAGTATTGTGATTCAAGCAGATATTGTATAGGTGGAGAAGGACTTCCATCTATAGATTAGGCCAAGGAGAAGAGAGAACAAAGGCAACCATAAGTGGGTTTTAGTCAAGCGAAGCCACAAAAAGGGTTGCATCATACGAAGTTTTTCATGTGTGTACGCGGGTCACAGTGGAGACAAGAATGTATACATGAGAATTCCAAAGGCAGGGCTTGTACACCTCGAAAAGCATGCATTTCTAAGTCATACACACTACAAGGAGAACACCTTCTAGCGGAGTTTTTTAGTGTAACAAAATTTGGAAAATTTGTAAATAAGACCTCCGCTACAACCTCCTCTTTTGGTCGCTAAGGTTTTAGTAGAGGTTTTAGTGGATGTTTTATATAACCAAAAAGAAGGCAAAGGTTGTAGCGAAGATTTTTTTTTCAGTGCATTTCTTGTCAAAACGCACCATTGCAATATTGAAAAACTCACACCGATACATTAATATAATAAAACGCATTGGTACATTAATATAATAAAAATGACCCGTATCTTAATATAATAAAGAACGTCCCTATGAGTTTATAACTATTGTGCATCGATTCTTCCTTTTTTGTTGTTTGCAGAGCACCAATGCTCTTATAATTATTATGCATCAGTTCTAGGTTTTTCTCTTATGATGCATTGGTGCTCTTTAGGATTTTTCCTCCCTGATGTGATTAAGTTATAGTTATCACCGGTGCTCTTTAGGATTAGTATGTCCCGGTGTGATTAATTTATATATATCCCCTGTGTGATCATGTTATCTTTAGACCCGGTGCATTTATTATGGAAAGAAACCAATGCTTCTGTAATTAGTACATACTGATATGTCAGAAACATTATTTTTAGTATGCATCGGTGCATAAATAATATTTATATTCCCTGTGCGTATAATAAGAGTAATGCACCGATATAATTTTTTTTTGTAGTGCCTCAGTTAATATTTCAAACATGAGGACCATACAATTTTGAAATGATAAATATTATTGTACATTACATCGTTTACGTAATGGTGCATTTTCTCAATAGTATGTATCAGTGTGTTATTATTATTAATATGTACTGGTGCGTATGACTCCTCAAAATGCATCGATGTCTATATTATAGCACACACTGTCTAGTGAGCTCAAAAGAATACAATGCACTGGTATGTATATATTTTAATTCATTTTTTTTTTACAAATTTTCAATTAATCATTCCAAAATCAAATGTTTTTTTTATAATAATATTGTTTTATATTTATGTTATTGCATTTCGATATAATGATTGCATTAATGTGTTATACAACCAATTAAACCTCTGTTATTTGTAACAATGTAAATCATATACATATTATTTATTCAGGAACACAACTTTTTACAACATTTGACAATATAATGAAATAAGAAACCCATTTTATTATATATGAATAAGAGACCCATTGTCATACGAAAAAGGACAACGTAAATGTCTAGTAATATAATCAAATTGCAACCAATTTGTAATTGTTACACTTATTGGTAACATGTCCTCATGCAATTGGGACAATATGTCGAGTACATTAAACAAAATTCCTGATTTTTATAGACAAATATTCCAAAACATACAACTTGCAATAACATTCAATTATATTGATTATCATTCATCAGTTGAACTATTGACATTGCTTGATTTGTGTGCATGCCTCATTTCTTCATCATTTGAAGGTGATATTGTATTTTGGTTATTTAACATAATGTTTTCTTGATGATCGACTTGTTTTTTATGTTCTACCCCTTCATCTTCCATCTACAAACATAGAAATAAATTGTAATATATATATATATATATATATAAACATACCTTAGCACCAAGTCTTTCATAAACAATACACATTCGTTCGAAGCCATCCTTCATGAATTCTCTCAAAATCTCCTCTGATTTCTGCATTACATACTTTGTTTCCTACATGTTTAATACGACATGACAAAGCATAGTCGATACGATCAATATAAAGTGTTTTTTTTTTCATTAATTATATAAGAAGGGAAGTTAAACAACATAGCTACTTACAAATTGTTCAATTAAACTTTCATTCTTCAACATATACTCATAACCCATACTTAACCCAATGTTTATCAATTCATGGGTTGGCTCCTCTTTGTATGTTAACACCTAGTAAAAAACATCCATGGATAAGTGTAAATTAATTATTTAAATATGAAGATCAAAACAAACATGAAATATTAAGAAATGACGAAAACATAAATACTCACAAAGTTTGTGATCAACCATTTTATTCCTCGTCATCCTATCTAATGGATTCTATTTATTTTTCTTTTCTACAACAAAACAATTGAAAATTAGTATTTCACGCGATACTTAAATTCAATGTACATAAAAGAATAAAAAAAAGATTACATACCTCTGATGCACATTGTAGTTGGGATGGCTCCTCTTGTGACATAATTGTATTCATTTATTTTAACATATTCTTTTACAGTGTTTTGGACATCCCTACCGACATGTCTTTGTTTTCCCCTTGTTTGACTCTTGGAATTTTCAAAATCTCCTTGAAAAAAAAAGATATAAAAATTATTATTTAAAAAAAAATACGATCTTGGTGCGTATATTAAGATAATTTTCATTGGGGTGTCAACAATACTTATACTCATTGGTGTGTATATTAAGATAATTTGCATTGGGGTGTCAACAACACTTATACTCACCGGTGCGCCACACATACATATACTCATTGATATAGTATAATAGTGTCGTTGCGAAGTTGAAAACTTTTTACATTTTTTTGTATTCAACCGGTGCTTTAAGAATTAATAAAAGCATGGCTTCCTAAGTACTATTTATTACGCATTGTCGAGCACTAAATAAATTTAAGAAATGACGATTTCCATATAAAAAAAACAATTCTAAACTCAACGGTGCACTTTGTAGACAATGCATCCCGATGCTTATTTAGGTAAAATGTGCACCGTCGACCGTGAAAAGGGATTTTTAATAATATTTCAAATTGAAATAAAGTGGTGTTGTTTACAAACAAATACGCTCTGGTGTGCTTACTGTGTATAGAGTGCATCGGTCACCGCGAAGGCATTTAAAAAATAAAAAATCAATAGTGACATGATATTTTGGGATCCAATGCAATGAGTGGCTTCATTGCAATGGATAAGAAACACTCATATATAAATAACCAAACCCTATAAAGAAATTGCGCCTAAAAAAAATTATTCTTGTGAAATATAGAAGGAGAAAGTAGAAGAACAGTCAGGAAATTAGGGCTTCCAATACTGAATGTAACTATGAAACCTTTTTTTTTTGTTTGAGAAAGCATTGAAAATTGTTTGAATAAAATAGGAGAACGATCAAGATGATTAACAAAATAAAATCATATACCTGAAATTTCTCCTTTGCAGATTTCTATGTGACCCACAATACTCCCCCTTGAATTTGGCTCTTCAAAAGAAATCCACCCACTCAGAAATATTTGTTGCATAAATATCCTCACTAAAATATGGAAAAATATAAAACAATGAATAGGGTTTTCATTTATAAATACAAAAACTCAAATTCTCGCTCATTTTTTCATTGTATATTTCAGTGCATTAATAATGATAAACGTGTGTGCTATTTTTTTTCTTCAGATTTTATGTTTTTTGGTGTGCTATGTCATGTGTAGCACACCAGTGCGGTATGCATAATGCACCACATTATTTTCATAATAAATTTTAAACTATTGATAATAAGCGTGTGCTATTTTTCTAACTTCCTTCAGTCAGTGTGTTGGACAATTTGAAACACATCGATGCGATGTGTAATTAATAACACACCAGGGCGGTGTGTAAGTAATAACACACCCTCAGACAATTAAATTTGCATAATGATAATGAAAACATTTGTATTTAAATTTTGCGGAGGCAATAACGCAGGTCAGTTTTCGGTGCTTATCTCAATTAAATGCACCGGTACGTTTTCAAATGATAAAGTGCATCACTGGGGGAGAGAGGGAAGGGGATACAATGAGTGAGAGAGGGAGGGGGGTATAGAGTGAGGGGGAGAGAGGGGAAGATGCAAGATAGAGACAAGGGGGAGGGATATAGGGAGAGAAGGGGAGGGAAGGAGTAAGAGAGTGAGAGATGGAATGAGCATCAAATTCACATTTTCTATGTTTGAGGAGGATATTTTCAGGGATAGAATAATGTTTCCATATTTTGTACATATAGATTGAGATTTCTTGTATAGTTGGGTGGAAAAAAACAATGATATTGTAGAAAAAATAAATGCTTTTTTAATTGTGCTTCCGAGTTATAAAAGTTATTCGAAGTTATTTTTGAAGTTAGATTGTTCTATGCTACCCAAGATGACATTTTTTGGATTAAATGAAAGAAAAAAATAATTATAATATCAAATATCCAATTCTTTAGATTCCAGTGTCACCTCATTTTGTATCTTTGGAACTCCTTCAAGTTCTCTCACACCAATTTCAATACGTCTAGATTTTATTGATAATTCATTTTATCTTAATGAATTTGTATTATGTATGCAAGTGTAGTTTAATAATTGTTTATTGAATTTTGCAGGAAAGAGTTCAGATGCTCAAGATATTCCCATGGTCCCAAAATTCTTTAAGCTCCTATCAGGAGAAAGATACTACAAGTAGATGTTTGATGAAAAGGGACAACTTCTTTACCCTACGAATCCTAACATGCCATCTTCCAACAACCAACCTGGGTCAATGATATTACAATGTGTATTTGATCTATTTTATGTATACAATCACGTAGGGTGTAAGAAAAAGATGATTGAGTAATTGTATTTTTGAATTTTCAATGGAACTAATGCAAATGTATTCCTTAATTCGACATTTCTTTTATAAAGGGGTTAGTTTCAAGTTTATTATTGGGGAAAAAATGTTCATGCTTATAATAAGTGTGTGGTATAATGTTTGAACATATTAAAAGCATCGTTTTACTAATATTATCAATCGGGGAAGGGGTGTTGGCCGATTGACAACTGCATGTTCTGTTAAGGAATACAGGCTATTAAGCAAGTCACCGGCTTGAGCCTCGATAAAACATGCACGAAGGTTGTGCCCCCAGCTGGTTGTGCCTAGAGTTTATAGTGGCAGTCGCCAAAATCGACCCTGTGTCACGCAAGTATGAGATGGACGTCATTTTTTATTCCTCTAGTCAAACAAAAAAAAATATTATCAATGTAATGTTCAATATTTTTACAATCAGGATTCTAATGACAAACGACCTATCTACCATCTACTATTGCACCCCACTACGATGTCAAGTTGTGATCTTATTGCTAAAAAAAAAGAGATTGGAGAGGAAGCATACTGAGAATGTTTGAAACAACCACCTATTCAATTCCCACTACGTCCTTAGTCACCAATTGAAAAACTTGATAGTAACACTAGTTCTTCATGTGTTGGGGATGAAGGAAATGATATGGAGGTTGGTATGGATGATTTATTGTGGGATACCTAGGCCATGGAGGGAATGTTGTTATATGCATTCCAACAAAATGAACTAGGATATGACGTTGATGTTGTAGATTGATCTAGTTGGATATTGGTGTCCACCCACCTATTCCAACTGGCTCAAAACAGTCTTCTAACAATTTACTATTTTTAGCAGTTTTTCGGTTCCTAAACTTATGGGGCCATTTTAAGGTCCTAAATTAATTTTAATCAGGATCGAGCACCTCATAGATAGTCAAAGGATTTAATTGAGCCCCAAAAATGAAACTCCTAGAAAATACCTTTCCAACGAGCTATCGTGCGCTCCAAACGGATATTGTATGCCAAAGTTACACCCCTAGGAAGTTGATACACCAAACTACCCAAAATAGGGTCCACAAAAATGTTGTCTTTTCATCTTCCGAGGTTGGGGTTTTGGATTTTATTTATGTTAAAAAGGCCTTTGGAGTCTCATTTTAACAATGATCTTCTTGTGAATGTGAGTAGCCGTCACACCTCTTCTCAGAGATAAGTTGCCACCATTCTAGCAAGTCTTTCACTTTGTATTTCTATAGTTTTGTACATTTCACTCATTAATAGAAATTGTGTATTATTGTATCTCTGTGTTTATTGTTATATCTGTTGGGGTCCTATAATTATAGGCGATTCGATTCTTCGACTATTGATTTGGCATTTCTCTCATGATGACGAAGTATGGCTCGGTTGATCCTGTTTCCTCCCTCCATTCTTTCACTCGACCCTCCATCATCCTGTTGCATCCTTCATCCTCCACTGCGCCTTCACTCCCTTGTCTTTTCAACCCGTTGAGTATGCCTCACCTGCCTTCCATCCCTGCATAAATAGACTTAAGATAAAAAAAACATTAACTTAATAATGCTAGCAATAAAGTTAGTATATGTTAAACTAATAAATAAATAACTATTTAATAATTAATTAATTATTAATTAAGTTAAAAAATCTAGGTTAGTAACTAGTTAGTAATTAAGATCAGTTAAAATATGAAATAAAACAATTTAAAAAACAAAAAACAAAATATAATAATTAAACATTATAAAACAAAATTAAAAACATATAAAAAACAATTATAAAAACATAAAACAATATAAAACATTTAATAAAATACATAAAACTTAAAATAAACTATATTAAAAACAAAAACAAACAATAAAAAGAAAAATTAATAAAATAATAAACAAAACATAAATTAAAAAACAAAACATGTACAAAATAAACCTAACTCTACTCCCCCTCACCCACCTCACGTCACATTCCACTCCCCATCCCTCTTACATCACCCTCCACTCACCACCCCTCACACCTCACCCCTACATCACCCTCCACTCCCACCAAGACTCCCGTGCATCTCCATACACCAACGCCCCTTCATCCACACTCAAACATTAAATCAACGCATTGTATAGTTTCCGGACCCCCCCCCTCACCTTCCGAGCTTTAACGAGAGGGGGGGTCCGGAATCCATATTAAACTTCATGTATTTTCCCATAAATCATATTCAAGTGAATTAAATCCATGGCCAATAAATATTCCGGACCCCCCCTCACCATCCGGAATTTAACAAAAGGGGGGGGTCCGGAATTTTGCATTTCCCGAAAAACCACTTATGCCTCTTTGCCTAATTTTTTCCTGTTTTACCATGTCATATTTCAGATCCGTTTATGGCCAAACGGAGATGGATTTTGAAAATACGAGAGAGTATTTTTCTCAGAACGAGATGAAGAACAAAAAAATCTCTCATTTTTTGCAGAAAAGTTATGAGAAGGGAGAATCGAAGACATATTCGAGGCCTATTTTTCCAGATTTTCAATTTTCCGTTTCAGTCCCGATCTTACAGGAGATGTTACGGCCAGCTGGGGACGAATTTGGTGAAACCAAAGGAGGTTTTTGTCCAGAACATGCCCATATACAATAACCTCTTTCATTTTTCACCCAGGTGTCATCATTCAAGAGAAAAACATGTCTGTTTGGACCCCTTTTTCGCAGAAAACCGGTCCGTCTTTCATGGCAGAAAACTCCAAATTTTGTGGGAGTGGTGGCTATTTTTGGCCGAGGCGGTTAAAACAACTTGTGAAACTCATTGAGATGATTTATCCTATTTATTCATATGATTTTAATGTAAAAGGGTTCGACCTGTGAGGTTCATGGACTGGACTGTGGGTTATGTATGACCAGAAGACCTTTTTCTTCTCTGTAATTTTGAGATGAGCAATCAGCAATGAACATGTTTTCTTTTACAGGATTCCTGTGTGGTGATATTGGTGGTGTTCTTCTCTGTTTAATGTTTTTCCTGTGATCATTATGCTTGTTTTCAGTTCTTATTATCAGAAGGAAAGTAATAGAAGCAGAATTTATCAGCAGATACTCTGCCTCTGAGATTCTGATGATCTTTATGTTTTCTGCTAAAGCTTAGTTCAGGAATTATTAGCTGCTCCTGTGCCTGGTTTTTATCTCCCCTATTTCTTCCTCAAATCAATACCATTAAAACTCAATTTGATCCAATATTGCCACTACCTTGCCCTGTGAAAGAACTTTGTCCAAAGCTGAGAGTGAATCACCTTGTTTAAAGCGCAGACCCCATTTGCCCAATGGCCCTCCTTCATGTTCCAAAACAACCTTTTAAAAATCCCAACCCCACACTTGCATAACTAGCCTAATACTTTTCAAAACAAATCTATATCAGACAGAGAGATCCCTCTCTGAATCTTGGACGGCTAGATCCAAGACTCGAAGTGGTTTTGATGTTGCCTCTGTGACTGCCTTACAGCCTTGGGAAAATTACAGAGTGCTAACAATATCTCTGCTATATCTATGTTATATTATTGGATATCATATATATCTCTATACATTTATTTATTATATCCCCTCTCCCATTTCATGCTGAAAATAACTCGGATCATAGATACCTTCTACGAAATCCTGAAATCTGGTTCCACCACCCCTCTATTTGGTCTAGTATTTGCAAGGTCTACCCAACTAGGGACAACAATGTTATTCTACAACTTGAAAGCAATGTATGATATCTCAGACACGTGTTTCACGGAACTTTTTAGGTAACTAACCTTTAAGTACCCTAAATTTTCAAGGAATATTATCACATAATGAAGGAAGAAAAGGGTTGATTTTATTCACGATTAATGAAAGTGTAAATTTATATTTCCCACTAATTGCAGGTTATTTAAAGATAAGATACTTTCAAGTGATAATCGATAGCCTGATAGCTACGCAGAGAAAAAACAAATGATGAAAAATTTGGGTGTTGAGTGCATATCATACCATGCATGTCCAAATGATTGTATTCTATATATAAACAAATATGTGGACAAAGACATATGTCCAAAATGTGGGCATGACAGGTACCATAAATAAAAAAACAAGGGTAAGGAACATGGTCCTCCTCATAAGATATTGAGGTGCATTCCTATAATTCCAAGGATTCAAAGGCTCTTTCATTACAAACAATTATCCATGTTACTGGGGTGGCATGTGTCACATAGAAGTGAGTCAGGATTTATGTGAATCCCAAAAAATTCAATAACCATGAAGGATATAGAGGATACATGGCTCGATAAATTCAAGGATGAAGTACAGAGCCTTCAATTCAGCATAGATATGGATGGAGTTAACTCATATTCCCTACAAAACACCAACTATTATGTTAAATGGCCAATAGAAATGATCAATAAAAATTCCCCCCATGGTTGTCCATGAAGAATGAACATCTTATGTTGGATCTTATAGTCCCAGGTATAATACAAGTGAAGAGGATGGATGTCTACCTCTATTGGAAAGGAAATTTTAAGAACCAAGTTTTGAGGGCATGCGCAAAAGTAGGAAGACCAACAGTTAGGCATGAAAAAGTAGATAGGTGCACAAAAGAAGGAAAGACAATAGTTACGAATGCAAGAAAATAATGCAGGCGTAAAGGCAGGAAAAGTATTCCTGAACAATGAGTTCTAATGAGTTTTCATAGGTTTTTGGGATAAGAGAGTAGGGTTTTTGAGCCCTAAATTCTATGTATAAATATGTAATGGGTTGAGAAGGATAGGGTTGGTTGTTGGAGTTGTTGATGAGCTAAGAGATTAGATTCCTGAAGTTGAGCGGATAGGCTGAGAATGCAAGAGAGTATATGTTTGAAGGTTTAGGAGAGATTATTGCAGAGAGAATCTTGTACTGCAGAGAAACTAGTTGAGATGGGGAATGATATCATGATGTATCTATTGTAAGTGCAGTGTGCAAGCTTGAGTTTATTGAAAGAAAGAATAATAAATAATCCATTTGTTGTGGATGTAGCCCAAGGGTTGGGTGAACCATGTTAAACCTTGTGTTTCAATGTATCTTTCATGTGATTGTTCATGGATGGATTCTTATGCATGATTAGATCTATCTCTGTTTACTATATGAATGATACATTGTAATTATGAATGTCTCTGTGAATGGTCTATGTCGTAGTTTGCATTATAATGGTGTTGTATAATTAAATTTGTGAATTAATCAAGGGATGAGAGACACTGAATATTGTGCATAGGGTATACAAATAAGAATGAACATATCGATGGCCTCACATCCCCTCATCCCTGCAGAAGCTTGGTTCCTACAGTCCTAGTAGATACCTCAGGTGAGAGTTCACTTCCATGCAGTTGATGCCGAAAGGGTCAGTATCTCAAGGGTTTTGTTGGTTAGATAACTTGAACCTAGGGTATTACAACCATGTGTCAACAAATGGTTCTATTGTCAAGACCCAAAATCCATGATGAGGGAATGTTTTGGAGGCTAACTAAGAAAGACGTCACTGAATGGATAGAATGAAAGGAATGATAATTTTCCCGGAAAGAGAATAGAAATTCTCAGATGAATAATGAACAATGGATGCAAAGGTATGTGTACACATAGTTGCATGAGATTTTCTTTGGAGAATTTTCAATTATTTTAGCTGAATGGTTAGAAATATTAGTGAAGAATATCGGAAGATATCGTACGGTAGTGCCAAGGAACTAGACCCCAAGTTGGTAAGACAATTGAATTCTGTAAGTAATAAGACTTCACACGTAGTTGATTTCTGGTTAAATAGCATACTAGTGGGTTATATTATGGAATTTTCAATAGATTGTACACAGACCTATAGTATTGCAAAAAGGGATTTATTTAAGGGTACACATAGTAGGTTTATGAAATCATTGGGTACATATATAAAGATATTGATATGCGATAAATGTGTGATGATAATGTAATATGATTGGCAAGGGGTTTTGCGCACATAGGGGAACTGGGGGATGACCAGGGGAAATACTAAAGGTAGGAAGAATTAAAGAGAAAGATGAACAAGGAAGGGAGGAACTAAGGATGCAGAGAAACGAAGAAGTCATACTAGATGAAGATGATGATTTTGTAGTACTGCGTAGTGGAGGAAGGTACAAAAGGTTGAATACTAGGGCTAAGAAAGGAGATCCGTGTAGTGAGTATGAGTGGAGAGGACCTTGCACAGTATTCCATATCATAGAAGTACCGTGCACAGAAGAAGGGGGAGAATATTCTCATTTAAGTCCCATAATAGAAGAACCGGTAAACCCTACTCAGGATGGATCTTGTGTCAAATCCATGACCCTGTGTGTGCCACCAAGATTTGAGGTAACAGTTGAATATTTGTCAAAACCACTTATAGTCAGTAGAGGAAGTCAGAATAGTAGTAGTAAGAGTAGTGGGAGAAGTTTGTCAAGTCAAAGTAGTGGGAGTAGTACATCGAGTCTGAGCAGTGGGAGTAGTGCATTGAGTCAGAGTCAACCATCATCGTTGAGGGGAGGTACTATGAAAAAATACATGGAAAGGTTATAAAACACTTTGAGAATGCCTAAGTTCCATGGAGTTAGGTTAGAGGACTCAGAAAAAAATCTATTTGTATGTGAGACAATTTGGGCTACGAAGAATTTCTAAGATGAGGTTGCAAATATTGTGGAGCTAGAAACAATGTTTAGAGGTTGCGCATTAGTATGGTATATGAAATTACAGAGTACTACACCTACAGTTCAAGTGAGGACTTTAGCATAAATTACACAAGAATTGTTGAAAGAGTTCAAGAAGCCAAAATCTGAGTCGCGGTACATTATAGAGTTGAAGGAAATCAAATAGCTGTAGACTAAATCAGTTTGGGACTATGATCAGACATTTAAGTATGTGATGGGTAGGTTGACATTCTAGATTCCTGATCAACATCATAGAGAATGGTTTATTACAATACTATTTCAACACATTCACTGCCCATTGGTGCAACAAAAGGTTACATCGCAACCCAAATCTTTGGAGATTGTGATGAAGTTGGAAGCATATCCTGTAGGAAATGGTGGGGGAATGGCACAAGTCCAAACATAGTTATCTCCCTTAACCATTCAATTAGCAGATCTTACAAAGGGGAAGGAGAAGCGGGAATAGGTATGGTGTACCAAGTGTAGGAGTGAAGGCCACCATAAGGACGAATGTCCTGCTTTTGCACAGTGTTTGGCAATTGGAGCACCGAATCCATTACTAGGAGGAGGATACTGTGAGATATGAAAGAAATGGGGAAATCATCCGACGCAGTGTCCATTACTGCAGAAATACAAAAGTACGCCAAGGAATTTATTTTGTAACTTTTTCAAGTCAGTAGGGCATGAAGAGAAGGATTGTCGCACATTCGATTTGATGAGAGAGCGCACTTCAGATATGTATAGAATTCAGGAGGAGAATGATGCAACAGAAGGAGGAGGTCCAAATTATAACAACCAAAAAGGCCTTAATCAAGGAATTTGAGGATTTGGCCGAGGTCAAGGCAGAGGAAATTTTGGTAGATGAGGTAGAGGTCCAATAATCTCCTACAATTGTAATAAACTATGACATTTATCTCGTGACTACTCGAATTCTTGTACAACATGCACATATTGTAGAGAACTAGATCATGCGATAGAATATTGTCCTCAACTACTTGAGAAGTGGCAGGAAAGAGGGAATCAAAACCAAAATTCGAATCAGAACGTCCAAAAGATACTAGTAGAGATTCATGACAAAGGACTTAGAATAGCAGTTGTCACCCACAGATGAGCTAGAACAGGGGTTGATGCGATGAATGGAGGGAGGGAGGTTGATCAATGGGTGAAAAAATTAGCATGGCCTATACCAATGTTTGACCCACAAAAAGAAGAAGAAACATAAGATATACTAGGACCATATTCGATAGCATCAACATCATCTACACCTCCTATGATTGATATGCCTTTGGCCTATGATTGTAGTATCTCATAACGTCCTCTTGAGAAGCTAATTACTTTAAGATAATTTTTGAAAAGTTGTTTAGAATTGATGAAAGATGAAACTGCGATGAATGCATTATGTAAAATGATTGATCATTTTTCACAAGAGAGGGAATTTCCTACCACACAGAGGATAGTGAATCAGGTATTGCACAAAAATAGGACCAATTGAGAGTTCAGACTAAGTGCGAAGATTGGATAATATGATGTGGAAAATATCACTTTAGACTTGGGTTCCGATGTAAATGTGTTACCAAAGAAAACATGGGAAATGATGGGAAAACCCAAGTTAATTTGGTCTCGCGTCCAGTTGATATTGGAAAATCAACAAAAGATAATACCAATTGGTTGATTAGTAGGGATACCTATGAGTATAGATGGGGTGCACAGTGTAGAAAATTTTGAAATCATCGATATCGTGGATGATAGCCAGCCATATCTAAGACTAATGGGTTTATAATGGGCCTTTGACAATCAAACAATTATTAATTTGAAGAGGCGAAAAATGATCTTTGAGGTTAGAGACTTAAAAGTTACCACGCCATTAGATCCGACAAAAGGAACAAGGTACATAGAGCCAACAAAAGGGAACGAAATTTAAAACTTGTATAATATGACTGTGCAAAGGGATGACTATGTTAACCCCACTACAGATGGTGCACTAAGTTGGAGAAGAATTAGTTTGTATGCGTCGGACTCAGAGGAAGGTTTGGAACATTGGCAGTAGAGGATGCATGAATAATCCACCAGACCATTTGCTCGCATTACTCGATCATTGTGTTGGATTGGAATGGAGCTATGTGCCCCACCTAAGTATGATTGTTTGACTAATATGGAATATTTTGTAAATGTGTTTGAGTTAAAGAGACCCGAAGAACAAATATTATCGACATTAGATGTATCCTTGAAAGCTACGCTATCCAAATGGTGGGCTTCACATAAAGAAGAAATAAAACATTGGCAGCAGTGTAGAAGATTCATGCAAGTCATATTTGGCACTGAGGTGGAATGGACTACGCAGAAATATGCAGGATTAACTGACCCGACAGAACACATTGCGCAGTGTAGAAACATATGAAGTTCGACACCGAAGAAGGAATGGACACATATATTCATACATACATTGGATACAATTCCAAATAATTGGTACCTGGAACTAGAAATGCGCATAGAAACATCTGATTAGGACCATCTAATTGAAAGGTTTAAGGTGACATTTACTTTTTAACATGAATATCCATTACTAAATGCAGCCTTGCAGGCCATTAGAAACAATTTTTTTCCAAAAGAAGAGTCGATGAAGGTATTATATGTCTGTAGGGCGCATAGAGATTCTATGACTATTCATGAATTACTGGAATGTTATAATGTTTCTAAACAAGAACCAGATGAGGAACTGAGGGGGAACATGTAGTAGAAGGTCCAAAGCTTGAATATGTTGCATAAACACAACCAATAAAAGCATGGAAGGTAAATATTAGAACAAAAGAAAATACAAATTTTGTGCAGATAGGTGATTACTGGAATGATGAAATTGTGGAGAAGATTGCAGACTTACTACGTGAGTACCAGGATCTATTCCCAACCACGTTTTTAGAGATAAAGGGGATAGTTGGTGAGCTAGGAGAAATGAAGATCCCTTTGAAACCATCTGCTAAGCTAGTAAGACAGAGACCCTACAGGCTCAATCCGAAGTATAAAGAGAAGGTAAAGGCGGAGATAAACCAAATATTAGAAGCAGAAATCATTGAACCAGTGGTGGAATTAGAATGGATAATTCTTATGGTATTGCAGGATAAGAAAACAAGGGGAATCAAGATTTCTGTAGACCTAAAAAAGATAAATGATGCATGTCTGCATGATCCATTTCCAACATCGTTCACAGAAAAAGTGATAGAAAATGTAGGAGGGTAGGAGGCTTATTCTTTCACAGATGGATTTTGCAGGATACCACCAAATAAGGATTGTTTAGGAAGACAAATATAAGACTACCTTTTCAATAGAATGGGGAAACTATCAGTATACAATGATTCCTTTTGCACTGAAGAATGCACCGACAATTTTCTCAAGAGTAGTTGTCGCAACCTTTAAGAAGTTTATTCACAAGTTCCTTGAAGTTTACTTGGATTATTGGATTGTCTTTAGTCTATTAAAAGATCACATAGAATTACTCAGGTTGATGTTGGATAGGTGTAGACAATGTTAGATCTCCTTGAATTTGAAGAAATGTATTTTCTTCATTCCTTTTGGAATCTTGTTAGGGCATGTGGTATGTAAGCAGGGCTTATTAGTGTATCCTGCCAAGATTGCAATAGTTTTGGATTTACAACCACCCACATCAGTCAGGAAGTTAAGGGAAACCATGGGTCATATAGGATACTACAAGAAGTTAATTAAGGGTTATGCACATATTACAACACCTATGGAGAAGTTGTTGAAGAAATAAGCTAAGTTTTGGTGGAATGAGGATTGTCAGAAAGGTTTGGATACATCGAAGAAGACGTTAGTAACTACACCAATTTTGATATTTCCAGATTGGAGAAAGGAATTTCATATTCATGTGGATGCATCATCCATAGCTTTAGGCGCAGTATTATCTTAGCCAAGAGAAGGAGACATAGACCATCCAATTTCATTTTCAAGAAGGAAACTTTCAACAACAACACATAACTATACTACGAAAGAACAAGAAGGGTTAGTTATGGTATATGTGTTGCAGAAGTTTAGACACTACTTGTTGGGTTCTCATTTCAAAATGTACACAAACCATTTTTCACTGAGATACTTAGTCAACAAGCCAATGTTGGGGGTAGGAGAATATGCAGATGGTTGTTGTTATTCCATGAATATGATTTTGAGGTTGTTGTGAAACGAGGGAAGTTGAACGTAGGATCAGATCACTTATTGAGAATACTATCAGGAGAAGAGGCAAGGAATCTAGATGATAGTTTGTTGGATGTGCAATTATTTGCAGTCAAAATGGTGGATGACTACTTGGTAGATATTGTGTCGTTTTTAAGTACAGGAATGGCTTCGTCAAACATGACAGTTGCAAAGAAGAAACAATTAGTGGTTAAATCATAAGAATATTAGTTAATTGCCAAGAACCTATAAAAGTTACATGCAGATGGGATATTACGATGATGTGTGGTAGAGCATGAAATACCAATCATATCATCAGAAGTGCATGAAGGTGTTGTGGGAGGACACTACACAGGTAAAGAAACCGCGCATAAGATTTTGTGTGCAGGGATAGGGTAGCCCACACTTCACAAGGATGCTAAAGAATATTGTTAGACATGTGATGTTTTTCAAAGGGTGGGAAATCCATATAGAAGGGATGATATTCCCTTGCATCCATAGATTACACTGCAAGCATTCGATAAATGGGAAATAGACATTGTTGTCTCTATCAACCCACCTGCAATAAGATCTAGAGATAGGTATATAATCACTATGACAAAGTATTTGACTAGATGGGAAAAGTCAACACCAATTACAGACTATAGTGTTGTTCTTGTTTGAGAATGTAGTGACAAGGTTTGGATGTCCACATGTTTTACTTAGTGACCAAGGAACACACTTCTTGAATAAGACAATTGCAACATTGACTAAGGAGTTTCTAATTCATCATAAGAAGAGAACATCATATCACCCTTAGGAAAAGGGATAGTAGAAGCCTTTAATAAAATTTTGGAGAACGCACTGACAAATATATGCAACATAGGGAGAGATGATTGGGACTTAAGAGTTCCTATAGTATTATGGGCATATAGGAGCATGATAAAAAAGTTTACATGACATACACCTTTCAGTTTGGTATATGGGAAATAAGCATTAATGTCGATGGAGTTTATTATGCCTAGTCTACATGTTGTAGCAATCACTGATCTGTCAGGCTCTAGCGCAGTAGAGGAGAGATTTTCACAATTGTTACAACTTGATGAGGACCGATTTGTCGCATGATTCCATCAACAACTTCATAAGGCATGGGAAAATCATGGCATGCTAGATATATCAAGCAGAAAAGACTCCAAGTAGGAGACTTAGTACTGTTATACGACAACAGGTTCATGCAACACCCAGGTAAGTTTAGACTGCACTGGTTAGGTCCATATGTGATTAAGTATGTGACAAAGTAGGTGTTGTGCAACTAGAAATGTTGAATGGAGAATTCTTGGGAGGATTGATGAATGGAAGTCAACTGAAAATCTATAGAGGTGGCTGACAACTTGGGTATTGATTTGAGTTGCGCAAGAACACATGTACCATAGTAGTTGTACTATAGTAGGAAAGCAAGACATAGAAAAAGAAAGAAAAAAGTAGTAAAAGGAAAAAGACATAAAAAGGGGAAAAAGAAAAAGAAAAAAAAGCGCATAGAAGAAGTGAGTGTCGTGAAGATGGATACAATTGTATCGAGCTGGGAGATTACACACAGAAGTGAGGAATTGTATAATGAACGACCAAATAAGACAAAGATATTGCGCAGAATAGGACCGAGAGGACTATTAAAAGCATTAAAGGGAGGAAACAACGATTAAAGAGTGATAATGACAAGTCATAAAGATGACGCATAGCTATAAATGGAAAAATTCGTTGAGGATCATGACAGACTGGCAGTATGAGGAAAAAATACAATGGAAGATATGGTAATAAAGTAGCATTAAATCAAGAATACATTACACCACTAGAGGATTAGACAGTTAATTTAGGTGCGAAGGGAGGTAGAAACTTGTCAAAGGGACACAAAATCCATGAGGGGTTGACAAACATTGGTCATTTGGAGTTAAATGTGAGTAAGAGAGAGCCGAGAGTAGAGTTGCATAGATTGAGAAGAACCACATAGCTAAAGCAATGGTCGCCTACTAATTAGATTATAGAAATGACACCACCAAAGGAAGCAGCCTCAGTACCAAAGAAAACCTGAACAAGAGCGCAAACAATAGAACCATAGGTTGAGGAGACTCTGGGAGCATCATCTGTTAAGAACCAAACATCAAGATAGCATAGAAAAACCTCAGGAAAAGTACTCAACGCCTTGAAAAAGAGATAATTTCAGATAATAAGCCTCTTCGAGGGGGCAACCTCCTTTTACCCCACTTAAATGTTCAAGTACAAGATG
>ML803273.1:159566-194943 GCA_009831015.1 Picea engelmannii
GACATAAATAAAATAACATTACTAATCTAAATTACAACTAATGGCCTAAAGCCAACATAAATAAAATAACATTACTAATCTAAATTACAACTAATGGCCTAAAGTCGACATAAATAAAATAACATTACTAATCTAATATGCCCCAATTAAGTGGTAATGAGCCCATATTAGGGCTTAACATCATCATTGGAGCCAAGGTTTCCCTAAGACTACATTCCTTCAAGGAAGAATGATGCCCCACAAGCAACATTGTAGAAGACTGCTAACTACCAATTGGTGACACTGGACATACCAGATAGGGTCATCATTGATGAGGACATGCTAGGGAAGGTGTCACAGCTCAATTATGTGGACCATGATATCATTGAAACAACGAAGTTCCCTGAATTTGTGACACACCAATACTTGGATCTAAGAATAGACCCAACAAAAAACCAGAGCATACATGTGCCCAAGGTATAGGCTAGAGGATTGGAGTGAGCAGGCATACTCAACCCAATTGACATCCCACAATTTGGTAGGAGAAACAAGGTGAATTCATGTGTTAATATCCTCTTAACTTGTGTGCATGGTGGCTATTTGTGGCTGGACAAACCAATATCAATAGACACAGACCTGATTGTGAGGATCATTGGCTTACCATCATAGGGGGGAGATCCCACCCTACTGTTTTTCGACAAAAGAATGGCAAAACTTTATCAGATTCCATGAGATAGAATTTTTGCGGAGTTAGAGGGGTGCACAGGTTGGATGTACCGAGCATATGTGACCCAACTGTCATAGTTGTGATGCAAGAATTAGCATGTAAGTTGCAACAGAAATGCAGGAAATACCAAGTGCCAAAAAGAGTGATAGTTGCGACGGAGAAGTGTGTTGAATGTGTCTCAATGAGCTGGGTGCCCTTCTTATTAAACCAATTCCTTATCAACTATGCATAAGCACATAATAGAGGCATGTAATTCCACTATCAATGGCTACTAATTTTTCTTGTCTTCATAGCATGGGAGGAGCTGAAGGATGCGTAGTTATTGGGTCTAAGAGGGAAGCCATGCTTTGAAGCTAAGTATCAAAACTTCTAGTACACGAATAAAAAACGATGATAGACATACACCAACATGGATTTCTTTCTCTATGGTGAAAGGATTTGAAAGTGCATCAAGGATAGACCCCCACATTTCACCACAACTGGTATATGGGTACTCCCCGATGCATAGTTCTGGGAAGAACAACATCATATCTATGTACAAGCAAAGAAGGACCCAAAAGAGGAATGGGTCCATATGAAGTACAAGATCACAAAAGAAGGCATCCAATTGATCATGCAGGATTGGGATCCAGATTGAAAGGTTCCTTCGAATAGAACAGATATGGAGAACCCTGACAACGATGAAGAAAAATAGGTAAATGATCAAGGAAATGGACAAGGTAATGATGTATATGATGCGCAAAACATAGTCCCAAAAGTAGGCAACGCATTGCAGACAGTCTCGAAAGAAGGAGGGAAAATAAAAGACAAGGGTAAGGGGCCCGCCTCATCTACGTGCAATAATATGAAAGTGCACAATGAACCAACCATCTATACCTTGATCGATGATGACATCGACATGATCGGTTACCAAGTAAGGGACGGCATGGAGAAGGTAGTCCAGTAGATGTCACGGCTACAGGAAGAGTTGAACAAGAAGGTTCAAGAGAAACTAATGGCATTATAGCAATGGTTGGAGGTAGTGAGCCTAGTGCTAGAGAGAAGATCCAATGAAGGCCAACTAGAAAGCATGACTAAAGAAGAAAGGGAAACCAATTCACATATTCTAGAGATAGAAGCAAGGCACATAGTTTTAAATATCTCCCTAGATGCCATAGAGTCCACCACACAAGAAATGAAGGATCAGGTGCAAGAACTAAGTCATCTCGACTTAGTCATTTCTCGGATTCCCACAAAATTACTACATGTCTTGCAAATGAGTATCACACAGAAAATCTAGTTACGTGCAGAGTCAACATCAAGTGAGTTGGATAAGGAAACGATGGACAAAGAATCACTGCAACAAGATTATACAACTGCTTTATAGGAGAAGAGCGAGGCTGAGGAAAAGGCCAAGAGAATATTGAAAGAGAAGGATGAGGCTAAGTAAAAGGCCAAGATAATATTGAAAGAGAAGGACGAGGCTGAGCAACAATCAAAGTGAATACAATAGGCCATACAAAACATTTACAAGGATATTTTATAGGTGTCGATGGTGGTAGAAGCCACACTTGAAGAAAAACTCTAAAAAGTCAGTGAATTCATTAAAGGATTCCACACCAGGATCAAAGACTTGGAATCGTGCACCATACCAAGGACACCACCTGAGGAAAAGGAGCAAAGGGAAAGAAAATGATAACCTCGGTGGAAAGAGTCTATATGAGGAGTGTGAAAATCTATTTAAAGAGAGAATGAATATTTGGAAAAAGATGACAGAGGATCTAGAGATGCAGGTCATCGAAGAAAGACTAATGAATGCGTAGGAAAATTCACATAAGGCCTCGAAGAAAATCATTACGCTTCCACCAGATGAGCGAATAGTGGCCATCCTAGCAAATAGACAGTCATACAGTGAGATAGAAAAGATAAGGGATGAGCAGAAGGCTCTTCAACAACGATTTCTACCCCTTCATGACAAAGCACTCAGAGTGATAGGGGCATTGGTAGCTACATAGGGCATGATAAAGCAAGAAAACAACACACAACAGTAAGGAGAATCTCACGACCCTAACTGTGTAGGTCGTAGAGGAAATTTTGGATAAATAAATAGGGGTAAAGAAATAAGTTGTGACAACAAGGGAAACCCTCCAAAACTTCATGGACGTGTGGAGGAGTGCAACACAACAGGCCTGAGTGTCTTAGGACGAGTCACGTGTGATTGTTGGGGGCCTGTTGGATAGGCAGTTCAAAGAACTAATTTTTGAGGGAGACGCAAAAGAAGGAAGACCAACAGTTAGGCACGCAAAAGCATATATGCATGCAAAAGTAGGAAGGACAATAGTTACGAATGCAAAAGAAACTTGCAGGTGCAAAGGCAGGAAAAGTATGTCGGAACAATGATTTTTCATGAGTTGTAATGAGTCATCATGAGTTGTCATATGGTTTTGCGATAAGAGAGTAGGGTTTTGAGCCCTAAATTATATGTATAAAAATGTAATGGGTCAGGAAGAATAAGGTTGGTTGTTGGAATTGTTGATGGGATGAGAGATTAGATTGTTGAAGTTGAGTGGATAGGCTAAGAATGAGAGAGAGTCTATGTCTAAAGGTTTATGAGAGATGATTGTAGAGAGAGGCTTTCACTGCAGAGCGACTAGGAGGGATGGGGAATGATATCATGATGTATCTATTGTAATCATAGTACACAATCCCAAGTTGATTGAAAGAAAGAATAATAAATAAGCCAATCGTTGTGGATGTAGCCCAAGGATTGGGTGAACCAGGTTAAACCATGTGTCTAAATGTGACTTTCATGTGATTGTTCATGGATATATGCTTATGCATGATTAGATCTATCTCTATTTATTTTATGATTGATGCACGGTAATTATGAATATATTAGTGAATGGTCTATGTCACAGTATGCATTATAATGGTGTTGTGTAACTTAATTTGCTAATTAATCAAGGGATGAGAGACACTGAATATTGCATACGGGGTATAAAAATAAGAATGAACATATTGATGGCCTCACATCTCCTCATCCATGTAGAAATTTGGTTCCTCTAGTCGCAATAGATACATCGGGTGAGACTTCACTTGCATGTAGGTGATGTCGAAAGCACCAGTATCTAAATGGTTTTGTTGGTTAGATAACTTGAGCCTAGGGTCTTATAACTACGTGCCAACAACCTCAAACCATTGATCAATGAATTCAAAAAATTATGGGAAGGGATACATGTATATGATGTATCAAGACCCATCCCAATGGAGAGGACATTTACATTGTATGGCATATGTGCGTACACCACACACAATTATCTAGGACTAAGAGTTTTCTTTGGTAAGAATGTTCATTGATTTGTTTATATCTGTAACTTTATTTCGCATACTTCATTTGGTGCAACTAGATTGTTTACTCAAGGCTAGGTGGTCCAATCACCTACAAAAGCTAGTGTATGATTGTTTGAGGGTATTCTTCCTAGAAGACCACCCTTATAGAAGAATTGCATCTACTTTCAATGGTAAACTAGAGAGAACTTGGAAACCTATAATAATGACATCGACAGATTGGAGTAGGTCATATGACACAAAGAAGGAAAAGGAAATGGAAAAATTCTTTGATTCAAATGGGGAACCTATGTTCGATGATCTTGAATTTTTTGACACCTATGTTGAGAAAATGCCCATTGGGATGAAAAGGAAATTTGTATTTTATGAGCTCCATATTGGTAGAATCTTAATATTTCCCACTTACTAGATCCCATGCATATATTAAAAAATGTTTCATCTTCTTTATGGAGGCACATATCATGGAATAAAAGTGACACATTGGCTATTAGGAGATATCTTATTGCTTCAAATACTAAAAAGAGACATTGGCCAAGAAATGAGGAGAGGTTGGTCGATCTTGGTATTTTAAAGAAGGTGATGTCCCATGGATTTTGAAGAAATATGATATTTCTATGGCGAAGGATGTTATATTAGGTCTGAAGGCACCTTCTTTATATGGGTCGACTCTATGACGTTGCTTCACTATATATGGGAATTTGTCGAGGTTGAAATCACATGACCATTTGAACCTTATAAGGGTATGTATTGAAAACGAGATTCTTATTCTATACCAATGTTGGTAAAAATATGTTACACACTCATAGTTTTATGGAAATTAATGATGTGTGTGTCTATTTTGTAGTTTTATTATTCTTTGCTCATGTGTGGTTGTGTGAACCATGACTTTCCCCAGGACCTCTGACATACCATATAAAAATTATTCGCATTTGTACGTTGGATCACATTAAGGGAGATTCATATGGCTAGCAGTCCACAATCACTACAACAAATCCCTGTGATTTGCTTCCAAAGATTGTTTTAATGTATTTTTCTCCAATTTTTTGAAAAAATTGGTCATATTTATCAGGATGGCACTATTTCTGGCGTTTTTTGCACCGACCAAAACATGTAAGTGCTAAATTAGGTGATAATAGGACCAGAAATAGCGCTAGATTTAGTGTCGAAAATAACAACGGATTTAGCGCTGAATTTAGTGTCGAATGTGCCTAAATAGTTAATTAGTTGAGGTGTTGGGGGTTAAGTGGATAGGGGATTTAAGGATTATGGGATTTATGTATTTGGGGTACAATGATTGTTGTGGGTGGGAAATCCCTCCTACGAACTTAGCATTTAAGGGCTCTAATCATGCATGCAGAAACTGACCATTCAAAAGGATTCTACTTTTCCTATTCTCCTAGCACTAAACCCCACAATCATGCAATACAAAGGTGTAAACAAGATTTGGTAACTCTACCTTAAATCCTTTGTTTGATGTCGATCCCTTTGTTTTCTTTCGCTCTTCGATTGAAAGCCTCCTCCTAAAGATGACCTACATTCACACATGCACAAACAGAGAGCTACAAACATGCATTTTATAAACTAATTGTTGGGTTAGTGGTGACAAAATCATAAAATAAACATTCAACTTGAACACATGATATGGTGGGATGAGAAAAGTATTCCTTTTTGTATTAATCTTCACAAGAGTAAACTTACAATATGTGGTCGACATTGCTTCTTGAAACTGGTCCTAGGCTCCTATTCAACTGTCCTCCATTTTCTTTTCTCTATACTTCTCTTTGCACAAGGATGGCTAAATTTTGGCACAACGGGAACGCCAAATTGGGTAGAGTTTCTTAACTATGATTTTCCTCCTTTCAAATGGGACCCCTGCCCCTTATTTTATAGGCTAGAAAGGGCTAGATCTTTGGTTGAATGACCGACAATGCATGGCCGAAAGGTTTATTTAACTTACCCAAAGTTGTGTGTTTCGTCGACAACTTTTCTTTTTTCGTGATTTTGTAGGTACACGCGAGTTCTAGTGAGTCAACTAGCATGTACACGCGTGCAGTAGTGGAGTAGGGCACGTGGGCCTTTAAAAAGGGTGTTTTTAAGAAGAGTTGTTCAATAATGGCTTGGCAAAGAAGGAATATGAGATGGCCTGATGCCAGGTAAGCATGGCTGGTGAAAATTAGGGTTATAACAGATGCCCCCTAATGTGTGAGGTTAGAAGAGCATCTGATGGACGAAATACATTATCAATCTTCACCAACGTACCGAACGAGTGAGCCCAAGAACCAGAAATCAAGAGGTGCTATCTACAAAATAACAATTGTCTCACCGAGGCGGGCATACCCATGCTCGAGATGAAATAAAACCATGGCTGCCAATCAAATACACTGCAGATCCATGTCATATAACTATATAAAGTGTAGATGTGAGCAATACATAGCATATCTACATCTCGAAATCAAAAAAAGATACACATATGTAGTATCCATCTTCTAGAAGCTAATAAGGCCTGATGGTTGGAGGTGAGGTCCTCAGAGCTCGAGCAAAAACTTCAAAATCTTCAAAACTTAGGTAGGAGTGTAATATGAGTGTATGACTTCACTACCCAGAGGTCTTCGACGGCTCGTCGAGCATGGAATAGAGGATCTTGATGATCAGACTGAAGGCTTCATTGATTTCGAACAAAGACTTGATTGAACTTTCGGGATGGTCGGGCATGAGGGAAAGAGACAAAATGAAGAGGGGCCGACTCAGGATTGGTAAAAACTTCCCTTGGAAAATATCATGACAAATGATGAGACTCGGGCATCATGGCATTGAAATAAGTTCACAATGCAGGAGGCAATGCAAACTCTCCATATGTTTGGAAGAATAACCAAATGGAGGAGGACACAGCTCTATGTAGCAAGAATAGCTTCCTAAGTTCGTATTAAATACCAGAGCTTGAAAAACAAACAGAAGGATGTGCTTTGTCCAAGGGCGAATCATTGTGCTGCCAATAAAAAGAAACTACTTTTCCCTTCCTCTTTTTGGGGTATATTTGATTTTTTTTGTCTTTTTCAATAATTGTGAAAAAAGAATAAAAGAATGCTAAGTTACAATGGAGGCATGAGTGTTGCAAACATACTAGTTCTAGGTGCAAGGACAAGACTGATGTTCAAATCAAGGACACTCGGAAAAATCCCTCCAGGGGTCAAGGTGTCAAGACGCAAAGGCAAAGTGCTACACGACTTGCGTTATAAGGCATGCTTCAAATGGTTCATTTGAGAGCAACATGGAGTCGACATTAGGCCAAAGACGCAGGAATGCAAATGTGGTTAACAAGACACAATGATAATGTCCTTTGATGTAATTTTAATGAGCTCAGAGAAGGTAAGATCAGTCATTTTTTATGTTTATAGAGTCTTAAAAAAACGTAAAATGAGACTCCACTATGGTACCTTTTTCGAAAGTTGTCGAGTCAATTCGAAAAAGGGGTAAATTAGCACCGAAAATATGTCTATTCAAAACCATTTTAACGAGAGTGATAAAGACAAGAGCACTCGACCATTTTTTCATTTTTAAGGAGTCTGAAAAAAGCTTAACTATGGACTCTGTCAGGAATGTTCTTCTGGACTAGTTTAATAAGTGTGAAAGAATAAGGTCACTCGACGATCTTTTCAATTTTAGGGAGTCTGAAAAGAGCTTAACTATGGACTCCATAGGGGTTCCTTTTTCGTAAATTTAGTCCCTCGGGCCAGAAAAAGGGCTAAATTATACCTGATAATACTCTTCTAGAGAACCGAGGCCCCTAGAGTATACCTTTGTTCGTACAGTTGACAATCCGGACCAAAAAAGGGGTAAAATACCGCCAGACAGACGTGACTTCAAATTTTAGTTTAGTGACTATGAATGTCAACAAGATCGCTCAGAAATCTTTTCATGTTTAGAGGGTCTGAAAAGGGCTTAAAAGAATACCCATCATTGCTTGCTTTTCTCAGTCAATCTGGATGAGATCGAAAAACATAAATGCAGTCTCGCCGAATGTTTCTTTTGGATTTCAAAGGGAGATTGAAAGACAACAATGATTTCTCATGCTCGACATTTCATGGGTTGATGCCTGGTATTTCCTTGTGATACCAAGAAAAAATGTCGTAGAATTCCTTAAATAAATCTGTGTAGATTCAAGTCTATTCAGGGGAACAGTCAGCTTCGACAAAAACATTCTCCACGACGCCAAGGGTTCTGGAGATATTAATAGGTATAGTTCCAACAATGGTTTCCATATTACCCTTGGCGTAAACAACATGCGTAGCCAAGGGATTGATAGGACAAGACCTATCTCCATTCATAGTCAAAGTGAATTCCCCTGCTTCAATTTTGCTTAACTCTAGGAGAAAGTAATATCTGTGATGGAAATCATCCTAGGGTTTGTCCAGACTAGTCATTGCTTCGATGATTGCTTCGTGAAGGGAAAGACTAAGTCTAAAGAATCTCTATTAGCGAGGGAACCTTGAGCCCAAATAGGCTCTAGAATCGGATCTAACTCTTGTGTGGGAGTCAGATCGGGGTTGACAGAAGCTTGTTGGACTAAAGAGTACGCCACTTCTGCCGCAGACAAGGGCATGGACATACCATGGTGCCCTTTCCCTTCCATTGTAGCTGATGGGGAAGGAAGAATCCACATATCGTTGAAGTAAGTCGTGCGAAACGACAAAATTTGGAAAATCTCAACCTTATGGTGGTATGATATGAACTTAACATCGCCTTGAGGAGGTGGGTAATCGAAAGTACCCATCAAAGGTGAGCACAAACCAACCCCTATGTTGACGACGCTAGGTTGAGGGTTATCAATCATTGGGACCATGGATGCCCCTAATGAAGGGTTAGGACGGGAGAAAGACAACTGATCAATGGTCATGATCTGACCCTCGTGTGGAAACAACAAGATCCAAAAAACTGTAGTGACCACTGCTTGCATGGGATAGGTCCAACTCCTTCCTAACAAGATATTGTATTCGAGAGATGCATCGACTACTTCAACCTCGACGCACACTGTCTTCCCTCCTAGATGAATGGGAAAGGAAGGGATGATGCCATGTGGTTGGAACGAACGACCGTCGAAAGCGGTTAGAAGAGTAGGTGAAGGAGACAAAGAAGGCTGGCCAATGGCCTTCCAACATGCAAATACATTATGCATGTTGAGGCACCCTCATAAACCACTGTACGGAAAATGTTCCGAGTAAAATTTTTCGTGGTGTAAGACACTACTATCTGGAACGCTACGTGGTAAGGAAGATGAGGTTTTAAGTCGATCGTATCAAGCATGATTGTACCTGGATTACAAGTCTCGGTGGATCCTAAATCAACTAACAAAGCCTTTATCTAGGAAGGGTATCTATGGAGGACTTCCAAAGCCGACATCGCACAAGGGGTTTGCGACAAATCCTCCACCACAGAGTAATTATGTGCAGCCATTGCATTTGGGTATGAGAAGATTTCTTGAATGCACCTTTTGGGATGCGTGTCATGGTTTCACACAATGTCTTCTTGATCTGCAGAGGAAGAGATGGGATTTTGTCTTCTTTACCTTTCTCATAGGTACCTGTCTTACTATAGTCATGTTCTCTAGTTGATATGTAGGCATCACCTTTCACCATATACACATTTGTGGATGCAGGATTATTCGTAGGCAGAGGGGGTCCTTGACTTCCCCCTTCCGTGCTTGTAGAGGCTTGGGTTAGATTTTTCCCATGTTGAAATGGGTTCGTTAACACGATAGGTTGTTGCTGTGACAATAACTTTTGGGCCTCCGCAAGCTGAGGGCACTAATGAGTCGAGTGGTCTTCCGCGCATAGATTACACAGATACTTTGATTTCATTTTTTCAATGTTGTCCCCACCAGCATTATTTCTGGGTTTCTTATCCCCCTTACCCTTCTTACGTTGTTTCTTCTTTCCATCAGGTTGTTGGGTGGCCTTTGGATTTTTCGATTGCACACTCTTTACATCCAACATTTGGGTAGGGGGAGCAGCCAGAACAGTGGTCTGGCTGGCCGTTGTGTGCTGTATAGACAGTTGTTGCAATTGTTTTGCCAGTTGTTCAACACGCTTTGCTTGCACTGAACCCACAATACCATCGACATGTGGTCCAACTCTCTGTCTGGTTTTATCAAGTATGGATCGTGGTGCATCTGACAAGATTTTGTACAATAGACCAGACTGAGAATAAATTATCTCAAGCTGTTGAGCTCTCATGATTGCATCTTCTTCGAAAAACACTCTCGACATTGCGACGTCTTTGGATAAATGTGGGACCAAATACTTTAGGAACCACTCAAGTAGGAATGATGGTGGGACTGGCACCTTAATCAAACTCTTTTGGCATCTCCATTCTTGGATATGATCAGAGATATGGTCTGCCTTTGTCTATTTAAAATTGGCCAACAATTCTGTGTCAGCGTCGTATCTCATAGGTAGTTGAAAATGGTTTAGGAAATCCATTCCCAATTCACCGAAGGAAGAGTATCTTGAGCGGTCGAGCTCAACGTACCATTTCACAGCACTCCTAATGAGAGTGCGTTGAAACAATCACAACTGCATGAAGTCGTCTTTCAACGAATTAGACGAGAACTAAAGGTGAAATGTAGTCACATGATCTCCTGGATCTTCATCAGGTTTGGCCTTGAACTTTGGTATGTCCGAAGGAAACTTCATTGGCATAGGGGGCCAATGCGGATCGTGATAGATAGGGTCATTCAAAAACCTTGATAAGTTTGGAAAATGCAAGGTTTCCAGGAAAGGTAGTTTGGATTGTTGGTGATAACCATGGAAAAAGGGACCTAGAGTTTGTCTGGCACCAGGTTGTGAGGAAAAGTTGGGTTGTTGTCCAGGGTTCTGGTAAAAACCATGGTCCTGAACAGTGTACGGATTCTTCATTTGGGGAAACATCATCGGCTGATTCCCGAAATAGGATGTAGACGGTTGGGCATGCATTACATTCGAAGGAATTTGGGAAGGGTTGCCCCATGTCAACCCCACGGGAATAGGTCCTGCGCCTTTCCCGGGGTTCCATTAGTTGTGAAAGGATTTTCCCCTGACCAACATTCCTGACGAGGGAACTGATCCTTGCCAAGAGTTCCAAGGTCTTGGTGTGGAAGAATTTCCTCGGCTTGCCCCCTGTGTAGGGATAGTACCCTTCATATGATTAGATTGTCCGTAACTGGGGTTGCCCCCAGTCGAGAAAGAATCTGACATGAAAGAGTTGTTACCAAAAACACACTAGAGCTTTCTATTCGTTCAAAAACAACACACACTAGAAAAAGTCCCTACGAGATGAAACAAGCAATCACTAAAACTAGTTGGAAGAACAGTTACAACAACCAACACTGGAGAAAATTACCGGTGCATGTGCAACTCGAAAATGGAAGCACCCTCTGGGTATACTCTGCAAAGCACAGCCCGATGTCTGTCCTAGGTATCATGGTATACCCTCGCAGTCACCTGTGTATGTCACTAGAAAGATAGGAAACTAGGTTGCCAGCGCGCAAACAATCACCAGGTGGGTACAATCGACAATCAGGTAGACCACAATGAGTAGGGTATCAAGCCCAAAACCTATCAAGGGTATCGAAAGAAAGTGGTCCAGAAGACAACTGAGGACCTCGAATGGATTTGAGACCCACAAAGCTCTGTGGCAAATGCAATCAACGGAATCCCAAGACAAGCCCTCTATATGTGTTCTCCACTACGATTGGTCTGGCTTTGGAGGGGTTATCTCCGCTACCTTTCCGCACGCGAACTCATTTTTATCCCCTGTGTTAGAGGGGGGTCCCAGATAAATTTCACGATACTGGACTTTTAACACTCCCTAGCATAGACTCTTATGTATGTTTTGCATCCTTGAAGAGTTTCCTCTCCAACTTAAATCAAGGCTCTAGCCTAGACTAGTTGATGGACCTTACAAACATAAAGTATGGTTGATTTTAATTAATCGTTAATTTTTATAGCTTGTCTTAAGTCAAAGGTTATGAAAGTGAAACTAGTGATGTTTTGAGAGACGAAAAGAAAAGATAAACAAAAGGCTAGAAACTAAATAACTTCTTCTTGACAAATTCAGATTTTCACTTTTAAATTCTTTAACCAACTTTTCAAAATAAAATTTTCTAAGATCTTTGAACAACAAACTCAAAATAGGATTTTACTCGACTATGAGCTACTTATGTCCTAAGTAAACAACCAAGAACCTATGAAAGCAAAACTTTTTCTGGTTACTAATGCAAACCAACAACTATTTGACCAAACCAAGAACTAAAAGTTTTTTTATTTTATTTTAATGCTCACAAAGAAAAAAGGAAAAATGAAGACAGGTAAATATCAAGAAAAATTCTGGCCTAAGCACAAATCGCAAAGAGTCACTGAAAATAACACAGAAGCGGGCTAAAATGGACTCTCACACTTGTCTAAAAACCCTATGAAAGAAAAATTTTGAGGAAAAATTTTTAATGAAAAAGAAAGCTATTGTTGTGATCAAACCTAAGCTACTGACCTCTATGACAGAGACCAAGAAACCTGAGAGGTATAAATCTTGACAAAGAAAAGGATGATTGCCTCTCTTTAAACAAAATTTTTCTCAACAGGCATGATGCTGACAGTTCAACAACCAGCGTGTGCACGTGAGCTGTGTAAAGTCAGGGAGCATGTACATGCATGCAGACCTTATGAAAGCCACATGTACTTATGAAACTCTTCAAAAATTAAAAGACAAGTAATCAAGCACTAGCAGAGACCCCTCGTATTGAGAACTAGAACCTCTTGAAGACTTAGAAACTTACTATGACAGAAAAAAGAAAATAATTCAAGGAAAATTTCATAGAACAAAACCAATATAAGGTGGGACATAATCTATAAACTACAAAAACAAAGACTAGAATGAGTTCCAAAAAACCCCTGAGAAGGATCACTTCTGACAGGGGAGAGGATGACTGCCTCTCTAAAAGAATTTTTTTGAAATCATACATGTGACTGACACTTCATCAGCTAGCGTGTGCACATAGGTCGAAGGAAGTTAGAGTGCGGGTACACGCATGCAAGCCTTTTGTCAGCCGTGTGTACCTCTGTGACTCCCATAAAATAAAATGCAGTCCAGCAAAGACAGCAGGGAGAACTGGTATGGAAGACCAGAATCCCTGCTAGCTCAGACTTTTGCAGAAACTCTAAAAGCAAGTAATGAAACAATTTTTTTTAAAATACCCAAAAAGGACTCCCAAAAAACCCTAGAGATCCTCAGTACGGTCGGCAATTTTGTTGTGGGTGGGAAATCCATCTTACGGACTTAGCATTTAAGGGCTCTAATCATGCATGCAGAAAATGACCATTCAAAAGGATTCTACTTTTCATATTCTCCTAGCACTAAACCCCACATTCATGCAATACAAAGGTGTAAACAAGATTTGGTAACTCTACCTTAAATCCTTCATTTGATGTCGATCCCTTTGTTTTCTCTCTCTTTTCGATTGCAAGTCTCTTCCTAAAGCTGACCTGCATTCACACATGCACAAATAGAGAGATACAAACATGCATTTCATAAACTAATTGTTGGGTTAGTGGTGACAATATCATAAAATAAACATTCAACTTGAACACATGATATGGTGGGACGGGAAAATTATTCCTTTTTGTATTAATCTTCACAAGAGTAAACTTACAATATGTGGTCGGCACTGCTCCTCAAAACTAGTCCTAGGCTCCTCTTCAACTGTCCTCCAACTGCTTTACTCTATACTTCTCTTTGCACAAGGATGGCTAAAGGTTGGGACAAAGGGAATGCCAAATTGGGTAGAGTTTCTTTACTATGATTTTCCTCCTTTCAAATGGGACCCCTACCCCTTCTTTTATAGGCTAGAAAGGGTTAGGTATTTGGTCGAATGATCGGCCATGCATGGCCAAAAGGTTTAGTTAACTTACCCAAAGCTGTGTGTTTCGTCAACAAATTTCCTTTTTTCGTGCTTTTGTAGGTACACGCGGGCTGTAGTGAGTCAGCTAGCATGTACATGTGTGCAGTAGTGGAGCAGGGCGCGTGGGCCTTTAAAAAGGGTGTTTTTAAGAAGAGTTGTTCAGTAATTGCTTGGCAAAGAAGGAATATGAGATGGCTTGATGCTAGGTAATCATGGCTGGTGCAGATTAGGGTTATAACAATGATTAAGGGTTAATAGATTATGGGTTAGGGTTTAAAGGATTAAGGGTCAAGAGCTAAGGGATTTGGTGCTTACGGGTTAGGTAGTTTAATGGTTAATGGCTTAGGGATTATGGGTCAGGGGATGAATGTTTAATTTCTTAGGGAATAGGGGTTTATGGATTAAGGGATTAGGGATTATGGTTTAAGTGCTTAAGGGTCGATGGCTTAGGTGTTAGGGGATTTATGGATTTTTTGTTAAGGGATTAGTGATTAACTCAGGTTGATAGCTTAAGGTTTTAGGGAGCAGGACTTGATTAGGCTTTAAGGGTCAATGGATTAGGGTTTAGGGAATTTAGTTGTTTGTTGAAACTCTCTTGAAATTTCATGAAACATATTCCAACATGCCCATCACCAATGTCATCCACTGATGTCGCACGATGAGCAGTGAATGGGGCCAACTTTGAAATTTCTTCAAATTGTTCATGTATGCATTGAAATTTGACATGGATAGACTAGACACATGCCTTGATGGTATGCAAGGGTTTCAACACTCAAGGATTCTTGATGTCCCTACACAATATTTGAGATCCTCCATGTTTGCATCAACGTTCATCATGCAGTCTCATTGTCATCATTTTCCATTCACATCTACATAATGTTTGTTGAAACTCTCTTGAAATTTCATCGACATCTTCCAACATGCCCATCACCAATGTCATCCACCAATGCTTCAGAATGAGTAGTGAATGGGGCCAATGTTGAAATTTCTTAAAAAAATTCCTGGATGGGTCAAAATTTGACATGGTTAGACTAGAAACATGCCTTTATGGTATGCAAGGGTCTCAATATCGAAGGATATTTCCCAACCTACTCGCATAATCTTTGAGATCATCCACGTTTTCATCAACGTTTATCATGTAGTCTCATTGTCATCATTCGTCATAATTCCTATCTATAGAATATTTGTCGAAACTCTCTCAAAATGTCATGGAACGTATTTGACCAACATTCCCATCAACAATTTCATCCATCGACGCCACATGGTGACCAGTGAATGGGATGAACGTTGAAATTTCTTCAAATTGTGCCTATATGCGTCAAAATTTGACATGGTCAGAGTAGACACATGCCTTGACGATATGTGAGGGTTTCAAGACTCAAAGATCCCTGATGTCCTCACATAATATTTGAGATCATCCACATTTTCATCAATGTTTATCATGAAATCTCATTGTCATCATTCCTCATTCCCATCTATAGAATATTTTTTGAAAATCTCTTGAAATGTCATGGAACGTCTTCCAATATGCCCATCACCAATGTCATCTACTAACACCGCATGGTGAGCAGTGAATGATGCCAACATTGAAATTTCTTCAAACTGTGCATGTATGCATAGAAATTTGACATGGTTAGACAAGACACATTACTTAACGGTATGCAAGGGTTTCAAGACTCAATAATGCCCGACGTCCCCTCATAATATTCGATACCCTCCATGTTTGCATGACCCTTCAGTATGTGGTCTCATTTTCATCATTCGTCATTCCCATATACAAAATCTTGGTCCGAGAGGTTGCTTTGTCTTCTTACCTTTATTGTATCTACATATTTTGTATCTGATTCTATGGCCACCCACTTTCCTCTTGTTGATTTAGTAGGTCTATGTCGTCTATGTCCTCTATCCATGGCCTCCTATGGATCCTATAATACACAACAATGAAATTAGTCACATAAAATCTATGTATAATACCATTTCCAGTACCATTGCATGCCATTGCATACCAATACCATTGCATGGGTTTCCACCTCTACTAATTTTGGAAGTGCATTGTGTCCTTGTATTCCTTCAAGGTTGAAGAGAGGTCACAGGAGGAGGTTTCCTTTGATGGGCTTGATTCCACAAGAGGGGGGGATGAAACTACTTCTAGAGGTAGGTCTAGATGTGCCAAGATTCTCCCAACCAACAATTCCAAATATCACCACTACTCAATAAACTCCAAGCTCTTACTATGGTATATCCCCATGAATGCTCCAACATCTTTCTCCCATTCCTATATTTTAAGTGTGTGCTTTGTCGTGTCAATTGTGTGAGTGTTCCTAGTGCAATTTTTGTTTTTAATGGGCTTCTCAAACTCATATTTTCACCTTTTTTAGAAAATGATCAATTATACTCCTATCCTTGCCTCTCTAAGCTCAGAAAAGACACAACACTTGTTCTTGCAATGTCAATGGTCCATTGTTTCCATCCTTCTTCCTAATTGACTAACATAACTAATTCCCAACATAATTCCCAACTCTATCCATCGTTCATGCTTGGATAAGGGGTTGAGGTCTAGAGAAAGGGAAAGTAAGTTAGGCCATGTCCAATTTCCAACCCAAATAGACCCACATGCATCACTCAACTCCACCATTATACAACTCTTAATCACATGCAAAGGAGGATTGATGGTGCAGTGAGGAGGTTGGCACTAGTGTATTAACTTGCTATCACATTGGTGTCATGTGATAAGCTGTTTTCATATGAAGTGTGCTCAATATAGAATGCTTTCACATCATGTGGGAGATAGGATGGTATTCCCCCATTTAAATAGCCCCAACATGATTACATTTTTGGCCATTAGTCGACGCTAAATTGGGTTCCATTGGTGTTGGATTTAGCACCCCAACATGATTACATTTTGGGCCAATAATCTGCACTAAATATGGCTCTAATGGCACCCAATCTAGCGCTGACTATTAAAACAAAACAAAAAAATAAAAAAGTGCCCTCGTGCAATGAAAAACAAAGTATTCACCAATGTACATTCGCCAATATTGTAAAGCATTCGACAATGTAAAGAATTTGACATTCACCATTGGAACTTCTGCGTGGATTTATTGGAACTTGGAAAATCGTGGGAGCTTGGAACTCACAATCTAGAATTGAGGGAGCTTGAAAATTAAGGGAGCATGATTTTTTAGATGTTTAATGACAAAATCAACATACACAAATTATTTCATACACTTAGCAACCTAGAGATAATTTAATTAAACTAACTCTGAAATCTATTAAACCCACATTCAAAAAATACCATAAGCAGAAATACACATTGCTAAGTACTTTTGCAGCGGAAAAAATAACAATGAACAACAATCACACATCCATGTAAAACTAAGAAATTTAGGAGACCAGCTAGGGAAAACCCCAATGTGGTGAAACCCAAAGAGAGAGAGATATTATATTAGCTTCAGGAAAGTACATATCAACAACAAGATTACATTTATCATCCAAGAGAATCACTTACAAACATAATCTGTCCCACCACTTGCTACCTAGAAAATCATGCCACAGTCCGTACCGATGTATGACCTTGCTGAAATCAGCACCTCACAAATCATGCCCTCAACAGGTCATTGTACCTTCCCTCCTGTATGACCATCCTCCAACATAAATCCCTCAAATGTTGCCTCAAAATTCGTTCCCTCACTTGCCTCGATTTCCATGCCCAATTTGTTGTTGTACAACATGTACGGATCCATGAAGTATGGCATGTCCTCAGCAATAAAAAACAATAGCTCCTAAACATAAGTTGCTCCTTGGGAAATGTTCCCAATCTTCCTTGGAAACCATGCCAAACATCTGCTACCCACTTTCCTTTTCAAGCTCTCTCTCAATCTTCTTCACTTGTCTTGCACACTACCCTAGGCATTCTCTTATAATATGAAAGTGACCTTTCACCTTCCAAGTGTCTTTTCACCTTCCCCATCCCTAAATCCAAAGGCCAAGATATAATCTTTCCTTTACATGATCAAGGGACATGATTCATTCCCTCCAAAATAAACCACTTAAAATATTAAAGTACAAATTCACTTTATAACATAAGTGAACTTTATGAAATAAAGTTATTATAATATTAGAAGGTACACTTAATAAAAAATCACTTTAATAATACAACCACTTTATTACAACTTTATAAAAAACCATTACAAATTCAAGTGCCTAGTAGTGTAAATACAAGGTCACTTCCGCATTCAAGAAAAAATATGTGGAGTACTTCCCGATCTATAAAAGATAACAATCCCTCTTATTGAGGGATGTACTAACTACCATCACCATCATCTGGTCGCATCAAATTGTTCATAGTAGGAGCTCCCTCTGAACCTGGATCCAACCTCATCACCTGCACAAAACGCGAACCAGAATACCTCTTCCTAGAAACCACTCTGAACCCTGAGCTCCTAGGATAATCCACTCCACATTGAACTTTTGTTTGATCACACCAGTTGAGCCTCCTGTCGATGCTTAGAAGAGACCCCCTCTCTTACCTCAGAATGCAAGACTAAATCCTTGGGCCCACCGCAGTCTAGGGAGCCTCTTGTTCCTCATCCGACTTTGAATCATAAATTGTAGGTTGTCCTTGCAACTTGTACAACCTATCCATCTGATAACTAATCAATTATGGTTCAACTAGATCCACCCCCTCCCTGTAGATAAATACTTGTCCCTAATTGAACAATGTAAAATATCCATCATCTTCCAAGGATGATATCAAGAGCAAGTTAACCCTCAACCCTGGAACAAATAGAACTCCATCAACCTCTAGGAGTCCTCCATGCTCGAGCCAGAATCTAACCCTTCCAACTCCACGTATAGCCCATGTCATACCTCCTTCACTCACCATGTGGAATTGGTTTCGATGAATGGTGAGGTGCCATGTGGACCAGACATGGGCTTCCACGTGGTACCCATTCATTGGTTATTGATTGCAAAATTGTTTTGGAGTCCACCAGGTTCGAACCATGGACGTCCATGGGATTCAAGATTTCACATAGATCAGGCTCTAGCCCACCTACACCGTGTTCCTTAACCATAAGGCGCAAAAATTATATTTGAATTTCACCATGTTTTATTTCGGAGGTGGAAAGGGCTGGGGTCTAGCCCCAGGCCGCAGTCTATTACATCTCCATACTACCACGGTCTAGCACCTCGATATTTAGTGCATACACCATCGCATATGGTTAATCACTCAATGCAAAGTGTTACCATGGGACCAAAGCAATACGACCAGACCCAAAATCCTAAATGGTTCTAGTGCATGAGAATCCAAACTAGCCTCAATTCCTGTGGGAATATACATGTGACCTTGCAATATGGTGTTGGCACGAATATGTATAGCCCCTGAGTAATATATGTGGTCGAGACCTAAACTATAGCACGAAAGTAAAGGGGTTAGCCCTGGTCAGTCGGGCTAGCCCGCCAACCAAGGGGCATAACCATCGGCCAAAGATCAGAGGCTTAGCCCATTGTTTGCATGTGGAGGCTAGCTTGAGGCCACATGGGACATTGCATATAACCAGGAGCCAAGAGATCTAGGGGGGGAAGCGCACCCAGTTTTAGCACATGGCCACATGGAAGAGCCCATGTGACCAGGAGTGCGAGGAAAAGGGTTGCACCTTGAATTTTTCCTATTTGTGGGTTTTATACTATATGTTAAGATTTTAATGGATTTATTAGCCAGTGTTTTGAGATTTTATCCCTATTTGGAGGATCTTGGGCCCTTTTTTAGGCCAGATCTTAGGGGGAGGTTGGGATATGGTTACCAAATTTAGGCCTATATAAACCATAGGTTCTTGAATCCAAAGGAAGAGGTTCAGAGCAGGTTTATGATGAATATTTGCTAATCCAAAGCCATTTTTATGCAGGGAAGCCATTGACGAGAGCCCCTTTATTGGCCATTTCTGGGAGCTTCAGTCATCCAATTTCAGTGTTGTTAGTTTTGTTGGGTTCCAGAGATCTGGTAGAACAAGACCATTTTTGTGCCTCTTTTGTCACCTAAATGAGAAAAACAGAGGTGCTTACAAGACCAGTTGGGTTAGCTAGGCAAGACAACAGTGAATATAAGAGTTAGAAACAACAAGCATGTAATATAAAGAAAATACTAAGCTAAGAACAATAACATAATTTAAACTAGAGTGCATAAGGACATTAGAACAAAGAACGAACAAGACTCATGCCACCAATGGAAAGGGATGTATTAGTGGAAAGAAAACACCAAAGAGAAAGGGAGACTTTGGGTCTCCTCTTCCTCCAAGGGAGGGCTCTTCAACCCCCGAGATTGATCTCTTCTTACACCTTGAAAACTTGAAAGAAATGGTGAAATAATCCCAAGCTAATTCACTCAAAAGGTGATGTGAATAGCTCTAATGAAATACTTCTTATATGCTCTTGACAAGGAAAGAGGATCCTCCAAGAAAATATAGGCATCATAACAATACAAATGAATTCCTTGAAAATTTAGTGCGCCCATGGTCTCTTTTTATAGCATAGCTTTGAGGTATTATTCAACCAACTTTTAGTGTAAACAAGGGGCTATTTAGGGCACTCTTAGGTCTTTGACCAGCCACTCAGTCGGATTCAGCCAAGATTCAGATGTCAAATCGACTTGGAAGATGAACTAGAAGTGGGTGGGAAGTCGACCAACATCATAAATGCATCGTTTGGAGGTGTCCATGGCTTTTAGTGTCCACAGTCGCGCCTTGAGCGCATGCGCTCTTTTCTGGTGTTTTCGACTAGCGCACATGCACGCACTTCCTGTATATCCTTAGCACATGTTGATTTTATAATTGGTTGTATAGTTTTGGACCTTTTGGAAATGCATTTTTGGTCATTTTTGGTCCATGGGTGAACTAATAGTTGTTTGAAGATGTTGGATTCCTGTAACCATTTGCGGATGAAATTTCAGTGATAACAGATGCCCCCTGATGGATGAGGTTAGGAGCATACATATAACTGAAATTCATCAATGTTTCTTCTACTAAGAGTACCATTGTAAGAAAGAGAAATAATGAGAGTGTGAAGAGTGACCCTTTGGAGGGAGAGGGGGACTTGTAGAACCCAACCTTTCTCAAGGTGTAAAAAATAAACTGTGTACAAATGAGGCGGGCATGCCCCATGCTTGTGTTATGTAACTCAAAAAGTGTAATATAGTAACTGAAGTTGTATGTTGGTGTAGATGACTACAGCGCCCTCAGGGGTGTGTTGAATAGCAGAGGACGATTCTGATGGTGAATAAACTCTGAAAAGAGGTGATGACAGCTATAAGAAGTGTCAAGGATTCGTAGTCCTTGATGGCCAAACAATGTTCAGAGTTCTTCGAAAAATATGAAAACAACTGCAATAGTCACAAACTAAGACCCACCGCAACATGAGAAAGTGTTGGAGTCGAATGTTGTGGGGGTCAACGACAACAGAGAGAAATGACGGTTCTCTCTGTGTTGTCTGAGACTCCTCATTGTAAAGGTAATGATAGTCAAGATACTGTCATCCGTCTGGAAACTGTGCTGATTTCGAAAGAACGGGAGATGCGACTTCAAGAAGCAGAGGGCTTCATGAAATATACTAGATAAAATAAGGAACTGATGAGTAACATGGACGAAGTCCAGGAGTGGTGAGACTCAATACTTCCCTTGGTTGGGGAGATATGCAAAGTGGTAGCAACTGTGAAACTGAATCTAGTGTCAGGGGGACGACTAAACGTGGGTTAAATTATGCCAGAGGCATGACAAAGTAGACAAACTCAGAGATCAGTGGTACATGGATGGTGGGATACTCGGGGTTTATGGACGATGTCAAAAGGAGTAGAAGATAATGAATGCCCCAACCATGGGCGACATGGGTTTCTTTGCTAGAAAAATAAGGTCGCCAAGGGTGATGACAAAAATCTATGTAAATGCTGGAAACAAAGGCTTTTTACAATTACCAAATGAATAAAGAATAATTTGGGATGAGTGTACAGATACAAAAACGGGTTCCCTAGCGCAATATGTCTTGGCCTGTGAGAGCACAAGTTGCATGGAGAACGGGTGTAGGGTGGGGGCCCCATAGGTGGGTTTCTGTATGAGGTAAATGAAGGGAGGGCAATCTTCTGATGAGAAAACTGACCGTGGATGAAATGGATGGTTAATGATACCGCGGAGGTGCAGTCAAAATAGAACCATGATGAGATAACCTGGGAGTCCATTGGGAAAGCTAGAAAAATGAGGAGAAGGAGTATGTGGCTGATTCTCGGAAATGCGTAAGACTATCGGGACTCCCATCCCTAGAGGGTGAAAGCAGAATGAGTGTTAAAGTGCTAAGGGGGATTATGAATGGGACAACTCATGTGGGGAAGAGTGCTATCGAGTGACAGTATTAAATTAAAGGGGAGGTGTTAGTACTGCAGAGCCAGATATGAGGATCTTACAGGTGAATGTAGGAGGGTGTGACTAGAAGATGCAATTGGTATTCAGAGGGAGTGACTACATGCCAGTGTCGATCATATACCTGAAGGGGTTTGTGTTGAATTTTGATGACCAAGCACCTGCACACATTAAAACCGAATACCCAACGTGAACAATATCTGAAGATAAAGAATGTATAACAATTATTTAATAATTTTGAACATGAGCATGTGTACCTGAGTGTGTCATGGAAAGATGCTCCGCTGGGGAAAAGTGAAAATGATCACTCGACGAAAATGACTGTGGAAGTGGCCAAAAATGGTTCGGAAAACGGAGCTTATGGGATCTTGTACCAAAAAATGAAAAAAAAAATGAAAGTGGGGAAAAGGGATTAGATATGGACAGTGGGCCCATAATGCCATCCCAGTTCCATCGAAACTATGGGCGATCGGGCGGTATTTTGGTGGGAGGACATGGACCTCCCCTTTTCTCGAGGACGAATGAAGAAATATAATGAATTACATTCACGGGAGCATTGGTATGGGGTGTCGGAGGAGGCTCAGGAAGATATATGTGGCGTTCTGCGACTAATGTGTGGCGGACGTATGGGATAGATGGGCAATGGTGAGTGTAATGCCCATATCTTGTGCATATGGCACATGTGAAATTGGTTTGTATCTTTTGTTTGCATGTGGTTGATGACTTCATAGTAGCGGGGGATGTACTTGGTGGAGTGGAAAGAAAAAGGGATGCTTGAGGAAGTTGGATAAAACTGTGTAGCTTGAGAAGAGAAGTACATTTAGTGGTGTGGTGTCAGTATTTCTCACATAGTTCGCAAGGAGGCTGAACACGTGGGGCTAGTGGAGCATTGGGATCTTTCTTCTTGCGTCTGCCCCTAGATGTAACAGTGGTGCTAGTGAGTGGGGGTGAGGGTAGTGCGTTTGGAGTAAGTAATGGAGCCTGCATCGGGATTCCTTCAGTTTGGGGAGGGAGAGATGGTTGAGGGACCATCACAGGTAGATGTAGATACCATACTGGGATTTCCAGTACCATATTAGGAAGGGTAAGTGTTGCAGCTACTTGGAAATATTGTATACCCATGGGGGGTAAAAGAACGGGATTTGGGTAATGGCCTGGGGGATTGTCTCCCAAACCGGGATATTCCCTGGGAGGGGGGGGAGATCCATGACAAGTGGTGCGGTGGCACTCTCAGGGAACTCCTGAGGTAGTATTTCTTCAATTGGTGGAATTTTGATATGGGGAGGGGACTTAGTGATAGGAGTCTTGTCTCCAATGTCTATTCCTTTAGAGGAAACTACACACACTTGTGCTGAAAAAGATGGGTTTAGGAACGGTGGCACTCCTTGATAAGTGCCCAACATGGATGGATCTTGGAATAATCCAGGGCCAATGTTGGCAAATGGAAAATCATTCAAGCTAACATGGACAAGGGGGAGGATGTTATCGATGTTAGCAGAATGGTTAGGCTCGTAATGTGTAAGTTGGTTGATAGTGATGATCTTCCCATTATGGGGGAACACCATCATACGAAAGACAGAAGAGGCTACCACCTTCATAGCATACATGTAGTTGCGTACGGACAAGATATTGTAATCAAGTTGGGCATTGATAACTTCAATGTAAATCATGATGGTTTTTCCCCCAAGTTTTATGGGGACATTTTGACAAAGCCCTGCAGAAGATGTTGGTCGACCATTGTAAGCTCAAAGGGTGATGGCAGAGGGTACTAGCTCAGGGGAGCTAATTTTCTACCATACATGTTTAGACATGATGCATGTGGATGCACCTTCATCAATGATACATCGATAAACTGTGGTGTTCCATATCTTAACTGGTATCTGGAAGGCGACTTGGGTGGGAAGACGTGGTTCTCTGCTATTTGAATCGAATGTGATCAGCTGCATGTTAGCTGGGTCGACTGCCCCCAAGGAAGAAAGCAAGGATTTTTGTTGTGATGGATAGGTTTGGAGGACCTCCAACACAGACATGGTTGTAGGAGACTGGGCTAATTCATCAACGAGACTATAATTATGAGAAGCCTTAGCCTGAGGGTTATGCACATTCCATCATAAAGGCATACATGGTATGCGGGGAATGGGTTCTACGTTAGGACGTGGAATCATCAATGGTTGTCCTATAGTAGATGGAAGTGTTTTTGAGGTGGTTGGGGTAGATTCAGGAGGCATACCGTATTGATGGTTGCGATTTTGTAGAAGGATTTCTTCACTGGTGAGGAGGACACTGTGATCAACTGAATTCGCGAGTTGAGTGGCACCCAGGTTTGGGTATTTCCCCATTTTTGGTGGGGTAGGGTTGATCACTTGTTGGGTGTTCATCACACCTTGGTATGGAATGGTGTTTTGCAAAACAGCTGGAGGCTGTGGTTACAAATACTTTTGTGGGGCCTGTTGAGGGGCAGGTGGTGTCGGAGGGCCCTGTGAGTTCATGGATGCCATCATCCATTGGAGATCAGGAATTTGGGGGAAATGATGAGTATAATGTCCATACTCACCACATATAGCACAAGGGAAGTTAGTTCGAAGATTGTTTTTCTTCCCTTGTCGTGGTTGATTGTTATGGTCGAATGGTATGGGTCTCGGGGCGTCCGGGAGTACCGTATATAAGTACCCTGATTGTGAGTAAATGGGTTCAAATTGCTGGGTCTTGCTAATGGAATCTTCTTCAGACTAGGGGAAGGTGGCAGCCACATCCTTGGCAAGGAGGGAAACAAGTGATTTGAGAAACCAAATGAGACATTGTTGCGGGGTAGCTTCAACTTTGGAGAGACTACGTCGCCGATGCCATTCGTGAATGTGGTCAGCGCTGTGCATGGAGGAGGTTTGTTTAAAATATGAGAGTAGTTCGAGGCCATTTTCATGACGAATTGGTAGTTGAAAGAAGGTAAAAAATGCTTTGGCCAAGGATTCAAAAGTCACATGGGACCCATATTTTTCTTCTACATACCACTTGGCAGATGGGCCAGTGAGTGTGCATTGAAATAACCTTAAGCGGACAGAATCATCCATGATGTTGTTTGAAGAGCCCCATAAGTGAAAATTCATGATATGGTTGGCGGGATCGTCTCCCTCTTTTCCTTCCAACTTGGGGATGTCTGAAGGAAGTTTGGTAGGCATTGTAGGCCATGTGGGGTTGTGCAATATAGGATCGTTGGTGAGTTTAGTCAGATCTGGTATGTTGAGGGAAGCTAAGTATGGACTATGAGGTGGTGGTGGAGGATTAGTTCCAGCCATAGTGTGAGTGTTTTGTGTACCTGACCCTTGAGGGGCACTAGGTGGGTTTGTACTTCCCCCTTGAGAAGAAGCTGCCCACCCTCTTTCATGTAAAGGAGAGTGGGTGGATGGTTGACCTTGGGAAGTGGACCCAAGTAAAGTGGAACCAAGCAAAGATGATCCCAAGACAGTGGAACTCATAGGGGTGTGAGAAGGTGGATTCAATGAGTTGGCAAGACTAGGAAATCCCCCGAGAATAGGAGGGAGATTTAGCAAGCATCTAGAACGACGGGGATTTTGTGGGTCCCCTATGATGTCCGACTAGCTAAGTGGATGTGTGCAAATGGTGATGAGATAAATAAATGAACAAGATCCTTTCTTGTAATGTTTTGAACCTTCACGATGTATTTCTCAATTAGATGTAATTACAAGGGCATCATACATAACGCAATTGATAAAGAAACATACATGTGGATAGGTGGTTTTTGTCTGCGTGGGAGAACAAAGAAAACAAATGCTCGTGTCCTAAAAGACGTAACGTCCTTCCTCTCAAATAGCACTGGACCTTCTAATAGAAATCAACAGTGGGGTCTGAAGCCACCGGAAGAGGAACTAGTGAAGGATGAAGTAATCAGTTATAATGAGGGGTAGAGGGTGCATATTCTGAAAGAACTAGCGATATTTCCCAATATCCACACAAAATCCGATCAAGGTGCAATTGGAGCCCACAATTTCCACCTGGGTAGATGTTCTAAAAGTTGGTCACTAGGTACCTCGGTCAAAGTGCGGCATTTAGATTTTTAGCCTCATAAATGGGTCACGGTTGGATCCCATCCAAGAGGTGGGTGCTTCAAGGGGGGATGCACAGAAAAACTGGACTTCGGCCTTCAACCCTTCACGGGTATCTCTCTGCCTTATGGTGTAGGAACACTTGACTTGGAGGATTTAAAAGTTCCCTATTTGTCAACTTCTATTGTTTTGATGATGTGAGAACCAGATAATGGGGAGTTATGTGGATGCCTATCCCCGAGATCCTACCTAGACCAAAAAAATTCTTTTGGTACCTCCTGTGGAGGAAAACTTAGTGAGTTTTTAGAAATATTTTAGGTGTGGTTGTTTGAGAGATTGGGGATGTGAACCAACCTCGCTGAAATTAAGTGGGAGTGGATAGTCTCGTCAAGAAAAGGGTGGGGTGTTTCAGAATCCCAATGGAGGAAACTTACTTCAACCTCCATGATTTTTAGATAAGACTATGTGAGTGATTGGTCATCTTTTGTGTGTGAACAAGTGAAAGTGTGCCAATTTTTTAATAATTTAGGTGTCACCTTGCTGCATGTGGACTTCACTTGGTCTTTACAAGTTTTGATTACCTAAGTTACTATGTGTCATTGGTACAACCTTGAGGAATTTTAAAGTCCCTAGGAAACTAGCATGTGGGTCCTTACTATTCCTTTAACTCCCTATTGTGATTTATTCTAAGAAAGCTTTGAAACTATCCTAGATTGTGCACATGTGGGAATGTATGGGCCCATTACAAAACCTTTAACCTTCCCTAGTGATTTAATCTAAGAAAGTAAATTTCAACACTATCTTATCTTTGTAGCATGTGGGCATGTATGGACTCTTACAATCTTAAGATGTGTTTGAAAAATAAACTAAGAGGAGTCCCGAGGGGGTTGTTGTCCTCTCCTAAAGATTTTGTCTTTTTAAGGGAGATGAAATTGTCCCTCAACCTCTTTCTGATTCTCAAGATCGCTTTGGAGTGCGAGAGAAGAGCATACTTAATGATTGATATCCAATTTCTGGTCCCAATGCAAGTTTTATATGTGATGTAGAGTGATTCCCACTTAAACTTTAATCAAAGCAAGCCATCCATGTGGCAACATGAAAACAAAAAGAGGAAAAAATTATGAATTTAACCCCCTAAGTGCCTATGTTTTGACTAATCCCTTTATATGGAGAGGGAATGTAAGTCTGGTGCAGTTTAAAATATGCATGGAATCGTATTTAAGAAGGCTATGGGCCTTCCACAGATCACAAAAAGATTACAATGTGTATTTTTTTTGCACAAGTGCATGGGTCCCAAAGTAGACAGAGGCGTTGTGAGCGCCAATGCATGAACTGAAAGAGACTTATGGGCGTTGGTGCGCAGAAGGCACTAAACAATACAATGGTTTTGGCACACATGCATTGAAGGCACATCTATGGATTAAAACATTAGTGTACTGTCTGTTACACAGTCATGAAGAAAATTTTGGCTGAAATTCTCTCTACTCAGCTTTGAATTTGGCTTTTTATAGGTCGGCTTGGGCCGATTATGGTCCGTGCAAGTTAAAGAAACAAAAAGAAGAGCTAAAATAACCCAAATGGGGTAGGAAATTGAAACCTTTCCCCAGTGGAGTCACCAATTTGTTGCGCCTCTTTTGTCACCTAAATGAGTAAAACAGAGGTGCTTACAAGCCCAGTTGGGTTAGCTAGGCAAGACACCAATGAATATAAGAGTTAGAAACAACAAGCATGTAATATAAATAAAAGACTAAGCTAAGAACAATAACATAATTTAAAATAGAGTGCATAAGTACATTAGAACAAAGAACAAACAAGACTCATGCCACCAATGGAAAGGGATGTATTAGTGGAAAGAAAACACCAAAGAGAAAGGGAGACTTTGGGTCTCATCTTCCTCCAAGGGAGGGATCTTGGACCCCCAAGATTGAGCTCTTCTTACAACTTGAAAACTTGAAAGAAATGGTGAAATAATCCCAAGCTAATTCACTCAAAAGGTGATGTGAATAGATCCAATGAAATACTGTTTGTATTCTCTTAACAAGGAAAGAGGATCCTCCAAGAGAATATAGGCAGCATAACAATACAAATGAATTCCTTGAAAATGTAGTGCACCCATGGCCTCTTTTTATTCAACCAGCTTTTAGTGTGAACAAGGGGGTATTTAGGGCACCCTTAGGTATTTGACCAGCCACCCAGCCAGATTCAACTGAGATTCGGATGTCAAATCAACTTGGACGTTGAACCAGAAGTGGGTGGGAAGCCAACCAACATCATAAATGCGCCATTCTGAGGTGTGCGTGGATTTTAGTGTCCACGGTCGTGCCTCGAGCACATGCGTGTTTTTCTGGCATTTTCAACTGGCGCATGTGCGCGTGCTTCTTGTATATCCTTAGCGCATGCTGATTTTATAACTGGTTGTATAGTTTTGGACCTTTTGGAAATGCATTTTTGGTAATTTTTGGTCCATGGGTGAACTAATAGCTGTTTGAAGATGCTGGATTCCTGTAACCATTTGCAGACGAAATTTCAGTGATAACAACCATATCAGTTTATAACCTTTTTGGTACTATTGTGATGTACTTTTAAAGCTTTGAACAGAAATAAGAAAGCCTCACCCACTCAAACAAAGGCCCGGAGACGTAGGTGAGATTGTCGAACTCCGTTATCACATTGGTGTTTATGGTTTGTTGATCCTCACACTTTATTTCAAATCTGTATATGTTTATATGGTTGTTATGTTTCCTCATTATTTCTTCCTCTTTCATTAAGTTCCTAAATGGTAAATTAACACATACATAATAACTCAACCATTTTCATTTAAAAGATCTTTTCGGATCAATACCCTATGCACCAAATTCGGTATCAAAGATTCAGAGCATCAAATGGTGCTCAAATACTACGTTTGTTTGCATAGATACATTCAAACAAAAATGGAGTTCCTTGACTTCGCCTCATTGGTCACAGTTTATAGATATGTTGTCAAGATCAAGTAGAAATTTAAGTAGAAACGATGAGAGTTTGGATATGCAAACCCCTCACAACCGAAGCAGGGATAAGGAAACCCCAACCCATACAACAAGGGACCAATTCAAGATGGCCGCCCTCAAGATAATCCATCCAAGCCACAACACAAGAAGGGAAACGAGAAGACAAAGAAGGACACGGGAAAATGGTGTGAGTACCATAAAATTCCTTGGCACAACACCGACGAATGCCACTCCAAGTAGTCCCTCGTGGCCAACCTGAAGGCTTCCGAGTCAGAGGTCGATTCTGATTCTAGGTCAAATCCTGAAGGAGGGAAGAGGATTATGGATGTTGAACACAGTTCCACGGTCGCTACCACCAAAGTCCAGCCAAGCTAACCAAAAGAACTAGAGGAAAGGGAACACCTCTTTCACTCGCAGATGTGGATCAAGGGGGCTCTGATTCATTTCATTGTCGAAAATAGTTGTCAGAAGAACCTGATTTCAGAAAAGGTAGTCAAGCGGTTGAACCTGCCAATGACACTGCACCTGCAAGCCTACACCATCAGTTGGCTTCGTCAAGGAAGAGATCTCCATGTTAGCCAACAGTTTCGTCTACCATACGGCATCAAGCCTTTCAAATATGAGGTACTGTGTGATATTGCTCCCCTTGAAGTTTGTGATGTTCTTTTAGGAAAACCATATTTGTGGAAGTGTCATGTTGTGTATGAGTCTAGACCCCGCAGTGTTATTATTACTTTGGATAGACAATTATACAGGATCCCATAGGTGGCACCACCTACTGTTATTTATTTAATCTTTGCTAAGGAATGCAATAAGGTCATTTCACAGACTAGGAAGTTCGTCTTATTTGTGATCCGTTCTCATAGTAAGAAGAAGGTCATCGCCACATCTGTGGCCTCTACACAATTCCTCTCTTTGCAGAAAAAGAAAATGGACGAGATCATGGAATAATATAGAGACATATTCGTCTCACCTACAGGGGTACCGACACACTGCCAAGTCAAGCATCCCATTGATCTGACCCCGATGCATCTCTACCTAATGGACGATTCTATATACACTCATTGATGGTGAATGACGAAATCAGGCGTCAGATCCAAGAGCTTCTTCAAAATGGTCACATCAAACCCAGCTCCTCACCTTGTGGAAGCCTGATTGTACTGGTGTAGAAGAAGGACAATACTTGGCGGATCTGCATTGATTACAGAGCCTTAAACAAAATCATAGTCAGGAACCGCTACCCCATTCCCAGGATTGATGACCTTCTTGACCAACTCAAGGGGGAAAAGTTCTTCAATAAGATTGACCTGAAGTCTAGCTACCACCAGGCTCCCATCGAATGAACTAATGTCTGGAAGACAACCTTCACATCTAAAGAAGGTCTCTATGAATGGATAGTTATGCCCTTTGGCTTAACAAATGCACCAACCACTTTGAGAGCCTTCACCAAATCCTTTGTGGTAGTATATTTGGATGACATCCTCATCTTCAACAGAATGTGGGAGGAGCACATGTGGCATATTCAATAGGTTTTGAGCACTCTGAGGTAGCACAATATTTATGCCAACCTGGAAAAATGATCTTTTGGCATGAATAGGGTCCAATACCTGGGCTACATTTTTTATGAGCATGGGGTCCATGTTGATCCAGCTAAGATCCAAGTCATCCGTGACTGACCAGCCCTGACCACACTAACCGAGCTTCGTAGCTTCTTGGGACTAGCCAATTTTTACCGAAGGTTCATGTTGGGATTCTCCCATATTGCATGGGCCCTCATCTAGGTGACCAAGGGAGGTGGTAGGGACAATTTCATGTGGGGGAAGGAGTAGCACCGAGCATTTGAAGATCTGAAACATAATTTTTGCTCAGCTCCAGTACTCTCCTTTCCCTATCTGCAACAACCATTCAATATTGAGATTGATGCATCTGACTATGATGTGGGGACAGTTCTCACTCAGCACGGGCATCCGGTGGCATACCATAGTGAGACACTCTCTGATATTGTCCGAAAATACCCCACTTATGACAAGGAAATGTATTCCATTGTACAAGCCTATTGTCAATGGAAATATTACATTATGGGGACATAGATGATCATACACACTGATCATAAGCCTCTGAAGTTCATACATACATAGGGGAAATTGCAGAATGACCACCATCAAAAGTGGTCCACCTACTTGCAACAGTTCCATATCCACGTCAAGTATAAGACAAGTATCTCCAATCGTATCGTTGACTACCTTAGTTGGAATTTTGTGGATGTACTCACCACTATGCTCCATTCCTATGGACATGAAACATCGGAGTGGCCCCAACTATATCAACAAGATTCGAACTTCACCACCACATATCAACTCTTGGGTATAGGCGCCACTATCACTAATTTTCACATTCAAGACAAACTCTTATTCCACCTGGGCCATCTCTGTGTTCCTACAAGCGAGGATGAAAAAATGATTTGGGAATCCCACTATAGTCAGGTGGCAGGACATTTTGGCATAGAGAAAATTGTGGTCATTCTTCAAAAACATTTTTATTGGCCAAAAATTCGACAGGACATCAGCAAGTATATCATATCTTGCACTGCCTACATTATTTCCAAGCAAACCATCAAGAAGCAAGGCTTATACACCCCTCTTCCTATTCTCGATAAGTCGTGGGAATCCATCTCCATGGATTATATGTTTGGTTTGTCATCCACCAAGCACGGAAATGACTGTGTGTTTGTGGTCATTGAGCAGTTTTCAAGGATGGCCATCCTCACCACTTGTAAGAAGAATGTCACAGTGATAGATATTTCCAAGCTCTTCCTCAAATGAGTTTGGGTTCACTTTGGGATACCACAGACCATCATCTCCGACTGAGAGAGTAGGTTCCTCAACACATTTTGGTCGATTCTTTGGTCTCTGTTGGACACCAAGCTCACAAATCCACTTCTTTCCACCCACAAACCAATGGCCAAACCGAAGTCATCAATCACATTATTCTGCACATCCTGTGCATGTAGAATTCTAAGCATCCTCATACATGGGACGAGAGTCTCCCATATGTCCAACACAGTTACAAAAGGGCCCTCCATAGTTCCACCTACCATAACCCATTTCAGGTGGGTCTGGGATTCCAACCCTTGGGACCCATTGATGTTTCCCTTCCTCTTGCCACCGCACAGATAGAATCTTCCCTTGATCAGTCTATGATCGAAAAATCCAGTAGATTCATTGAGTGAATTCATCACATCCGCTAACAGGTCTAGGAGATTCTTCATAAATCCAATGCTAAGTACAAGAAGCACCATGATAAACACAGGGTACCACACTAGTTTCAGGTTGGCAAAAAAGTCTGGTTACATTTGCAGAAGGAGCATCTCATCGAGCCCCATCAGAATCTTCTCCCACTTCTTTATGGTCCTTACACTATCACCAAGGCTATGGGTAGCAATGATTTTGAGCTCAACACTCCACCCTGCCTTGGTTTGCATTCGATATTCAATGTGGACCTCCTTCGGCCATCTTTTCCACCATTATTGGACACCTCTGAGATCACCAAACAAATGAAACCAACAGATCTCAACCCTGACTGCATGGAACAAGCATCCACTGATTAGATAGTAGAAACACAGGTCAAGGGCACTTGCTAGCAGCGGATCTAGCTTTATCGGGTTGTCAAGGTAGTACAACTCCTACACCAAGGAAATTGGCTCACCCAGGGCCAAATCCAGCAAACGTTTCCTCACTTGATGGGGGAACTCAATGCAATGGAGACCATTTCTTCCTAAGGGGGGAGGATTGATCTAGGTGGATATCAGTCCTATTCCAACTGGATCCTCGTGTCTATTTTTTATTCAACACGTCTTTCTATACTACTTTATAATTGTGAGTTCTACACTTATTGGGTTGTCTAAAGCCTCTCACATTCTCCAGGTGGATATGGGCAGCCTCTCACCTAATACAACTAGATTATTTTGTATGTTTTCATGTCAGCACATCTTGTTGTACTTCCAGGGATGTTTTGGGGCCCTAAACATTGTTTTTTTTACTCGCCACAATTAGGCTATAGACAAAGTCAAAGTTTGACGACGGAATGTGTAGTTCTGTAAAATACCTTTCCAATGGGCTATCACGCGCCTACAATAGAGGGAGTATGCAAAAGTTATGACTCTAGGAAGTTGAGGTACCAAATTACACCAACTTACCCATAGGGCCCACATGACTTTTGGAATTTCACCTTCTAGGGTTAGGTTTTTGGATGTCTAGGGTTTTGGCATTCATGAGTAATATGAAAAGGGCCTCTGGAGCCTCAATGTAATCCATTCTTCTTAGACAAATGCGCGTAGAGACCACATCTCTTCTAAGAGATATCTACCACCATTAGATCAAGTTTCAATTATGTAGTTTTACAGTTTCAGCCTATTTCATTATTTAATAGAAGATATTGTTCACTGGATATATGTGTTATTCTTCCTATCTATGTGTTTATTGTATTAATCTTGTTAATAAGTTCGTTCTGCACACTACATACCCATCCTTACTAAGGACTCCACCAAGTCCTTCTTTACATGCATCAATGCATACAACAAAATCTTTAGTTGGATCTAGAATCTTCAGTATTGGAGCACTTGTTAATAAATTCTTCAAGTGCTGGAAACTTCTTTCACAATCCTGTGTCCTCTCAAACTTCACATCTTTCTTCTGCAAGGAAGTGATTGGGTGCATAATATTTGAGAAACCTTCAATACATATCCTATAGTAACCTGAAAGACCCATGAATGATATCACCTGCATTACATTCCTTGGTGATTTCCATCTCTCAATGGCCTTTATCTTTTCAGGATCTATTGTTATCCCTTCCTCTGAAATAAAATGGCAGAAGTAATGAATTTGATTCTGATAAAATGAGCACTTTCTCAATTTGGAATACAACTGATTCTCTCTCAATACCTATAACACCATTCTCAAGTGTTTCTCATGCTCTTCCTATGACTTATAATATACCAAATGTTATCCAAGAAGACAATGACGAAGTTGTGTAAGTAATTCCCGAATACACCATTCATGAGACACATGAAGACAACTGGTGCATTTGTTAACCCAAATGGCACCACTATGAAATCGCAATGGTCGTACCTTTTTCTAAAAGAAGTCTTGTTGATGTATTCTTCTTTAATTCTTACTTGATGATAGCTTGAACTCAAATTAATCTTTGAGAATATTTTTTCATCTTTCATTGATCAAAGAGTTCATATATCCTTGGCAAAGGATACTTGTTCTTCATAGTGACCTTGTTCAATTGTCTGAAGTATATGCAAAGTATTAAGGTTCCATCATTTTTCTTCAAAAATAATACTGGGTCACCCCACGGTGACACACTTGGGCATATATACCTCTTCTTCAATAGTTATTCAAGTTGCAATTTCAATTCCTTCAGTTCTGGTGTATTCATCCTATAAGGAATATTAGATACTGGAGTTGCTCCCGACATCAGATTAATGGAGAAATCAATATCCCTCTTAGGTGGAAATCCTAGTATTTCCTTGACTACATATTCAAAATATTTTAGGACTGCATAATATTCAATATTTGGTACCTTATCTTTAGGTGTCTCTTCCATCTGCGCCGAAAATATTTGACACCCTTTCCTTTAAATTTTCTTCAGCTGCAAGGCTAAAAATTCCATGATAGTTACTACTCTGGGAATTCCTTGTACTTTCCTTAAGTTTCCTTCCTCATCCAAGAAAGTAAATGCATTATTATAATATTCTAGGACAACATGGTGTTGGTCCAACCAATCCATATCAATTAGGAAATCATATTCCAACCTAAGGATATGATGTTCAACTCTACGTTGGTGTTCATTCCATTCATACTCATTGGACATGCCTTAACCATCTCATTAATTTTTATTTTAGCTCATGTAGCTAGCTGCACCATCCAAGGTTTTCCAAGCTTTCTTCTTGGAAATTGAAA
>ML803274.1:0-15821 GCA_009831015.1 Picea engelmannii
CAATGGATCAGATTTATTGTTCATAACTTTCTTGCATTTATCAAGGCATCCGTTAACATGTTTACTTTTTAACATTTACCTAATCACATTAAAAAATCACTGTAAGGATGTGTAATTGCCACATTCCATTTATCAACCTAATGGAGTCAAACGTTTCATATTACCACACACAGATTACCACAAACGTTTTATATTAGAGACACGCATTCTCAGTATGATATTGGGGGCACGCGTTATCAGCCACTACCTTTCAGCGTTCTCATCCGCGAGTTAACGGCTATGCTAGTTGTAGTTCAATCCCGACCTTTGCGAAAATATCGTCTTTACTATCTTGTTTTCTTGTTTTCAATAGACTATTCCTTGTCGAGGGCGAAACGAGAGCGAGTGGTAGGATCGTGGGTGCAGGATTGCAATTGGTGAATGGCCGCGGGAGTTGGACGGAACAAAATCGTGGGCGGACAGGTCATGGATGCATGATGACGGTAGAAGGGGGACGCACTGCTATGATACCAATGGAGCATACAATTCCACAATTTCCGTCAATATTCAACAAAATTATTAATATATTTGACAACGAGGTGAAGGGACACCATTAAATCACATTGCAAAATATTTATAATTGTTATGAGTGTGAGATTTAATTTTGGGATTTCCTAAGTTAAAATAATGACTAATGATTAATTAAATTAAATTAATATAGATTTATTTAATATTAAAATAAAAAATAAAATCAAAATTTAAATATTTAATATTTAAATATAAATATTAAAATAAATTTGAATTTATATTTATCTTTCCATTAAATGCATACTCAACTAATTTTAAATATATGTGAACAAAAATTAACTCTCAAATCTCATGTGTGGTGGAATGTAATGAAAAGTTATGGGTTAAGTGCTTATCCTTTTATGCATACATGTGGTTGGCTGAAAGGTCCTCTAGTGATCACCCATGACTTAAGGTTTTTAATTGTTTCAACGTGCTCAAATATTGAAAGGTGTTAAACATGCTTAGTAACTTATTTTTCATTGGTATAGTGGGATTTAAAGTAGTGTTAGTATTGTTTTTAAAGTTGTTGTTTCATTATTGATTTTTTTTAATTATTATTTTAAATCATAAGGGATTTGTGATTCTTTAAAAATATATACTATTTTATACATTAGATTTATTTTATTTATTTTTTATTTTTTAAGATGTCTTTGCCATTTGAATGTGGATTCTTTACAGAAATGTTTATAAAAGTAGGTGTACTTTTGCCATTTGAATGTGGATTCTTTATAGAAATGTTTATAAAAGTAGGTGTATTTGGTTTATTCTTTGGTTTATCTTCTTATTATACCTGCCACTAGGCATGGTATATAGGGATCGATATCACGTTGACTATCTATTAATTCACTGTGCAACCAAAAATTTTTGAGCCCATTTCCAAAGTTTTACATTACAGTTTCAATTTCTTTATTTTTTTTAATTGTTTAAAAACATTTTTTTGACATCTAATTGGTTACTGAAACCAACCCGTTATTGCCGAGTTGATGGCTACCAAATTGTTTTTGAGCAATATTGCAATTAAGGTAACTGTTGCTAAATGTTTGTCTCAAAACCTAGAAAATAAAGCTAGACATTAAATGTCTACGTGTGCATGAATGCTAGTCACCAAATGTTCTGCCAAGTGTTCACCCTGCATGGATGCTAATCACTAAGTGTTTGAAGTCCACTTTGTTTATATTTACTTCAAACCGGATCCTCACATAATTGTGTTACTTCCTTACCTGTGTTTCCTTACCTGTGTTTTTCCTGTGCTTTGCGAGAGACCCTCCTGCATCTTTAGAGTGAGTGACTCTTTACTTGTGCACTACTGTTTCATCCTTAATTACATGTGCTTTGCGAGAGATGCTCCTACATCTTCATAGCAACTCTTTACCTGTGCTTTGCGAGAGACCCTCCTGCATCTTTTACTTACTTACTTACCTATGCTTTGTGAAAAATCCTCCTGCATCTTTACATCTTCCATAGTGAGAAGTAGAATATCTATTTCTATTTCTATTGTAAGTATTGATTATTTTTCATGGTTAATCGCATGTATACCTTTTAGCAGTGGTATCTGTGTTGGTTTTGCAAGTGAAGTGAAATAGCTGCAATATTTGAGATTGTGATGACTGTTGTGCATCTAGATCAGGGCCACATTTCAAATGTGCATTCCAACATATTTGAGATCTGGTTGGTTCAATGTCCTTCCAGTATAGGGGTTTTGATACTATAACCTGCTAGTGTGGTTTATGGGTTGTATAAGACCTTGTATTTCGGTTAACATCCATGTTATGCCGAACCCACTTCATTAAATGACCTACAAACCTGTGGAATATGGTGTGCCTGATTCCATATCGAAGATCTCCATGTCTACTTTTGTGTCAATCCTTAAATTGAAGGGTTGGGATTCAAAATTGTTACTATTGGCGAGGTATGGAGCAAATTCCCTGCAGGCGGTTGGTGTGTATGCACAATGGCTTCTTGGAGATAATAGCTACCATCTAGTATATAGCTAGTCAGTGCAAGTTGAGTTATTTTCTCCTTGGTCAATTGCTACCTGCTAACCACTACAAAATTTCTCATGGAAAAAAGGTCTATGTTTAGTTTTACACAACACATACCCGAGAGGCATGGAAGCACATCACAGTTTACGGGTGAAAAATGGATATGAACATGCTTGGAATTAGATGGGTATCTTCACTTTTAAATCTTGATGGTTTATCTCTCATTCGTATCATTCAACAAATCAATGCCAATAAATTGTTGTTGCACGCAAGAATGCAATTTACCAAAACAAACAGTTGAAATATTAGTGAATAAATGATTTTACATAATTTCTTTCTTTTTGTTTTAAATGCATGATGAAACAACTGTGAAATGATCCCATATCCGTATAACTTAAGCATTGTATAATTTATTGAAGTGTTGCAAAATGGGGAAAAAGCTATATTTTTTCCTGCAATTACCTCCGTTGAAATTTCTGTACATTTTATATCAACTAGAAGTAATTATATCCAAATAACAACAAATCCATAAGTCTTTTATAGTGAGAAGGCGACTCTGGATAGTAGCACCAATGACAAACCTTTTTTTTGCTTTTGATCCAGCTTGATCCTGCTCCACCTGTGTTAGGCCTGTTGTTTCTCTCCCTAGATTTTCTCTCCCTGGCCGAGTGCTTTGCAGCTAAATACAACCAAAGCAAGTTGCCAGTTTGATGTTGGGTTTACTGTTTCTTCTTAACCTGCATATTCTATGCAATTGTTATCTTATAACATGGAAAAAGACATATCGATATTTCTTTCTTCACCTCGTGCAAGTCTCTTTTTTGATTATCCTGCAGGATTTTTATGAAGAATGAGACTCATTGTAAATGAGATCTACTGCCTTAGCTGCTGGTATGGAAATGGTTGTTTGTCGAATTAGTTAATAAAATGATACTAGAGAAATTCACTTGGAACTAGATCCATAACATCCTTTCATGATCCTGCCAGAACGTGACGTATAGATCCATAGCGGGAGACAAGTTTACAACTCTAACAACATGGGGGCGTACATTAAACTACCTAAGCGTTGAGACGTATACAAAACGATTCTTAATAGAAGAAGACTGTTATTGGATGTATTGGAAATGATAAGTATTGCAAAAATTGTTTTAGGAAGAAGCCAAGGGTGTATGTGAAAGAATGAATGGGTTTAAAAACTTATCATATATATAGGTTAGCATTTCTCTGGACAAGTGACACTTTCAACAACCAATACATGGCAATAAATGTATAATTTTTGTATAACATGAAAACACATGTATATGCAACCACACATGGCAAGCTAACTATGATTTTCCATTTATCATGGAGTTCACTTCATGGATGGATTAGCTTAAGCAAAAGGGCCTAAACTGTTTTCTCTTTAAAAAATTGAAAACATGGCTTATATTATATTCTCTTTTAAAAATATTTAAAACATACCTTACTCCGTATATTCTCTTTTAAAAATATTTAAAACATACCTTACTCTGTATGAAATATATAACATATAACATGTATACTTATATATTAAAATATATTAAAAAAACCAAACATATATAATTTTTAAACGTATAAAGATTCACATATCAATTTTGATATTAAAAAAACCAAACATATATATAAATATATAAAAGAATAGTTAATACATTTAAAATAAAAATTAATCTAAATATATAAACTATAAACGTATAGTTAATACTTCTAAAATGAAAATTAATCTTCACCACATTAATTTGATTGTGGGACTAAAAAATTCTGTAAATAATTGCAGTCAGTATTGCACACACAAAAACTGATACATATTCCTTTAATATCAGTTTTAAATAATTATTTTCAGATATTACTTCCACGCCCATATTTTAAATCAATCTTTTGTGTGTGTTTCTTTCAATTCAAACCATCTTATAGTAGGTTAGAGCCTCTTGCATTAAAGGTACATACATGACCAACTTTAACTGACAAAGGAATGAATGTTGTAGGCTAACAAAGATCGCATTTGCAGGATCATAAGTGCATAAGTGTCGTTTAATTCACATCTCTATGTTCACAACGGTTAAGAGAAGGAAAGTCAAACAATCGACATCCCTCTTGTCTTGTTCTGTTCATGTGAATTGGCCCATGTTAATTGGTTCATGACGACTCTATTAACGTTGCCATTATAGCTCAGTGGTACAATGCCAGTCATGTTAAATGAAGTTTTGTACTTCGATCCTTCTTGGAGACATTGATGTAATTTTTTTTAATGATTATTATTCACTTTTGTTTAATCTTGCACTCAGACGGAATTAAATGATCTAGTCCTTGTCCGCCTTGCACTGGGATCATGTAAAAATCTAAACAATTGTATTTTACTTTAATCTAAAGCAAAAATCAAAAAAATTGTATTTTACTTTAATGAGCCACTATTCATTAGGGAACGTATAGCTGGATGGTGGTCCGAGTTACATGTGTTTCGTATGAGATTTCATAAAATATTTTAAAAATTTGGATTTGCAGTGTTATATTAGTCTATCTTGTAGAAAAAATACAAGAACACCATTTATTCACAATCTATCTTCCACTTTGAAAGGTCGATACTTTTAATAAAGTAAAATAAAAAAAATCACTAGCATCAACTAAAGTAACTAAACTCTATGTATGTATTTATGTTTCTTCACCAAAACTAAACCAAGGGTCAAGTTTGACATTTGACATAAGTTTACACATGTGGCAGGGTCAAGTACACCTAAAAAGGCAGGGACTAGCCATTATGTGGCCCGTCTTGTTACATATGTGGCAGGGGATATAACATCTATAACAACAGAGCCATAGCCGAGGGAAAGTAAACATTTTAATAGATATAGTAAAAAGTTCTGGGGTTAATACATACTCATTGTTAAGCAGGCTCGCGAAAGAATATCATATTTCCAGAAATAGTATTGAATATATATAATATTGAATGCATATGTATAACTTTTATTTTATTATAACTACATAGCAGTAGGTATACGCTGCCATGCAACCTTGTTTTCACATGTTACTAATAATAGTACTTTTATGCTCACAATACTAAAAAAAAATTATTTAACATATTCTTTTTCGAAGATTCACTTTAGTGATAATGTTTGGAATTTTTTTTTCTAGAAACCTTACCCAATACACTATAAAGTTTTTGTAAGAGTTTTTATCTAGTAAGGAGGTTTTGGTAGAGGTTTGACTTTGGACCATTGTAAACTTTTACAAAACATGGACCATCTATGCACCAATCAAATAGGATCGTCATATGTAAACTTAACCACACCTCAATAATGCACCAAACCCTGTAGAAAGCATCTATGTTACATTCTAGATGTGAAGCATTGATGCTCTGAACAAGATTCAAAGCATCAAACCTCCTTTACTAGAGTGCACTAGGGCATCATAACCCTTCACCCTTGTCCAGTAAGCATAAGTGATCTTAATTATACACAAGACACTAGTGTGCCAAAATATAAGTGTAGCACTAGTGTGCCAAAATAGATCCAAAGCCCCCATTGCACAAAAAAGGAAATGAAACATTTGTGTGCTAAAATAGACACAAAGCACCATGATGTGTTGTTTTCCGTTGGGCCACGTATTCTTATACTACGATGTACCTAAGGCCCATCAAAGCACCATTGCACTTTATTGAAAACAAAGCTTCGTTGTGATCGCCTGGACATTTTATTTGAAAAACAGAGCACCAAACTATTGCATGGATTATTGTTATTACATAAAAACATGACAATTATGTTATAATAATCTGTATTGTATAACTACTACTAGCACTGATTTTTAATTGATAAATTGTTAATTTTTAATGAAAATTTTATTGATGACTATAAATTAATGCTTTCTTAATGTAATTTGACCATTACAATACATTAAATATGAAGATACAAAGAATGAATTAAATATGTTATGAAGTGTTGCATGATAATAAAAAAAAAAACAAAAAAATGTTAATGAATAACATTAATTTCAATTATATGTTATTGATACTTGATTATTAATTAATATTTTCTTAATGTAATGTGAACATTACAATATGTTAAATATTAACATACAAAGAATAATTTAAATATGTTATGAAGTGTTGCATGAGAATAAAAAATAAACATTAATTTCAATTATAAGCATGACAATGGTGTATAACCCCATCATTCATACAAAGGGTGAACAACTAAAATATACAATTATTGCACTCTCATATATGAGGGAGGGGTGGGAAGAGATATCATGCAAACATATTTTGAGGGTGGGGTGGGGGAAGATATTATGCAAAACATATTATGAGGGTAGGGGTGGACGGAGATATTGTCATATTATGAGGGAGGGGTGGGAAGAGATGCAAACATATTTTGAGGGTGGGGTGGGGGAAGATATTATGCAAAACATATTATGAGGGTAGGGGTGGACGAAGATATTGTCATATTATGAGGGTGGGGTGAGGGAAGATATTATGCAAAACATATTATGAGGGTGGGGGTGCGACGATATATTATGTTGGGTGGGTAGGGGGATATTATGGAAAACATAATATCTCACTTCACCCCACCCCCACCCTCATAATATGTTTTGCATAATATCCCCCCAGGCCCACCCTAATATAAAGTGATACACATATCATTGAAGCCCTAGTGAATGCCTTCAACCATAAAATTATAAAATGGATAAACCAATTCATACTTTAATTCATTATTTAAGACACAACATGGTTTAGATATAGGAAGATACATATTATATTAATCAAAACAAGCACCACAAAATAACAAACTTTAATTACAAACTCCATCTATTGGTATTGCATCATATAGTCATAGTGTCTCTGTAGTGGAATGCCAATCTTTTTAGGTGATGGTTGTTGGCCCTTGGTTATGGAGGGAAGAGAAGAATAAGGAAGAAAAGGTAAAAACCAAACTCCGCAGGAGACACAGCGATTGTCACTGGGTCGAAGTAAGAAAAAGAGCAGAAAAGATGGAGTGAAGTACAGGAAAGCAAGCCGTTGGACAAGAGGATCAAGGATGACAGGTAAGCAAGGAAGATGGATCGAGGACAACTCAACAAGTGGAAAAAGCCATCACTATCACCGCGCAAGAAGAAAGGAAAGACAGGCTGGCGAAGCCCGAAAAAAGAGGGTCAAGATGATCTAGGGTTTTGGTATTTAGGGTTTTGGCACCTAGGTTTTGGCCTAAGGATGTCGGTGAGGTATTGTAATTTATAAATAAAGGTCAAGAGGACCTGGGTCCCCGGGGGGGGGTACAAGTCGGTACAAGTCGGTACAATATTATTGTTGATCCAACCCTATTATTGTGTGAGAGATTATTTTATTGTGAACAAGAAGTGCTGAGAGAGAGAGAGCCTTCAGATATTGTAAGATCTTTAGCTGTGTGCGAAGATCAGTCCTGTAGCTGGGTGCGCAAGAAGGGGAGAGAAAGAGGGAGAAGAGAGAATATCTGCTAGTTGAGAGCGCAGACAAGAACTGTGTGCTTTACCTTAATAAATCATAAGCACAATTTTGTGGACATATCCCTAGAGAGAGGGTGAACCATGTACATATGTTGTTTTCTGTGTGATTGATGCTTTGATCTTTGTCGCTGTTATGTTGTTCTCTGCTTTATTGTATTAGACCATATCTATAGCTTTGAAGTATAGATCTAGCTTGTTGATTGATAGATGCATGTTGTGTTACTACTGTATTAGATCCACTTGACATTCCCCTGGTTGTAGACATATCTATCCTACAACCCCCTCATAGATGCTTCGGGTGAGACAACATCTTCTTCGCAGGTACTGCCAAAAGGGCCAATAGCTTGGGCTTGTTGGTGCGCTCTTGGACTGAACCTCGGGTCTGCTCCTATTCCAACAAATGGTTCTGTTGTCGGGACATGAACCTTCGTGAGGGAATGACAAGGTGGTTCCCATTGAAGACATAGATTCAAAAGTGGATCGAAGATCAAGAGAGGGACTTCACCGAAGCCTAGAACAAGAACCCTAAGCTGAGTACTAAATATTGGCTACAAAGATACATCTTCACCGACATTCACAAGATCTTCTTTGGAGGAATCCACTAGGGGTTGTTTGAGTGGCTGGCTAGGTTAGCTGATACCCAGTTCGAGACCAGACCTAGATCCCTTGTGGTGTGGAATCCAGTGCTGATCCAGAAGGTCAAAAGAGTTGATAACGCCGTATCCAGAGAAGTAGATCATTGGTTTGATAGTACCATTGGAGGGTATATCACCGAGTTTTCTATTGACATAATAGAATTGTATAGCCAAGCCGAGAGATACTTTTTCAAAGGACCCAGAGGAAAATTTTTGCACTTTCTGAAGTTGAGAATCAAGATGTTGTTGCTTGAAAAGAACGTCTTGAAGATACAGTAGATTGTGTGGATTTGAAAAGTCTAATGTTCAAGAACTCGGAAAACGACAATGACACAGAAGATGGACATACACGCAGTGGAAGAGTATTTCGAGGGGTTCAACTTGAGAACCTCTTTAAGAAAAACTACGGAGAAGAAGGTTTCTACAGTGGAGAAGAGGTAGATATGACAGACGAAGAACATTCAGAACCCTTAGGGCCAGAGGAAGAAGCAACTGAAGAACTTCACCGAAACAAGCTAGAAACCTCAGGAACCGTGCATACTATTGAAGTAAGAAATATCAATCCTCCTGTTGTTTCAGAAACGCTAAGTAATCAGAACATTCCAAATCACCAGAGTCCGCAGAGCACTATTACTAGTAGTTCAACATCCATTCAGATAGGAAACCTAGGGAACTTCATGGCAGATGAGATGAGGCTCCCTATCTTTAGAGGAGATGGATATGAAGATCCTAATCAACACTGGTTCCTGTGTGAGGCTGTGTGGAACATTAAAAATATTACCGATGAAGCTGTTAAAAGAAACTAGTTTAGCACTACACTGAGAGACCGCGTGTTGAGCTGGTATATGAATCTTGTCCAAGGAATTGCATAGCCTAAGCCATTGAATGAGATCAAGAACGCATTGATTGCAGAGTTTAAGAAACCTAAGTCAGAGTCACAATGTATTACATAACTGAAAGAGATCAAGCAAAAGGTAGCCGAACTTGTTTGGGAGTTCGATCAGAGATTCAAGACCCTTACAAGAAGATTGACCTTTAAGATACCAGACGAGCAGAACAAAGAATGGTTCATCGCTACTCTCTTACCACATATCAGAGTCCCCTAATGCAACAGAAGATTGCTTCGTAGGCAGAAGCATTGGAGATCGCCATGAAGCTTGAATCAACCCCTATGGGAGAATCCATCTCAGGTATGAGTCAGTTCTTGAGTCAACGAACTAGTTTGTCTCTACAGGTCGAAGACATGAAGAAAGACAAGGGAAAAGACAAAAGGGAAGACATATGGTGTGTCATATGCAGATCATAAGGTCATGACAAGGAACACTGCCCTATATTCAATGAATACTTGGCCTCGGGAGCTCCGATCCCTTTGAAGCAAGTCACATTACCCTGGTGCGAAGTATGCAGGAGTCAACATTGCCCTGGTGAGTGTTACTATATGCAAAAATACATTCATACCCCTACAAAATTGTATGGCACATTCTGTAAATCAATAGGGCATGATGATAGAGATTGCAGAGCTTACGATCTCATGCATGAAAGATCAAGAGACATATACAATATTCAAGGCAAAGTACATCAAGAAGGAAACAATGCGCAGTATAACTCCCTGGGAAGAGGAAACTTCAACCCTCATGATGGATATAGAGGATGAGGATGAGGAGGAATGGGTCGAGGTCGAGGACAAATAATCTGGTATAACTGTGTGCAGACAAGACATCTATCAAGGGACTGTTAGAACCCTTGTACCACTTGCAGTTATTGTAACTACTTTGAGCATGCCATTGAGGATTGTCCAGTATTGTTGGCTAAGCTCCAGGAGAAACAAGGACCTCAGTAGAACCCACAAATACAATTGATCAAAGCAGAACCCCGCAGAGCTAATCCTAGAGTTGTTGTTATTACTTGAGGAGGCACTGCTACAGGACATGATAGAGTGACCCAAGAGAAGATTGTAGAAGACTCAGGAATCAAAAAAGTTGCAGAAAAGACCTGGATCATTGATGTGAAGAAAGAAAGGCAAATCTTTGAAGAAGCAAGGCAAGAGTTCAAAGAATATCAAGTCTCTTAATCAAAAACATGACCAGAAATAAAAGAATATGGAATGTCTCAGGCATTCGATCAATCTGCTTTTCCAGAAGAAGGAAAATAGGTAAGCAAACTCATGGAATTTCTATGCACTTGTGTTAAGTTAATTCAAGATAAAAGCGCTTTACAAGAGTTGCAGAACTTAATCAGACAATATGAGCTAGGAAGGATAGACCCCCTACTGAGCAAGGCAGTGCACCAAATCGGTAAGAAGAGAAGGAAAAATAAATAATTACACTTGAATGCTCAAATAGGAGAATATGATATAGACTATGTGGTCCTTGACTTAGGGTCGGAGGGAAATGTCATGACGAAGCAAACTTGGGCACTGATGGGAAAACCTTAGCTGATCTATTCCCCTATCAGGCTTAGAATGACTAATCAACAAGTTGTCAGCCCATTTGGATGACTGGATCATGTACCTATGGACATCGACGGAGTTAGAACCTTTGTAGATTTTGAGGTAATTGAAATTGTTGATGATAGCTACCCTTACCCTGCATTGCTAGGAATTGATTGGGCCTTTGACAATTCTACTATTATTGATTTAAAGAAAAAGAATATGAAATTTGAAAGAGATGGACTTAGGGTCATTTCACCCTTAGATCCAGATGAGGGTCAGCGATACACAGAGCCCATCAGAGAAGAAGACCGTGCATGCAAACTCGAAAACATCTACAAACTGATAGCCAGATAACAGGATTACATCAACCCTATGGCCGATGGGAATCTGAGCTAGCGAAGTGACAACGCATGCTCATCAGATTCAAAAGAAGTGCTGGAGAACTGACAGAACTAGATGTATGAATTATCTACCAGAAGATGTGCTAGATTAACTAGAGAAATTCGTTGGATCGGCACAAAAGTCAACAATTTACCCACGTTTGACAATCTGAACCCTTTAGAAACCTTCCTATCAGATTTTGAAACAAGTGTACCAACACAACATAGATTGTTGGCAATGGATGAGGCCCTGAAAGCCACACCAACAAGATGGTGGGGGACGCATAAAAGAAATATCATAGAATGGACAAAATGATGAACCTTGATGACAACATGGTTCTCAGCACAAGCAGTAAGTTGCAAAGTAAGGTATACTGGTCGAAGTTACCCAAAGGACCATGTACGAAGATGCGAAGAGGCCTGGAGTGAAATTCCTTGAGAACAATGGGTGCACAAATTCATTAACACACTGGGCATGATCCCTATCAACTGGTACCTTCAAGCGGAGCTGTGCCTTGTCACTGCAGATTGGGAAGGTATGATTTAGAATTTTGTCACCACCTTTGTATTTGAAAGTGAATATCCTTCAGTAGACCAAGAATTGCAGATCGTGATACAAAAGGTATTCGAGGAGGCATACGACCTCCCTATGGAACAAGAAGAAGATGAATGGACTGCACCTCTCCAGAAATTGCAGAGCTGCTACAAAATCAATGCTGATGATGACGATGATCCGATAAAGGTAAACATCACTGAGACAAAAGGCCAAAGAAATGAGGAGGGAACAGGAGTTGAGATACCATTTATTGGTCAGCCAATCAAGATAAAAAAGGTCAATATTGGAACAAAGGAGACACCAAATCTTGCCAATGTCAGAGATTATTGGGATGCTGCTACCATTGACAAGATTACATAATTGTTGCACGAATATTAGGACATGTTTTCGACCAATCTCACTGATATGAAGGGTATCAAAGGACCTATGGGAGATATGAGAATACCTTTGAAACCAGGTGTGAAGCCAATCAAGCAAAGAACCTACAGTTTGAATCCAAAATACAAGGAAACAATGAAGATTGAGCTTGACAGAATGCTGGAAGCAGAGATTATTGAACCTGTTGAAGAATCAAAGTGGATCAGCCCTATGGTGGTACAAGACAAGAAGATAGGAGAAATTAGGATATGTGTGGACCTCAGGAAGTTGAATGATGCATGTCTGCATGACCCTTTCCCCACACCCTTCACTTATGAAGTATCAGACAACGTGGGAGGCCAGTAGGTATATTATTTTACAGATGGATTTTCAGGATACCATCAAATCCAGATTGCTAAGGAGGACCGCCACAAGACCACATTCACCATAGAATGGGGATCCTACCAATATACAATGATTCCATTTGGATTGAAGAATTCCCCAACCATCTTTTCCAGGGTGGTGGTCGAAGCATTCAAAGAATTTTTGCATAAATTTTTAGAAGCATATTTTGATGATTGGACTGTGTTTAGTTTGTTGAAAAATCATATTGAATGTCTAAGGCTAATGTTGGATAAATGCAGGCAGTGTCAAATTGCTTTGAATTTGAAGAAGCACATCTTCTTCTCACCATTTGGAGTGTTATTAGGCCATATTGTATGCAAGTAGGGCTTGTTGGTTGATCCATATAAAATTGCAATTATAGTTGATTTTCCACCTCCTACTTCAGTCAAACAACTGCGCACTGCATTAATACATATTGGCTATTACAGGAAATTCATTAAAGGATATGCCCAAATAACAACATCGATGGAGAAGCTATTGAAGAAGGACTGTCATTTTGGCTGGACAGATGAATGCCAACAGATCTTCGACACACTGAAACAGAAGATGGTCACTGCGCTCATTCTGGTTTTTCTAGATTGGAACAAGGAGTTTCATGTGCACGTCGATGCGTCTTCTATTGCATTGGGAGCAGTACTGGCACAACTGGGAGAAGGGGAGATCGACCATTCGTTATCTTTTTCTAGCAGGAAGATATTTACAACAGAGATCAACTACACCACTACAGAAAGAGAAGGACTAGCCATGGTGTACTTCCTGCAGAAATTCCGCCACTACTTGTTGGGTGGACACTTTAAAATATTTACAAATCACTCGGTGCTGAAATACCTGGTCAACAAGCCAGTGTTGGGGGGGCAGATATGAAGATGGATTTTGCTATTTCAAGAATATGATTTTGAAATCATAGTTAAGCCAGGAAGAATGAACAAGGGCCCTGACCAACTGTCGAGGTTGGAACATGGAGAAGAGCCCACTAGTTTGGAGGATACACTGCCAGATGCACAATTGCTCGCCATTAGAAAGATTGATGACCACTTTGCAAACATTGTCCAGTTCCTGTCAACAGGAATGGCACCTAGTGAGTTTATAATTCCCAAGAAGAAACAACTATTGGTGCGCACTGCAGACTTTTCACTGATAGCTAGTCAACTATACAAGATGGGACCTGATGAGATACTAAGGAGATGCATTATGGAGAGAGAGTGTTAAGGTCCTAACCTACACATAGGTAGATCAATGTATTCGGATGTAATAAAGGTCATTATTAATAAGACCTTTCAATAAAATAGAATAAGGCGGATGTAAGAAGACCTAATAGAAGCTTCCGCTACTAGAAGGATCTTCCTCTAGATGCTTCTCTTAATAGACATATTAGTATAAATAAGAGTCGAGGGTATGAAAACCCTAGCTTGGAGATTATTGTAACAGAGCGCTGCTCGACTAGAGGTTGCCCCCTCGAAGAGGCCTGTGAACATTGCTATTTGATTCAAAGTGCTATTTCTGTTGCTATTTCGTATATCATTTTTGTGTATTGTGAAGATTATGCTGGATATTTTACTGTTATTCTATCATTTCTAGCATTTCATTTCTTTTCTGCATATTTTATATATCTGGTATCTTGCAAGTGGTATCAAAGCACTTTCCTTGGCAGAAATTGTGGGTATTGTTTTTCAGGGTAGAGACGTATTCTGGCGTCTTTAAGCCACAGAGATCTGTCGTTACGCGCATAAACCCGTGGTTGTGGGATTCATACACGCAGGAAATACAAGTGGTTCTTAAGAGCACATCTGTTGGCCACCCTTGTAACCCCTGTTGGTACCCCTTTGAGTGGTAGCGCATCAAACATCACTTGTGTACGGATCGGCCTAGATTTCCTGAAGCCCTCTTTAGATAAACCTATTGGCTGTCGGACTGCTATAGTGTCACCGAGAACAACACTCGGGAAGATACTCTCTAGTACCTGGGTAGTCGGGTAGTATGGCTAAGGGTATGATCTATCCTCCTTAGTTAGTGCCCTGAGATATTGGGCCGAGTACTACTGTTGGACCCCGCATGTATATTAGAGAGCTATAACACAGGGAAAACCCTTGTCTGTATAACCCTTGAATACCTAACCCTTGGGGACAGAAACATAAACAAATTAAAACGGGCAAGATCTATTACCGCGCAACTATGTTCGGGTTGCCAAGTAAATACACATTTCTTTCTAGTTAAGCATTTGGGCATTTCACCAAGTCTGGAATTTTTTTCACCATTATTTGAGACCTATTCCATTAGATTCATCTCATATCCCTTATCATTTTCATCCATATCATTTTTCTGCAAAAATTTCTGACCCCACCCACCCCTTTTCAGTTCACCCATTTTTTCCCCATTATTTGAGACCTATTCCATTAGATTCATCTCTTCTCCCTTATCACTTTCATCCATCTCATTTTTCTGCAAAAAATTTTGACCCCGCCCGTTCCCTTTTTCAGTTCACCCATCATCATGGCCCATACCCGTAACCAAGAACTAGAGTCTCGCTTCACCACCCTGCAATCTGGTTTACTTGAGACCCGACAAGAAGTGCAACAACTCAGTGCTACTATTGCCTCCCGTGATGCCTCCATGAATGCATCCGTAAATGTAGCCGTGAAGTCTGCAATGGCGGAAGTCAAACATGAACTGACCACCCAGCTGGAATCTATCTTTGAAACACTTTGCACCAAACTCAAGCTCCCTACAGATGATTCTTTTCCCGAGGCACATAAAAAAACTGAAGGTGAAACTTATTCCCATTCCTTTCAACCCCATCACTTTCAAAGGGACATACGCCTTCCACGGGTGGATGTAACCAAATTTGATGGCTTGGACCCCACTGGTTGGGTCACACAAATGGAACATTATTTCTCTATCTACAACATTACATATGACTTGGCCAAACTCCGGTATGGTGTTCTCCATCTCGATCAAGAACGCTGGCAATGGTGGCAATGGAGAAAAACTTCCCGTCAAGGGTATATTGCTTGGACCCAATTTGTTGCTGAGCTTTATGAA
>ML803274.1:20338-33934 GCA_009831015.1 Picea engelmannii
TTCAAAGTGTTATTTCTGTTGCTATTTCGTATATCATTTCTGTGTATTGTGAAGATTATGCTGGATATTTTACTGTTATTCTGTCATTTCTAGCATTTCATTTCTGTTCTGCATATTTTATATATCTGGTATCTTGCACAGAGCGACCATGGATCCTTGCAGAAGCTCATGAAGGCATCGCAGGAGGACATTATGTAGGGAAAGAAACTACGCAGAAGGTTCTGCGAGTTAGCCTTTGGTGGCCTACCTTACACAAAGATGCTAAAGATTGTTCTAGAGCTTGTGATGTATGTTAGAGAGTTGGAAAACCATCAAGACGAGATAAAATTCCATTAGCACCACAGATGACCCTACAAGCATTTGAAAAATGGGCCATTGACTTCGTGGGACCTATAAACCCACCAGGAAAGTGCATAGGATCAAGGTACATCATTACTGTGACATAATACTTAACCAGATGGGCTGAAGCTAGAGCAGTTAAGGACTGTAGTGCAACTACAGTTGCACGATTTATATTTGATGACATAATAACTAGGTTTGGATGCCCCAAGATCTTTATGAGTGATCAATGCACACACTTCATCAACAAGATAGTTGAATCCCTGACTGAAGAATTTGAAGTCCACCATTAGAAGAGTACACCTTAACATCCACAAGCAAATGGGATAGTTGAAGAATTCAACAAGATATTGGAGACAACCTTGACGAAAATTTGCAGTGTGAATAGGGATGACTAGGATCTAAAGGTGCCTGCCCTACTATGGGCCTATCGAACCACTTGCAAGAAATTAACAATGTAGACCCCTTTAAAATTGGTTTATGGCCTCGAAGCTATTGTCCGGATGGAATAATTGGTACCAAGATTAAGGATTGCTGCATTTACAGACATGGACGATACTATCGCTGTTCGTGAGAGGCTTGCACAACTGGTTGAATTGGAAGAAGACAGATTCATTGCAGGATTCCATCAGCAGGTTCAGAAGGAACGAGAGAAGGCATATCATGACAGGCACATCAAGAAGAAGACATTCAAGCAAGGTGATTTAGTACTGGTGTATGACAGTAAGTTTATAAGACACCTAGGGAAGTTCAGAATGCATTGGCTTGGACCATATGAGATCGCCTACATTACAGAAGGAGGAGTTGTGCAATTGAAAACATTGAAGGGAGAATGGAAGGAAGGATTGGTGAATGGGAGTCGACTGAAGTTGTACTATGATAACCAGCTGCCTCGCAGTTCTCAGTAAAAACAACTGGAAAAAGGTCTAGGTACTAGGTGTAGTTGAAACTGGGTACCAGACACAGAAAAAATAGTCCGCACAAGGAGGGAGAGGAGGCATAAAGAAGAAGAAAAGGCTTCTCTGCGCAATCCAAAGTCGAAGCAAAATAGAAGGATCAGATCCAAAGTGCCTTGGGATGAGTCACAAGTGAGTGTTGGGGGCTTGTTGTCCCTTGGTTATGGAAGGAAGCGAAGAACAAGGAAGAAAAGGTAAAAAGCGAACTTCGCGGGAGACACAACGACTATCATTGGGTTGAAGTAAGCAAAAGAACAAAAAAGATGGAGCAAAGTTCAGAAAAGCAAGCTGTTGGATGAGAGGATCAATGATGACAGGTAAGTAAGGAATATGGATCGAGGACAACTCAACAAGTAGAAAAAACCATCACTAGCACCGCATAGGAAGAAAGGAAAGATAGGCTGGCGAAGCCCGGAAAAAGAGGGTCAAGTTGACCTAGGGTTTTAGACACCTAGGGTTTTGGTATTTAGGGTTTTGGCACCTAGGTTTCGACCTAAGGCTGCCGGTGAGGTATTGTAATGTATAAATAAAGGTCAAGAGGACCTGGGTTGGGGGGGTACGAGTCAGTATAAGTTGGTACAATATTATTGTTGATCCAGCCTTATTATTGTGTGAGAGATTATTGTATTGTGAGAAAGAAGTGCTGAGAGAGAGAGCCTTCAGATATTGTAAGATCTTCAGCTGTGTGCGAAGATCAATCCTGTAGCTGGGTGCGAAGATCAGTCCTATAGCTGGGTGTGCAGGAAGGGGAGAGAAAGAGGGAGAAGAGAGAAGATCTGCTAGTTGAGAGCATAGACAAGAACTGTATGCTTTACCTTAATAAATCATAAGCACAGTTCTGTGGGCCCTAGAGAGAGGGTGAACCATGTACATCTGTTGTTGTGCGTGTGATTGATGCTTTGATATTTGTTGTTGTTATGTTGTTCTCTGCTTTATTGTATTAGACCAGATCTATAGCTGTGAAGGATAGATCTATCTTTTTGAGTGATAGATACATGTTGTGTTACTACTACATTAGATCCACTTGACATTCCCCTGGTTGTAGACATCTTTGTCCTGCAACCCCCTAATAGTTTCTTTGGGCGAGACAACATCTGATTCCCAGGTACTACTGAAAGGGCCAGTAGCTTGGGCTTATTGGTGTTCTCTTGGAGTGATCCTCGGGTCTTCCCCTATGCCAAAAATGGCTCTTCTCTAATCCTAACTATCAAATATGCATGCTCACTTGTAAATTATAATATGAAAAGTAGAATAAATATTAAGTATATTGGTTCAAAAAAGGCACATGGATTGGAGATGGATCGAGAGAGAGACAAATAGGTGCTCTCCACCCTCTCTCCTTTGTCTGTATTTACTTAGTCCTATTAGGGCTTCATCCTCAAGAGGTTGGGAGTGGCCTATGGGTGACTAGTACGAGCAAGGAAGTGATTATATAAGGTCACAAAGTGGAGACGAGGTGTCTCTGGAGAATTGTGTGGGCTCTTATCTCATTTGTTTTTCCTTTTTGATATATGTGATGACTATATATATGGTGTCTCAACTCTCTAGTTCTCATGTTACCTAGGATCATGTGGCTCTGGTGTAGGTGTGACAATGCTATATTTTCTTTGACTATGCTTATCATTTGATTATTTGTTGATGTGGCTCGTGGTAGGGATTCAACCTAGGTTGTGGCCTTTATGGACCAAATTTGATAGGGGTGGTGGAAAGTGAATACTGAGTTGTGGATCATGGCATCTAGCTTGATCATGGGGTTGGATAAGTTATGCAATGATGTTTACTTGTGGTGAACTGAGGTTGAGACCTGGTTCAGGATTATTCATTGCTAATGGTATATATAGATTATGTGTCTAGATTGGTAGTTGGTTTCACTGGTTCTCTTTCACCTCTAACCATAATTAGATTTTGTTTCCCTTTGTTTGTGCTCTAGCCTTTGCATGCGATCTTAGGGTTTGAATCTTGTTCTTTTTGTAGCCTCGAGAGTGTGTTGTCCCCACACCCTCTATTGGTTGTTCTTAGGGAACTGATTATCTTCAAACACATGTTACTCCCTTAAATGTTTTTGTTTGTAAAGGGATTGTTTCTTTGGGTTTTATTTCTTGCTCATCTAGGTAGAACATGTTGATAGCTTGATCATGTTTGTGGATGTCGACTTCATCGCCACACCTTTTTTTGTTACAAGTGTTTTTACTCAATAGAGTTTAAAGTAAGCATTTTCAAGAAAAAAACATGTATTTCTCACATATTTTTACAATCGACCATTTTTTTCCTCGTTGTCCATTCATTTTTTTGGTTCTTTTCTACAAATTCAGAACAATTCAAATTTCAATGTTTGATTTTAATTTATTTTCCATTAATATTTATTTAAAAAAATAAAAAACTACTCATTGATTACAAACCTTTTTCTCTTTTTATTGTCGGATTGGTTCTTGGTGCATCGTGATTATCCATAACTATTTGATCATATCCTATTTTTTTTGGATATTTCTACCAACACATTTTATGAATCATCATGATTTCATTTTTTATTACCATAATTTCCTAAAAAAAAAAACATATATTTTAGTTTAAATTTTTTTAGATGACTAAAAAATAATACAAGCTAAGTATAGCACATAGTAAATTCTAAAAATACAAATAGAAATGGTCTTTTCAAACTTTCTTTCTTTATTTTACATTTTTATGAAAGCAAGTTTTACAAATCTATTAAACCATACTTTGGAAAACATTTAAGTTGCCTAAAAATGTTTTTCTTGGATTCCTTACTCTAATCTTCTTAATTTTAAATAGAAAATATGTTTATACATCATATTCACCAATGTTTACCTTAAATATTGACTTTGACTTAAAAAATTTACCTGTAACATCGCGCTCTTGCGAGCACGTGTTATTGACTTATTCTTCGAGGACAACTGCGTGCAAGTGATCCGGTTTTAGTATATGGTTTTTTGTTCGATTATTGATTCTTATGATGATGTTGATGGATTATGATGTTATGTTATTTGATATCTATGTATTGACATATGTTATTGATGAGTTTCCCCTGAGTGTGTAGGACACTTGACGGATTGAGGATGTCAATGGCATCAATGGACCTCCTTGGACTCTAGATTGAGTCAGGGAATGGATTGTATTGGTTTGAGTATTTTATTTATGCATATGTGACATGTGATCGGGTATATTATGATGTTGTTTATGTATCATTGACAATGTTTCGTTGATAGATGCAGGTTGACGATTGCTTGCTAATCAGACTCACATAAGGAGTAAAGGGGCCATGCACAACAACTAGATATTGAGGGAGAGGTGTGGTAACATCCTTGTCACAACTTACTAGCACCCTCGTTGTGGCTCGAATTGTAGGTTAACGATTACCTAGTTTGAGAGATCCACGATGACGTGAGGGCAGACCGAGACAGTCTCTCAAGAATATTCTAAGGGGCGCACAATAAGGTAGGGTTCTTATTCCTTAGAGGCCCTTAGTCTCTCACAAGGTAGCCTGAATGGATTATTGACTCCAAGGGTTGGAAGACTACCAAAACTAGTCAAAGGAGAGTGACACCCTTGGAGCATGTAGTGTGTCTTGAAGGGCACATTGCGTAATTAAAATTTGAGTCAAAGGTGAGTGGCACCCTTGGAGCATGTAGTGCGTCTTGAAGGGCACATCATGGTATTTTAAAAAAAATGAGTCAATGAATCTAGGTGGCCTAGAAAACTTGAGCGAATGTTAAACCTTATAAGATCTTGAGCACCTGCTGAATTAATTAATTGATTAATTAGTTAAATAAAGAATGAATTTATTAAGCATAATCCCTAAGGGTCTAGGCATTTGCAAATAAAGATTTAACTAAGCCTAAGTCTAAGTGAGTGAGAAGACTAAAAACTAAATTTTTAAATTAAATATGAGGGGATGAAATAAATCAAATTAAGAATTAATGAAAATAAAAATAAATCCAAAGGAGTGATTAATACACCTGTGCAAGTAAATACCAAATTATAATTTAAAATGAGAAAGGATGTGACATCCCCCAAAAATAAATATTTTTATTTTTGTGTGCTGGAAATTTATTTCCGTTTTTGGCAAATTCGAATCTGGAATTTTTTTGCCATTTATGGCAATTTTGAATTTTGAATTTAATAATCGTATTTAATTATTGTGATTGTTGGGCAGAGATCCGTTTGGACCCAACTAACTATTTGACTATGACACTTGTATCACAACAGAATAATTATATTAACTGCAGGAGGACAAATGGAACAACCATGTTAAAATCAACTGACCATGACTCCATGAGTGGGGAACAAGTTGGAACTGCCTCTGGGCTGATGATTACAAGTGGAAAATTAGAGATTTGGCCACTGGCATCCCCTAAAAATCAGGGATTAAGAAAATCTGCGAAAATCCCCAAAGGAGGGGAAAGAAAAGGGAAAAAATGGATAAATAGCATATGCGAGGAGGCAGGATGCTGCCAAGTATGCGGGGAAAGGATTCCTGAGCTCTCTTGCTATTATGAACAATGTGGATTGAGTGTGAGGCAAGAGGAGCCTGTTGAAACATAATCACCTTGCTGCTATGAGCACTGTTGAGTAAGTGTGAGGCAAGAGGATAACTGTTGGAATTGAAGGACATAGCTGAGGAGGAGTTTCCAAGTTTGCCCTCACGGATTCATGGTCAGGCTAGGGGGTGAATCAGGCAAGTGATTTTGGCTGCCCTATTATATGGTTGGGAGGAACATGGCTATTCCCTTTGTCTTCCCACGGATTGGAATTCATATATGTTAAATCTTCTCCTTCTCTGTTCTGAACGATTTTATATCTAATGCAATATAGTTGTTAAATCGAAACTGGAATGATTTCTATTTTTTGTCTGAATGATTTTATATCCGATGCAAAGGTCTGTGTTTAATCGAAACTAAAATATTTCCATTCTCTGATGAATGATTCAATCACAGATGTAATGCATATTCTAATTATGACAGATAATAATGTATAGGAAAATTTAGTTCGAATGCATGAAGCCTAAAGACTGGCAGAGAACATATGGTAAATCTAACCTCTAGTGATCCCTTTCTGAACGAACGATAGAATTTGGCCTTTTTATTTGTTATGATAGCTGAAAGGTTATGCATGGTTGAACTCTGGAAGAAATCGCCTCTAAATTAAATTCTTTGTTACTTTCTTTATGTTTGTGTTTTCTGAGTAAAATCAATGCTGAAGAATGGTAGATTTGGGAATGGAGGTTATGCTGTAATTTCCGAAATCTAACTGTATGAATATTGCCGAGAACAAAATTACTAAGTTAGTAAACCCCAAAACCCAAATTTGTAGGGCCCACACCCTTACCTTTTCATAACTTCGCGATTTAGCATTTGGTGATGTGTGATGTTTTGCATCGGGAGTTAGTAAACCCCAAAACCCAAATTTGTAGGGCCCACACCCTTACCTTTTCGTAACTTCGCGATTCGGCGTTTGATGTTGTGTGATGTTTTGCATCGGGAGTTAGTAAAGCCCGAAACCCAAATTTGTAGGGCCCACACCCTTACCTCTTTCGCATTTTCGGAAGTTTGGATATGTTTATGTTTGAGTACCTAAACTCATGAAGTTCTGAACCCCGAAACCCCGAAATACATGACCCACTCTCCTTTTTCGCCTTTTCGAAGGATTGTTCATGTTGATGTTTGGACATCGGGAGCGTGAAGTTCCGAACTCTAAAATCCCGATGTGTTGTTCATACCTCCTTCCACCTTTCAATTTTTCGAAATTTATGGTTTGTTGTTGGTTGGTTTTTGAAAACCCCGAAACCCCAATTCCCCGAAATTTCGAAATGCTAGTCCACGTAATTTCGGGAACTGTTGGTGTTTGAAGTTTTGGCTTTTGCAGTCGCGGGATTTCGAAATTCGAAGTGCTGGTCACTTTTCACGATTTCGGGAGTTGTCGTGTGTTGATCTTAGTTGTTGAATTCGCGAAATCCTGAACCTTGAAACCCCGACGTGCTATCTTTTCGCGATTCAAGAGTTCTTGGGTGTTGTTGTTTTTTTTTGTTTTAGATTTTGAATAAAAGCGTGGGGTTTGGATGGGATGGTCCTCTGGCGGGACCCTCCTCCAACGTGGCAACTCCGAGATGGTGGAAATTCGAAGAACGAGATCAATGGCTCCTGCTGTTTCTCATCCAACGGTTTTTACCCTCCTAAGCTTGTGAACGATCAGCCTTAACATCCGCGTAGAACTCTAAGATCCGACGGTTCACGGGATTTCTGTACCTTCCGATGATTTTTCCACCGTCTGTTCCCTTAAAGGATTCTAATCGTTACCCTCCTAAGTTTTGATCGATCAGCCTTAACTTCCGCATAGATCTATGGGATCTAACGGTCCACTGGATTTTGGTCCTTTTCCCGACACTTTATCACCGTTCATTCTTCTAAAGATATTTGGCGAGAAGGATTTGGCGTTTTTCCATTGGAGCTTGACCCCTGTGAGATGATTTCTCTCTCTGCCTCACTCTTAACACTTCAGGGTGATATCCTTTTCTCTCTCTGAACAACGGAGGCTCCTTCGAGCTAAGTTCGTTTCGCTCTCTTACTTTGAGTATGCTGGAAGGGTGCAGCGAATAAGGGAAGGAACAAAAACATGGAGGGAATTTTTACCCACAGAAGCTTTCTGTTCGAAGTAGATTAGGCGGGTGTAATAATATCCTTACGAACAAGATTGAATCATTCCTGTTTTTACAATCTAAGATTAAACAAAATTGAATTATGCCATGGAAAGAAATTTTTTTTTTATGATGATTTTTGAGGTACATTACAAAGGAATAAAGTATAAAATATGTGTAAGCATAGAAAGGTATCCAGAGTCTAGTCTAACTAGAGAACATTCATGTTTTAACTCAACTCATTTTTAGAAAGGCGTTAGTCATTAAAGGGGAAATAAATGGAATAAAGGGACAACTAGGAGTAATTTTAGGAGCTCCTTTAGGATGGGTGGGGGAATTTGACATTTAATTAAATTAAATTGTGAATTTATTGGTGCAATTAAGGGAACGGGTGACAAGTGTATGGGGGAATAATTCCTAAAAAAAAATAAAAAAATAAAAAAATAAAATAAAAATTAATTGTGAAAATGACAAGTTGTCACTAAGGAGATTCTATAAGAAAAATGGTTGAGAGGAGGAATGGAGGATACTAGTTATGAGTAAGGTTATGCTGCAAAAATTCTAACTGGTTTTACTTGTGAGAGTTGGGATACCCAACTCGAGAGAGAGAGAGTGGCGACTCTACCTTGCGAGGCGAGCTGAGAGCTAGAGGCTTTTGGTTATGTTATGTGTGGCCCCTTTGTAGCTTGAGGGGATAAGGGGGAAGAAGAATACCCCTAGCGTTAGCTGGGAGGTATCGGTGAAGTCTCCATGGTTAGCAAGCGAGGAGCTTGATAGAGCGCAAGTGTGGGAGAACATCTTTGAATTCTTGTCTTTGGTTACGATACTCTCTTGAGGATTATAATTGATTTTTTTTTAATTTGTATTGAGTTTTTAGAATTCGCCAAGAACTTTGATTACAAATTGATGTATTGATCACTGAGAGCAATCTCAGTTCATTATTTTCCTATTAGTTGTTGAGGTTTAGTTAATATGATGATTCTTGTTATGCTTGTGATTTTTACTATGAAACTTCAACTGGATTTCTTTTCATTTCTATGCGATTTCTTTTTCTTAGAAATTTGACTCATTGTATTCTCCCCTGTGTTTCCTTCACAAAGGAATCCTCTGTGTTTTGATGGATTTATCACCTCTGTGTTTTTCCTTGGGGATTCGCCCAACGTTGCATGATCAATGCTCAGTGATTTTTTTTTCCTGCATTGGATATGTTAAATCCCTTTCCCATCTTTCGATGACTCCACTCAACAAGTTTAATTCTCATTCTCGATATTATTCTGATGAGAAAAGGCCTCGTACCGTCCTTCTCTTGCCTAGATATTGGGTGTTTGTTTTTTGCGTTTGGAGGAGTCAAAGGCTCTATGCCTTCCCCCCTTTGCTCAACAATTTCATACGTCAGAACTCAACATCGATTTTACCTTTGCAGTTTGGTTGCACTCAACATCGATTTTCCCTTTGCAGTTTGGTTGCACTCAACATCGATTTTGTTTTACGATTTGGTTGCACTCAACATCAATTTTCCTTTGCAGTTTGGTTGCACTCAACATTGATTCTCCTTTGCGATTTAATTGCACTCAACATCGATTTTCTTTGCAGTTTGGTTGCACTCAACATCGATTTTCCTTTGCAATTTGGTTGCACTCAACATCGATTTTCCTTGCGATTTGGTTGCACTCAACATCGATTTTCCCTTTTAATGATCAGTGATTTTCCAGGAGATTGCTAGCAATTTCATTCATGTTTTTCCATTGCACATTACTCAACATTTTTATTGATACTTTCCTTGCATTTTCATGAGAGCCCAAGCTCTGAGTCGACCTCCATTTCTCAACGTTCTTTTATGATTTATCCTCTGCGAAATTTCATGACTTAAGGAGGCCTGTGTGTATGGGAGGGGATGCTCTGCGTTCACCTTTAAATACTCGACGAAATTCCTTTAAAGTCCCTGCGTTTTCCCCCTAAAAGACTCATCATTTCCCTTATTTATTTCTTTGTGATTTTACTTGGTTTTCCTCTGCGAATTTTGATGGGTTATATAGCCTCAACACAATCATACAAAGATCTATGTTTTTTGGGTCCTAATGGATCTACACCTTCACTTCATGCCAAATTATTCTATTTTATTGTCTCTACGAATTCCCTAGCCTTCCATGGCATATTTCCCATCAAAATTTTGCCCAACAATGAGGAATGGCTATGCGCCTTCACTCTGCCCTTGCCCAACGATTTTCGTGATCAATTGCCCAGCCTGGTATTCAATCCCTCCTAGCATTTCAATTCCTTGAATCATCTCTATGTATGGCAATTGATTTTCTCCCAGATTTAGAGTTTCCCCCTGGTGGTGTTTTTTTTTAACAAAAACGGTTGAGGGTATTTTATATTAAGAAAGAGACCACCAAAAATAAAAAAAGTACATGTGGCAGGGTGTGGGAACCTCTGCTGCTTCCATAAGAGCGTATGTGTCTATGTAGGCCTAATAAAACTGTAACAACTGTTCCATATAAGCTAGAGGTTTTCTAGGTGAAGATGGAAATATACATATTTAACAACAACAAAAATTTTCATTTCATAAAAGACCTATTTGCTAGTTGTGAAACTGCCTGGGTTCTTCCTATTGGTCCGCTAATCGAGCTTCTAGATTTGACTATATTGTGTTCACCTTTGTGAATTGATGATATGGATTCTCCTTTTCATGGTACCGATCTGCAAAGCTTGGCGCTATGGGAACATGATGGTCGTTACTGGCAACAGAATGAAAAGTAGAGGGAACCCGAGATTCATCAATACCAACTGAGTGTGCTGGCTGCTGAGGACTTCCCAGTCGCTGAGTAACTACCCCAATCTGTCTTGTATTTCGATTGAATCCTCTTAAAACTAACGCCAATTCTTAGTTGTGGCAGATTTCTTTCTACTGCAATTGAGACTAGAGATCTGCCAAATTTTCGTGAATCCCTTGATTTTCTTGCTGGAGCTCTCAATGTCATGTGCCAGAGCACTCCTCCATTCTCTTGCAATCTGTTCGCAATGCTTGAAACTATTCTCGGAGATCTTCGGAGGTACAAATTGGGCAGGAACAAGAATTCCTAGGTCTCCGCCACATTCTTAAGAGGAGGTTCAAGAGGGTAAGAGGCGAGTGGGCACCGAACAGGCAGAAGCCGAGGCTGACAAAAAGAAAGATGTTGGTGAAAGGAATAGAGGAGAGACATCCAGAGTGAGGAGGGAGAGATCTGAAGATCCAGACGAAGAAACTGTGTGGGATCCGCAGTATCCAAGGGAAATTAGTCAACAAACCGTTAAGGATGAGGGGAGCCATTATCGCCCACAAGAAAAGGGGACTTCGCTCGGGATGAGAGGATAAATATGACACCATAGAATGATGGTTGGTCGTCATGGAGAGAAGGAAAATATCCTTGTATATATGGGTGCTCAAGTGCAGAGTGAGATAGTACATGGGGGGGGGGAGAGGGAAGGCACGTGGGCAGTGAGGGGGGGGTGTGTGCCAAGATGATCGGGGGCCCATTCAAGCATGGGGAAGGGGAGGGGATAGTCCACTAGAGTCAGGGAGGTGGGGAGGGAGGAAGAGGGAGGAGGGGAGGGGAGTGAGGGGGGAAGAAGTGGAGAGGGGCTAGAGGGAGAAGGGGTTGGGATAGGGAGATAGGACTGAACACAATTATTCTTTAGAGTGGGTGGAGGGGAGAAGGGAAAGGCACAATTAAGGAAACTAGACATGAGAGGAGACTTGGTTGGTGATTAGATGGCTCTGATCCAGGATTTTTGTCGCTTTAGCTAGATTATATTCCTCGGTGTTCCGAGATCGGAGGATATAGAAGAAGCGCAAGATGGTGAATTTGTTCTTGAGGGAATTTATTCCTGAGTTGAGACCATTGGAAGGATGCTTTGATGAGGTTGACAGACCCTGAAGCTCATTTATAACAATTTCAGAATCCCCTATTACAATTAGAGTTTGAATACTCCTCTCATGTGCTAGTTTTAACCCCATATAGATTGCGAGGGTCTCTGCTTTGTTGTTAGAAGCTTTTCCCAAGCCCCAAGAAAATTCAACTACTTTTTTTCCATCGAAATCATAGATGACTCCCCCCGCACCTGCCACCCCTCCCCTGGCGGTGTTTACCATGCATTTCAACTATTTTATCTCTGCATTTATTTTACTTCTTACCCTGGTGGTGTTTACCATGCGTTTCAACTATTTTATCTCTGCGTTTATTTTACTTCTTATTCTTTGCAATTTTCCTTAAAGGGGGACTGTGTTTTTCCCCTTTTTTATGCCATATAATTAGCTTTGTTAATTGGTGTAATTGATATCTGATATATATATATATATAGTTTTATTATATATTTTTGTGTTTTATTAAATGTTTAATATCTAAATTATAGGCCCAATATTTTTATTATGTCTCACTTGTCATTTAAAAAAAATTCTTAGGTCCTCCTGAATAAATTCAAGGATCAAAAATATAGATTTCTCTTGGCACTTGAATATTGTTAAAGCATGATAAATTAAGTAATTAAATTTACTTGTGTGCCCCAATTAATGTTGAGGTGTGACCACTTAAATAATTAGACCATTCGTGCGCCATGAATAACGTTGATGTATGACGAGATGTGTATTAATTTACTCTTGCATCCATTATTCTAATGTATGATTGATTGGATAGATAGATTTTGTTGCGCCATGCAATAAACCGATAGTTTACTCTTGCGCAATAAATATTTAATGATTGATGAATGATTAAGTTATTAGTTTACTTGCGCCATGAATTTAATATCAATGTATGACTAGTTAAGTGGTTAGACATTCTTGTGCCATGAAAATAAGGTTGAGAATACTCTTGCACCATTTATTATGTTGACGTATGATTGTTTAAAGTTTATTTACTCTTGTGTCATTTATTGTTGATGTGTAAATGATTAAGTAATTGGATTTAATGCACCTTGCAATAATGTCGACATCAAAACGATTTAGTAATTAGATAATCTTGCGTCAAAATTAAACGTTGATGTATGATCGGTTGTGAAATTGCTTAATCTTGCGCCTTGGATTTAATATGATGTATGATGATAAGTTGATGATGACCCTTACACTTGAATAATTGATGTTTAGGTTGATGGATTTGATCTAGTTGATTGCGGCTTGATTGTGTTAGTGGGATTTATACACCTCTTATTCCTCAGAACTATCGCCAGCCTTGAGACCTTAAGTGGTCAAAATCAATCGGATGAATCTTGGGCTTGAGCGTTTCTTATGTGTATTGGAGGTCCTAACCTTGAAGGGTAGGTTGGGTGGGTAGTATATTTATGTCATCTTTATGCTATGTTTATGTTATCCTTATGTTATCTTATGTTATCTTTATGTGACGAGTTGAGCGATTAAAAGTATTGATGATTCCAGTTGATCGTGATGAGTTGATCTTGCGTCTCCATTTATGATGCTTGTTGATTACGTGTCATTATCTAAATGAGATGATGTGTTTATTAAGTGTCATTACTAATTATGTCGATGCGTTGGTGGCGAAGTTATTTGATTTTGACAATGAGTCGCTTGTAATTCTTTTAATTATGATGTGGTTTGATTATGCACTATTGAATTATGTGTTGACACTATTTTCCTAATGCTATATATATATATATATATAT
>ML803274.1:33957-52509 GCA_009831015.1 Picea engelmannii
CGGAGGGGTTGTTACATATGGTATCAGAGTGGGTTCAACCCCACGACTTGGGATCATCATGCCTTCCACTTTCTTAACCACTTGATTAATAATTTATCACTAATTAACTTGAATTATGTCCCTGCAGGTAATCATGGTTAGAGGATGTCGTAGAGGCAGACAACATGGTGCTAGGGGAGGAGGTGCGACGCCTCTAGTATCATCCACACTAGAGGGGTATAACCCCCAAGGGGAAGAGAAAGTCATTTGATAGGAGCAGATTGCAGTGGGGGATGTGGTTGGATTGATGAGGTCCTTTTAGAGGATGTCAGAGGCCTTGATTAACCGTCTAGATAGAGATTAGGCCAGGGCACCTGTACCCCCTGAGGGTCCACAACGTGCCCCAAACAGTAATGGAATTGTTCATAGAGAACTCGAGAAGGTTAAGTTTCTCGAGTTCATGGGTGCCACGGATGGTGCAACCGCTGAGGCATGGTTGGAGAACATGGCGATGTGCTTCACACTTCACCACTACACCTGAGGAAGGTGAGGATCCTAATGCCTTAGACATTGCACGATGCAGTCTAGAAGGCCCTCATAGCTGAGGAAGAGATAATCAACAGGGGTCAGGGAAGGACTTCTGCGAGACCGATGGGAGAGGCGACTTTTGATGCACAACAACATCAGACTCCAGCTAGACATCCATCAGGGTATCAAGGTACTTCGAGAGGATCCACGTTCACGATACCACGACGATCGATTCCTTAGTAATAGATTCCCTACAGAGGACCACATCACCAACAACAACATCGTTCACAACAAAAATAGTTTAGGCATGTTCAGTAGAATAGACCAGGGTTCTAGGATGGTGGGCCAACAACTTCTACTTTGAGGAACAAGAGTACTGGAACGAAGATCGGATGTTGGACATGTGGAGATCCACATTAACAATGAGATTGTTTGGTTAAGACAACCAGAGTAGTCAGGTCAGCCAAACACACTACAGTAGGAGATTTGGGCAAGGTCCACCAGATTCATGCAACGGTGAATAACCGCCAGACCGAGCACCAGTCTACTGTGCTCGAGACATCAGGTACCATCACTGACCAGAACATTAGTATTTTGATAGATCCCGGTGCTATAGAGAGATTTATTTCTAGTGCAACGCTAAAAAGAATTAAGGTAAAGGGAGTCGAACATAATGAGTTTAGCTACGTGGAAATGGCTTCGGGTGCCAAGCATAAGGTTGAAGGAAAGGTTACAAATTGTAGCCTCAACCTAGGATATTTTGTAACAAAGGCCAACTTGTACATCACGATCTTAGGATCTTATGACATCGTGATCGTTATGGACTGGTTGGAATTGCATGATGCGATACTCAACTGTAAGATGAAATGATTGATTTTGACCGATGACGAGGGATAGAGTCGAGTGATTGTAGGAAGGAACCATTGAGTTTCCCTAAGGTTCATTTCTTCCCTACAACTACGGAAGAGCATGCACAAGGGATGCAAGCTATATGAAATCATAGTGCTGAATGACAAGGGCGTGGTGAAAGGATTAGAAAATATTTTGGTAGTATGAGGGTTTGCGGACATGTTCCCAGAAGAGTCACCAGGTTTGTCTCCCAAAAGAGACAAAATTTAGCATCGACTTAAAACCTGGAACTGAACCGATAACAAGAACGCCTTATTGGATGTCGACCCCTGAGTTACAGGAATTGAAAATGCAACTGAAGGAGTTGTTGGACCTAGAACTTATACGTCAAAGTGTGTCACCTTGGGGTGCACCCCTTATTTTCATATGGAAGAAGGATGGGTCGTGGAGACTCTATATTGGATACCGTCAATTGAACAAGTCAACGATCAAGAATCAATATTTGTTGTCGAGAATAGATGATTTGTTTGTCCAAATGAAGGGCGTGATTGTGTTTTCAAAGATCGAATTGAGATCAGGATATCACCAGTTATAGATCAAAGAGGAAGACATTCCTAAGACAACATTCAAGACAAGGTTAAGGAATTACAAGTTTACCGTTTTACTGTTTGGATTGAAAAACGCCCCGGGGGTGTTCATGAGCTTGATGAATGGGGTGTTCCGTGAATAGTTGGAAAATTTTGTTCAAGTATTCATTGACGACATATTGATGTATTCTCGGACGTAGGAAGAACATGATGAACATTTGTGCTTGGTACTACAATGTTTACGAGAAAACAAGTTATACGGGAAACTGTCAAAATGCTATTTTTATCAATTAAGGATTCATTATTTAGAGCATGTTATCTCCGACGAAGACATTGTTGTGGATTTAGAGAAGGTAGAGGATATTATGGAATGGCTTGCACCAACGAACGTACTAGAAGTACATAGATTTATCTGTTTAGCGGGATATTACCGATGGTTCGTCGAAGTTTTTTGGAATATAGCAAATCCGATCACGGAATTGCAGAAGAAAAACAGGAAGTTTGTTTGGACCGAGAAATGTGCGGAGGCATTTTGAAGGCTCAATGAGTCGTTGACGACAACGCTGATACTAAAAGTCCCCTACATGGATGAGGACTTCTTGGTATGCACAAACACATCCAAGGAAGGCTTAGGCAGAGTTTTGATGCAAGACTAATGAGTGATCGCTTACATCTCAAGGAAATTAAGAAATCATGAAGAGAACTACACGACACATGATTTGGACTTATTGGCCATTGTGTATGCCTTGAGAGTGTGGAGGAACTACCTGATTGGAAGAAAATTTGAACTAAAAACAGACCACTGTGGTTTGCAACACATTTTTACGCAAAGTGACTTGAACGCGTGACAAAGGCATTGGTCATAACTGCTTAGTCAGTACAATTTTGAGATTACTTACATAAAAGGAATAGTGAACTGAGTGGCAGATGTGTTGAGTCGGAGACCACACATATTTTCGGTGATACCTCTTTAGACAAATCTTCGAGAAAACATGCTAACTATATAGCACAACGATGACTAGTATAAATTGGTTAAGGAAAATATCGGACAAGACACCATGTTGGTAGCAAAATTTGAGGGATTTACATTGAACAACAACATATTAATGAGGTATAATAACCAGATTTACATACCTCCTAACGACAAATTGAGAAGTTTGATCTTAAGCAAAGCTCATAGAGCAGTGTACATGGCTCATCTAGGAGTCACGAAGATGAGGGTAGACCTTAAGCTCATATTCTTCTAGAAAGGAATGAAGGTAGACATAGTTAGCTACGTGGTGAGATGTCTAGAATGTCAGCAAGTTAAGGCTGAACATAGACATCCGACTAGATTACTACAACCAAACATTATTCCAGAATCAAAATGGGAAGTCATTTCGATGGACTTTATTGTTGGGTTTCCACTGACAACAAGGAGGCATGACTCGATTTTCACGGTAGTGGACACTTTGACAAAGAGTGCCCATTTTATTCTTGTGTGTATGATGTATCAGGCGCCAGACATAGCTAGATTTTTTATCAATGATATTGTGAGATTGTATGGCGTGCCTAAAAGGATAATATCCAAACGAGGATTGATGTTTACAGGTCGATTTTGGACTAGTTTCCAAGAGGCCTTTGGAACCCAACTTAACTTTAGTACCGCATATCACCCAAAGACAGACGGGAAGGAAGAAAGAAAAAACCAAATCTTGGAAGATATGTTGTGTATGTACGTGATGGACCAACATAAGCGTTGGGAAGAGTTCTTTCCATTGGTAGATTTTGCGTACACCAACAACTATCAAGGTACCATTAAGATGACATCATTTGAGTTTCTTTACGGGAGACTATGTCAGATGTCTTTGAGTAGGATCAACTTGAGGATAGGGTCCTGGTAGGACCAGAAGTGATCCAATAAATGGAAGAACAAATGAAAACATAAGACAAGGATTAAAGAAGTGCAAGATTGACATAAGAGTTATGTCAATGCACATCACATTGACCGTAATTATGAAGTTGGCGATCAATTTTTCTTGCGAGTGAAACCGCACAAGAGTTCGATCAAGTTTGGAAAGGGTGCTAAACTCTCTCCTAGGTTTGTGGGACCTTTCAAAATTGTGGAAAAGAAAGGGCTCATGGCCTATCGACTAGCCTTGCCTGATTCTTTGAGGCATATGCATGATGCTTTTCATGTATCTATTTTGAGACATTATGTTAGTGATCATACACATGTGATTGACATGAGTTCCTTGTAGGTGTCGGACGAGGGCGCACTCATGGCGCACTCATGGCGGAGCCAATCCCCATTCCAGACCATCGCATTTGACAACTGTGGTGTCGAACAATCGATCAGGTCAAGGTCCAGTGGGGAAATTATAGTCCACACTCGGCTACCTGGGAGGACGCATATGATATGCACCAACAGTTTCCATATTTGTTTGATAGTTAGACATTTGATCTTGTCATGTGTTTTATTTACTGCATATATATTGTGGAACTTCGGAATGAAGTTTAAAACAAAAGGGGGTGTATGTAACATCCCACTCTTGCGAGCACATGTGATTGACTTATTCTTTGAGAACACTTGCATGCAAGTGATCCAGTTTTAGTATATGGTCGTTTGTTCACTTATGGATTCTTATGATGATGTTGATGGATTATGATGTTATGTTATTTGATATCTATGTATTGACAGATGCTATTGACGAGTTTCCCCTGAGTGTGTAGGACACTTGCCAGATTGAGAATGCCGATGGCATCAATGGACCTCCTTGGACTTCAGATCGAGTCAGGGAATGGATTGTAATTGTTTGAGTATTTTATTTATGCATATGTGACATATGATTGATTATATTGTGATGTTGTTTATGGATCATTGACAATGTTTTGTTGATGGATGTAGGCTGATGATTGCTTTCTAATCAAACTCACATAAGGAGTAAAGGGGCCATGCTCATAGACCAGATATTGAGGGAGAGGTGTGGCAATATCCCTATCACATCCTACTAGCACTCCCGCCGTGGCTCGAATTGTAGGTTAATGATTACCTAGTTCAAGAGATCTACGATGCCATGAGGGTAGACTGAGACAGTTGCTCATGAAGATTCTAAGGGGCGCACAATAAGGCAGGGTCCTTATTCCTGAGAGGCCCTTAGTCTGCCACAATGTTGCCTGAATGGAGTATTGAATCCAAGGTTTGGACAACTACCGAAACTAGTCAAAGGCGAGTGGAACCCTTGGAGCATGTAGTGCGTCTTGAAGGGCACGTCACATAATTAAAATTTGAGTCAAAGGAGAGAGGCACCCTTGGAGCACGTAGCACATTTTGAAGGGCATGTCGCAGTATTTAAAAAAAATGAGTCAATGAATCTAGGTGGCCTAGAAAACTTGAGCGAATGTTAAACCTTATTAAATCTTGAGCACCGGTCGAATTAATTAATTGATTAATTAATTAACCAAATAATGAATTTATTAAGCATAATCCCTAAGGGTCTAGGCATTTTCAAATAAAGATTTAACTAAGCCTAACTCTAACTAAGTGAGAAGACTAAAAACTAAATTTTTAAATTAAATAATGAGGGGATGAAATAATTCAAATTAAGAATCAATGAAAATAAAAATAAATCCAAAGGAGTGATTAGTACACCTATGGAAGTAAATACCAAATTAGAATTTAAAATGAGAAAGGAATAAAGCATAAAAACATGTGTATGCGTAGACATATATCTAGAGTCTAGTCTAACTAGAGAACATTCCTATTTTAACTCAACTCAGTTTTAGAAAGGCATCAGTCATTAAAGGGGAAATAAAGGGAATAAAGGGACAACTAGGAGTAATTTTAGGAGCGATTTTAGGATGGGTGAGGGAATTTGACATTAAATTAAATTAAATTGTGGATTTATTGGTGCAACTAAGGGAACGAGTGACAAGTGTATGGGAGAATAATTCCTAATTAAAATTTAACAAAAACGAATTAATTGTGAAAATGGCAAGTTGTCACTAAGGAAATTCTATAAGACAAATGGCTAAGAGGAGGAATGGAGGACACTGGTTATGAGTAAGGCTATGTTGCAAAAATTATGACTGGTTTTACTTGTGAGAGTTGGGATACCCAACTTGAGAGGGAGAGTGGTGGATCTACCTTGCGAGGCGAGCTGAGAGCTAGAGGATTTTGGTTGTGTTGTGTGTGGCCCTTTTGCGGCTCGAGGGGCTAAGGGGGAAGAAGAGTACCCCTGGCATTGGCTGGGAGGTACCAGTGAAGTCTCCATGGTTAGAAAGTGAGGAGCTAGAGTACAGAGAACAAGTGCGGGAGAACATCTTTGAATTCTCATCTTCGGTTACGATACTCTCTTGATGATTATAATTGCAAAATTTTTAATTTGTATTGAGTTTTTAGAATTTTCCAAGAACTGTGATTAAAAATTGATGTATAGATCACTGAGAGCGATCTCATTTCGTTATTTTCCTATTAGCTGTTAAGGTTTAGTTAGTATGATGATTCTTGTTATGCTTGTGATTTTTTCTATGAAACCTCAGTGAGATTTCTTTTCGTTTCTATGCGATTTCTTTTTCTTAGCAATTTGACTCATTGTATTCTCCCTTGTGTTTCCTTCACAAATGTATCCTCAACGTTTTGATGGATTTATCACCTCTGTGTTTTTCCTTAGGGATTTGAATAGTGTTGCATGATCAATGCTTAGCGATTTTTTTTTTTTTTTTACGTTGGATGTTTTAAATCCATTTTCCATCTTTCGATGACTCCACTCAGTGAGTTAAATTCTCGTTCTCAACATTTTCTGATGAGAAAAGGACCTACACCCTCCTCTTGCCCAACGATTGGGTGTTTTTTTTCTGTGTTTGGAGGAGTCAAAGGATCTGTGCCTTCCCCCCTTTGCTCAACAATTTCACACATCAGAACTCAACATCAATATTCCCTTTGCAGTTTGGTTGCACTCAACATCGATTCTCCCTTTTTTGTTTGATTGCACTCAGGATCGATTTTCCTTTGTGATTTGGTTGCACTCAACAACAATTTTCCTTTTCATTTTGGTTGCACTCGACATCAATTTTCCTTTGCGATTTGGTTGCACTCAGCATCAATTTTCTTTGCAGTTTGGTTGCACTCAACATCGATTTTCCTTTGTGATTTGGTTGCACTTATCATCGATTTTCCTTGCGATTTGGTTGCACTTAGCATCGATTTTCCCTTTTAATGCTCAACGATTTTCCAGGAGATTGCTAACGATTTCATTCATTGGTTTCTTCTTTTTCCCTACGTTTTTTCGTTGCACATTGCTCAATGTTTTTATTGATACTTTCCCTGCGTTTTCATGAGATCCCAAGCTTTGAGTCGACCTCCATTTCTCAACATTCTTTTATGCTTTATCCTCTACAAAATTTCGTGACTTAAGGAGGCATGCGTGTATGGGAGGGGACGCTTTGTGTTCACCTTTAAAGACTCGAGGAAATTCCTTTAAAGTCTCTGGGTTTTTCCCCTAAAAGACTTAGCATTTCCCTTATTTATTTCTCTGTGATTTTACTTGGTTTTCCTCTGTGAATTTTGATGGGCTATATAACCTCAGTGCACTCATACAGAGCTTTGCATTTTTGGGAGCCCAATGGCTCTATGCCTTCACTTCATGCCCAATTATTCTCTTTTGTTGTCTCTGCAAATTCCCTGGCCTTCCATGGCGTATTTCCCATCAAAATTTTGCCCAACAATGAGGAATGGCTCTGTGCCTTCACTCTGCCCTTGCCCAATGATTTTCATGATCAATTTCCTAGCCTGGTATTCAATCCCTCCTAGCGTTTCAATTCCTTGAATCATATATGTGTATGACAATTGATTTTTGCCCAGATCTAGAGTTCCCCCCTGGCAGTGTTTACCATGTGTTTTAGCTATTTTATCTCTGCGTTTATTTTACTTCTTATTCTCTATGATTTTCCTTAAAGGGGGACTGCGTTTTCCTTAACTGTAGCTACGCTTTTCCCATTTTTTATGCCATATAATTAGCTTTGTTAATTGGTGTAATTGATATTTGATATATATAGTTTTATTATATATTTTTGTTTTTTATTAAATGTTTGATATCTGAATTATAGGCCCAATATTTTTATTATGTCTCACTTGTTGTTTGAAAAAAAACGCTTAGGTCCTCTTGAATAAATTCACGGAACAAAACTATAGATTTCTCTTGGCACTTGAATATTGTTGAGGCGTGATAAATTGAGTAATTAAATTTACTTGCGCGTCTCGATTAATGTTGATGTGTGACCACTTAAGTAATTATACCATTTGTGTGCCATGAATAACGTTGATGTATGACGAGATGTGTATTAATTTACTTTTGCGTCCATTAATCTGTTGTGTGATTGATTGGGTAGATAGATTTTGTTGCGCCATGAAATAAATCGATAATTTACTCTTGTGCAATGAATATTTAATGATTGATGAATGATTAAGTTATTAGTTTACTTGCGCCATAAATTTAATATCGATGTATGACTAGTTAAGTGGTTAGACATTCTTGTGCCATGAAAATAAGGTTGAAAATACTCTTGCACCATTTATTATGTTGACGTATGATTGTTTAAAGTTTATTTGCTCTTGCGTCATTTATTGTTGATGTGTAAATGATTAAGTAATTGGATTTAATGCGCCTTGCAATAATGTCGACGTTAAAACGATTTAGTAATTAGATAATCTTGCATCTTGAAATTAAACGTTGATGTATGATCTGTTGTGAAATTGCTTAATCTTGCGCCTTGGATTTAATGTGATGTATGATGATAAGTTGATGATGACCCTTATGCTTGAATAATTGATATTTAGGCTGATGGATTTGACCTAGTTGCTTGCAAATTGATTGTGTTAGTGGGATTTAGACACCTCCTTGTTCCTCAAAACAATCGCCAGCCCTGAGACCTTAAGTGGTCAAAATCAATTGGATGAATCCTGGGCTTGAGCATTGCTTATGTGTCTTGGAGGTCCTAACCTTGTAGGGTATGTTGGGCGGGTAGTATATTTATGCCATATTTATGTTATATTTATGTTACCCTTATGTTATTCTTATGTTATCTTTATGTGACGAGTTGAGTGATTAAAAGTATTGATGATTCCAGTTGATCGTGATGAGTTGATCTTGTGTCGCCATTTATGATGCTTGTTGATTATGTGTCGTTATCTAAATGTGATGATGTGTTGATTAAGTGTCGTTACTAATTATGTTGATACTTTGGTGACAACGTTATTTGATTTCGACGATAAGTCACTTGTAATTCTTTTAATTATGATGTCATTTGATTATGCGTTGTTGAATTATGTGTTGACGCTATTTTCCTAATGCTAAAAATATATTTTTTTTTACCTATTGTGCTATGCTTTTCCTCGTTGTAACGGAGGGGTTGTTACATTACCTTACCCTAAATTATGACTTTGACTCTTTAGAACACTCATTACCTAGTCATCATAGTTTATCAATTCACTTTTATTTTATTCTTATGAGGGAACTATAGACTCTCTTGATCTAACGCTTCATAATCTTCCATGTGGTTTTCATTTTAAAAATGATATGATTTTTAGCCATTTTTATTGGAAATTTCAATAAATAATATTATGCCCAAGTGTGTCATGAGATTACTTCTTAATGATCCATCTTCATTGGTTTGTAATATTTTTCTAAAAGTGCATTTCAAAAACATTACTTATCTATTTAGATTTCTAATTTTTTCTTTTATCTTTGTTAATGAGGCTCCATGCATAGAAAATCTAATTCTCTATAAATCATAAAATCATAAGTTTCCTTTTTATTTGTGACATCTTCTCACAATCCTTTTTATTTGTGACATCTTTTCACAATCCCAGAACCTGCAAATAATTGTTAGGATAAACATCTCAATGTTGAAGTACTCATAAAATATGTAAACATACTACATGGATCACCTAAACTTACATAGTTCTTTTAATATGGTCAAAATTGATTAGGAAGCATGTTATTTTGGACACAATCCACTTTGATTAGAGGGGCACATCCCAAGTAGGATTATTTTATAATGTAGACTTATTTTTCATGATAAAAGTTTAGAAGAAATAATAAGTTTATAAGAAGGTATCCTTTACACATTGATATGGATTTTGAATCTTAACTGTAATAAACTTATACTATTATGATCTACTCTTACATTTTAAGGGTTTCTCACTTTTCACCTTTGTTTCTACTTACCCAATTTTCTTGTGGAAGATTGAATAGAGAAAACCTTAATAGAAAATAACCTCAAGAAGAAGGATTTGGGCTAGAAATCCTTAAGAAGAAATAACCCCAAGGAAAATGGATTTGGAGCCACCTCATCAAAAGTATGGATTTGTTGATGTAAGATTTTATTCTTGTAATATAATCTCCTCCGCCCACCCTCGATTTTATTTTTATTGATTTGAAGTTGGTTTCATGCTCGTATTATCATTGGATCCTCAAGTAGATTAGAAGGTTTGTGTTTTGATTAGTGACCTAGATCTAGATTTTTCCATAGTAGAGTAGAGAAAGTGTGTTTTCTTGTCTTACATGTAGTTTATTTGGAGATAGCTAGTCCTTCTCCTCTTACACCTTAAACTCAATATTCAAGCTTGGAAGACTCTTTAAAATGAGTGCATTATAGGTTCTTATTTTCCATTATCTCCATAAACCTAGTTTACATTTTTTTCTTTCATAATTTGGTAGTGTAAAATTCTCTATTTATGTGTTGTTTGTCATTAATATCCCAATTTTCTGGTGGGGAGTGCATAGTACTTAATGTACCAAAACTATTGTCAACGTGTGCACTAGTGCACCTCTACACCTTTATAAAAAGATCACCTAACACAAGGACATGTGTTACTTTTAAGAAAGGTGCAATTATGTGCTAAAATGTAACTTTTATAATAAGCATGTAAGGTAATGTTCCTTCTAATTCAATTTATTCCTAAATATATTTTTCAATTTAAATGGAAAGCTTTGAAAACAAATAGTGGGAAAATAATCTAAATATATTTTCTATATTTTTCAATTTGAATGAAAAGCTTTGAAAACAAATAGTGGGAAAACAAAACATGAGGGAATTTTGAAAAAAGAAATAGAAAATAAAATTTTACATTTGATATTTTCTCTTTTATTGGATATTTTCTCTTTTATTGGATGGTATATTTTCTATATTTTTCAATTTGAATGGAAATATTTGGAAACAAATAGTGGGAAAACAAAATTGGACGAATTTTGAAAAAAAATAAAAATTTACATTCGATATTAGTGGTACACTTCCTCCCTTTAATCCTTTGTGATACCTTTACTGTAAAATCATCTCCTCTTGATGTCCTCTTCGAAAAAACTTTTCCCTTAAGTTTTCATCTCATTTCTGTTTCAAAATTGTTCATGGTTAAAACACAAGAATGCAAGATAAAACCTCTATAAATCTTAGTTAACCAGGGTTTATGTTTATGTATGTTTTTGCAAAGGGTTTTTAAAAAGAAACCTTTTTATAATTATGATATACTAGTCACGCCTTAGATAATGAATGTGCATGTGTAGAAACTTAGCAGCGATGCACCTACACAAAAATCGTGCACCGATGATGGAAAACATGTACAACTTCATTATTTTTATTTAATGATGACAACACTTTGGTATGGAGACACCCTCATTTTGTTTCATTTCTTTAAATATTAAATACTCATATTTATTATTATTTTTTATTGAATTACAAGACAACATAAGTTTAGGTGTTGGTATCACATAGCTGACTCTAAAAATTCTTCATTTGATTATGAGCAAGCTCCAATTACGTCAAGTTCCTTTGTCATCCCTCCAAGTACATTGACTACGATCATCCTTCTTACAATAAGTATCGGTTATACATATATACAGTGGATAACTACCCTAAGTGGACAATCTCATACCTCCCATTACTGGTAAGGATCTAATAAGTGTTTAGAAAAAACAGGTAGAAACCATTCCATCTGATCATTGTTGAAAAATATGAATGCTATATCCAATAGATTTATTTTTAAATTGTCTACAATATTTCCTTATAATGATTCGATTGATAGTTTTAGTTTTCTAAAAGATGAGATGAAAATGAACAAAAATATTTATATTAGGAGGTCCAAAAAGTGAGATGACAAACGAATAAATATATCTAAGTGTAAACCATGACCACCTGAGTTATAATATGTTAGCGATGACTTGTCAATTCCTCTAAAATAGAAAAATAAGTACCATAATTGTGCTATGTATGGCACTTGGTCATTATCCTTAGACATGCATGCTGTAGAGGTTAAATTCTCTTATTATGGTAATAATTACATGACTGTCAAGTTTTTATCACCCTTAAGTTTGTTGACCTACTTAGTCTTGGGTATTTTCATCTGGAAACCTCACTATGACAACTTTACCCCTCATTTCCATCATTATGTGACATAAATCATATCGTATTGAGATAATTCAAATCACAATTGACCAAAAATGCATAGTGTAGTATTTACCCCATTTTTTGTGTGAGGAGTACGTAAGAAATCCATCACAATCCATGTTGTCACCCTAAAATAAAAATTCATTCTTTTGTCAGTTCATTAATGTCATTGCACCTTCCAAAATAGCTTATTGGGTAAATGAGGACCTTATCAATCTAATATTACTAGTTATAGGGTTTTATCTAGTCTTCCTTAGACATCCTTATCCTATTACTTCATTAGTGCGTTAAGATAGTTCACATTGAAGCTAGCTCCAAAAGAAGGTCCACCATTTCACCTAATAAAGTCATTGAGGTCACACAATTCATTCACAATCCATAATAAAGTTATACTATCATAATTCCACTAGAGAGATCTTGTACCCTAGCTATCATTTCTCTACCATCAAGAATTCCTTTACTATTAAGCTTGGAGTTGGAGCACACAAGGAGTAAAATGACCCATCAATAAAAGTGGATTTGGAACCCATCTATCTACGTCAAGCCTTCAAAAAGGTGTTGTTGTAAGTAACATTTCCATTGGTTTAATAAAGATTCATTAATCTTTTATTTTATCTTATGCTATAAATATTAGATGCTAGTTAATGACTAGTTTACTACTTGCTGCTTGTGTTTTGTTTATTTCATAGAATAGGTCATGGAGTTGCATGATGGATCATTTTTGTTTCCTTTTACCTTCATTTTTTTTGTTACTTAGTTCACACAATTTTTAAGTAGGGGTTTTTGGCACACCCTTGTGACAAAATCCCCACCACCTCAATTTTACAATAAAATTATGTTGGTTTTAAGTTGTTTATCCTTTCTCACATGTCTATTCAACCTAAGGATTTAGTATCATTGATGTCATTTTACAGTCCTTAATATAATCAATGTGATTATTTGAATATTGTTTAATATAAAATTAACATTTCTAGTATAATATGTGCATGACCATTTATGCCTTAGTGAACTTTGAAAAAAAAACCAATAGTAATCCATGCACTCATGACAAAATGAAATGGTTCATAAATAGCTTTAGATGCTCATTATTAAGAGAAAATTGTGAGTTTCAAGAGAAACCTAATGACAAAGAGTTCTTAATGAAAAGGAAGGTATGCATATTTGTTTGTTCGTGTAGTAGATAATCTATCTCTCGATGATAAGTTCTTAATAAACTAAAACTTTTATACATAGTTTATATCTTGATAATGAAATGTTAATAAACTACAAATTTTGCAAGCCTTCTGCTACTCAAGAAAGGTGGTGGCTTGCATTGAGGCTCCCTTTATATTCCCCCTTTGGATGTAAAAAAATATGAAATAATTGTAATATTGCATCTGCAATTTATTTCATGTAAAGTAGTTGCATCATTTGAGATCTCTTTCTAGATGTGGTTAGTTACACATGAATTTGAAATTTTTGTTTATTCATGTGCATATGGAATAATTGTTATATTGCATTTAAAATATATTTCATGTAAATTGTTTTCATAATTTGAGATCTCTTCCTAGATATGGTTAGTTGCACATGAATTCCAAAATTTTGTTCATGCATGTATTAATTGTTTCTTATTAAGTATTGACATATAATATTAATTAGAAATTTCATTTAAAATACATTCCCATATTTTAATATGTATGTGCATTATTATTATCTAAAAATTATTAAAGCCATATATTAAAAACAGATTATATATATACAATAATAAATAAAACATTGTCAACAAAGTAATATTAAAAGCATTATAAATTACTTAGAATAGAAGAAGGATGGTGTTGATGTTCAATGACAGAATATGCTTCATGCAACAACACTTAACATACTTGAGAAGCTAAGTAGAATTAGGAAATCGTCACTTGAGTATTTAAAGCCTCTTAAGTAATTTATATTATTGTAAGTTTCCTCAAAAGGTAATACCATTAATTCCAAGTTAGGACGAAGGGTTTACTTAGAAATTTAGTATAATATTAAGAAAAAACTTCTTCATAATTCATGCTTTGTGTAACGTCCCCTTCGTTACGACTCCAAGAGAAGTGAAAAGTGCACAATCTTTTTTGTTTTTTGTTTTTGGGAAGGAAGGCAACGACAACAACAATTGACCCACACAACCTAACGATGAACACACGCACACAGATCAGGAAACATATAACAGGGACTCAACACACTAGCCCAACAAGCAATTGGATGAAGCAAGCGTAAATCAAGAAGGAAACGACTACCCTCCTAACACAACATGACAACGCCTACAAGATAAGGACAATCGTCCACGATCCCGACACAACGACCTTGATGACTAGTACTAGAACCTCTTTGGCACGCAAAATCGATCACATGAAGGCGTTACAACCCAAAAACCAACAACAACTACAACAAACACTGCCCACAACAGGAAGCACAGACTTCGGCCATGTTATCATTTGCCCCTATCCCTTAGGGCGCACAATGATCCCCTCCTTAGGAATCATGCCATCACAAGGTGATAGACGCGATGGTACCCTGGCGCAGCATAACACATCTAGACCAATAACCCAAGAAAATTCAACGCACTAGGAGACCGAATTAAATGACAAGAAGACTATACCCACACACCCAAGCAATGAGTCGACAAGGTGCAAGTTTTCGTCACTCACATTCAATCGTGCAAGCTGTCAAACGAATTCACTAACAACCAAACCCTTTATCCCTTAAGCATGATTTCTAAGTGTGAAGGAGTGAACTATTATAAATGTTATCACTATATTCACAAATGTTATCATAAAGGGGAACTAAAAATGCGCTTTAACAAAATCAAACACTCTTGTCAACAATCCACATTTCTGCCTGTCAAATGATCTATCTTAAACAGAGGTAACACAATCTAACTGTAAAATCTATGTCTATTAATAGATAGCAGTCTATCATTGATATCGCTAAGTTAAGTATATTATATTGTTGTCATTTACATAATATGAAATCGCAAACTGTAAATACATGATATATTGCTAAGTTAAATAACAACAAGGCTCTATAACTAAGGAGCAATAACATTCATAACTAGAATAGGATAACTAAACAACAAGCTATCCAACTAAGGCTATTTAAAAAAAATCGTTGCCCAAAAATATCGGGTGTGAATACATTTAAAAGCAAAATCAAAACTCTACAATAATGAATCTCTGCCCAATAGAGTCGTGGGTGAAAACAATAAGAGAAATCGCTACCCAGATAACACGCTTCTAATCATTATTCTCAAAAGGAGAAACATTTTCACACGTAGCATAATTGTATAACATGGCTATCCTTTAAATTATACCCAATACACAATGTATTTATATAACATCGATGCCCTGTAATTGCACTCAAAACTCAACACAATTATGTAAAATCACTATTATTGTAAAATTGCTATACTCAACATATAATGCAATATTTTCACCCAACCAATACACAATCAATGTGGTTGTTACACAGTCTTCAACACATCAATCAAATCGCCAATAAGAAAGTCATAAAAATTCGCAATAAGAAATCCGTAACACAACATTCACGTCGTTTAACAAATCAATAATCACCTACAATAAAAATGTATCAAAGAAAAATAACCACGCAGTCACGTTATGACATATCTAATTCACCGTCTGAAGCTAAAGGCTAAAATACAGGACGAAGTTATCGCTGTCTAAACTCTATGCATAATACATGTAACAAGTTAATTTAAGAGAAATAGAATACGCTAGCGAGCTAGCTTACAAGCTTTCAATACTTTAAAGGCATTCACCGATGAAATAAATCAATTTCTGTAACTAAATAAAAAAATCATCTGCGAATATAGATAGGTAGAGTATTTCACTTACGCTCTTCTCTGGTCCTTAGTTATGTGGCCCCAAGGAAAAAATGACACTTTGATTTCTGATCCATGCTGAGTTTGGGAGGGGGAAGGCTCTCTATTATTTATAGTACCCGAAGGGTTTAATGGGAATAGAGCCAACTTTCTTTTCTAAAATGGGGATGCCTGGGCAGAAGGATTGCCGCGAGGAGGAACAACATTGCACTGGGGAAATGACAACATCAACGTGATACCTTTGCGCAAGGACAGGTAGAATGGATTACAAAATTCCTTCCGCCGGAACAGATAGATAGGGCATCGATTGCTGTCTAATACAGTAACTTTGTCCGTAAGGATAATTAGGGAATCACTGGTATGAAAAAATCATTGTAATTAAACTGGGGTGACTGCCATAAATTCGTTGTCTTTACTATTCAAATGCTGAGTTCCAATGCTAACAAAATGCTCAGTCTTAACCTCAAAATGGTTGGGTTTAATCAGTGGAATTCGACTGAGTTTTCTCATAAAAAAAAAGGCGTTGAGCTGGTTAAATGAAAATCACATTCTGAAAAGTAAAACAAGGTAAAATTCACAGTCAAAAGTGTAAGGAGGCACGGAAATCTTAGAGTGTTGGATGTGTAAAGGTTGGTAAAAGTTAACGCAGGTAAAAACTAACTCACCAACCTAAGGGCTGGCAAAACGCATATATGTAATCGCTATCAATACAACCATTTCTGTCCATTATTCCTCACTGTCAACTACATCAATATCGTCTTCCAAAAATGTCTAACTATTACTTAGTCACCAAACACGTCCATAATACAAGTAAAATCGCAATCAATACACAAGTGGAAACTCCACCATGGCTCAGGTAAGGACGCCACCATCACACAGTAAAAATGCAGAGGTGAAAAAAAATGTTGAGATTAAAAGGGTGATTCGCTGGGTGAAGTAAATAATAAAAAACCCAAAGGTTAAATAAATATCAAAACACATAGGTGAATAATAAAGACGTAATCATTCTCCTTTTTAAAAACTCAATCAAGAACGCTGGGTGAATTCCCTGTCAACAATACGCAATCACAAACACCGTAAATACACATACATAACACAAATAAGCAGTGATAGTCGTACACAAGGAAGAACGCAAAATGAAACATTCAACATTTAATTAGTCAAAGCAAAGAAAAAGAATTCTTGGAGGGACACAAGGATAAGCGCAGAGATAATCATCAAAACACAGAGACACTTAGCTGACTCTAAAAATTCTTCATTTGATTATGAGCAAGCTCCAATTACGTCAAGTTCCTTTGTCATCCCTCCAAGTACATTGACTATGATCTTCCTTCTTACAATAAGTATCGATTATACATATATACAGTGGATAACTACCCTAAGTGGACAATCTCATACCTCCCATTACTGGTAAGGATCTAATAAGTGTTTAGAAAAAACAGGTAGAAACCATTCCATCTGATCATTGTTGAAAAATATGAATGCTATATCTAATAGATTTATTTTTAAATTGTCTACAACATTTCCTTATAATGATTCGATTGATAGTTTTAGTTTCCTAAAGGATGAGATGAAAATGAACAAAAATATTTATATTAGGAGGTCCAAAAAGTGAGATGACAAATGAATAAATATGTCTAAGTGTAAACCATGACCACTCGAGTTATAATAGGTTAGCGATGACTTCTCATTTCCTCTAAAATAGAAAAATAAGTACCATAATTGTGCTATGTATGACACTTGGTCATTATCCTTAGACATGCATGTTGTAGAGGTTAAATTCTCTTATTATGGTAATAATTACATGATTGTCAAGTTTTTATCAACCTTAAGTTTGTTGACCTACTTAATCTTGGGTATTTTCATCTAGAAACCTCATTATGACAACTTTATCCCTCATTTCCATCATTATGTGACATAAATCATATCGTATTGAGATAATTCAAACCACAACTGACCAAAAATGGATAGTTTAGTATTTACCCCATTTTCCGTGTGAGGAGTGCGTAAGAAATCCATGTTATCACCCTAAAATAAAAATTCATTCTTTTGTCAGTTCATTAATGTCACTGCACCTTCCAAAATAGCTTATTGGGTAAATGAGGACCTTATCAATCTAATATTACTAGTTATAGGGTTTTATCTAGTCTTCCTTAGACATCCTTATCCTATTACTTCATTAGTCCGTTGGGATAGTTCACATTGAAGCTAGCTCCAAAAGAAGGTCCACCATTTCACCTAATAAAGTCATTGAGGTCACACAATTCATTCACAATCCATAATAAAGTTATACTATCATAATTCCACTAGAGAGATCTTGTACCCTAG